>OY744537.1:9828537-9881037 GCA_963556195.1 Sepiola atlantica | reverse complement strand
TTATGTACAACATTTCCAAGTTTTTTTTTATAGAGATGCTTGTGTTGCATTACCTCCCTACCAAAAAAGGGGATCTCATGTTTTTGTATGCCACGATCAAATAAAATATATGTTTGTTATCGAATGCAAGTAAGCAAATCATAAACAGTACAATTAAATCATACCTCGTATGTCTTCAACGCCCAACCACAGCGATCCTGCGAGACTGAGGACAGTTACTCAAATATTGTCTCTCGTCGTTTCCTGATTGATACCTCTCTGTAGGGGTTGCATTCTCGCTCCAGAATCAAAGTTGGCACAACAACATAAAAGAACAAGATCCCAAATTTGGAGAAGGACCACTTTATTAGGCTGTCGACGTTACCTTCCTCTCTGCTAGTGGCGGGGAAAAGAAATATCTAGGTCTCGGCCATTCGTTTATAACCGATTCTTAAGTCATTTCTTATCATGTTTCGTCGCTTCAAGCTTCTAACCGAAAATCTTCTGCCTTTTGCGCCTCTCCTATCTTGCGTGACGTCATTTCCTGTAGCTCGTGTTCTCACAGCGGACAATGCCAACTACTGAATCTTGTCTGACTTTTATTTTCTGTTTACGCGTTAACGTTTCCCCTGCGAATTTAAATAATCAAATGAATACTAGTGGACGTATCCGTACTATTTAACAGTTGAACATATTTAAAACAAGAGTTCATTCAATATGGAAACTAATTTGATTTTGTTTTTTCTTTGCAGGTCAATTATTATGCCGTCTTGAACTTCTTTGATTATTCAAATGACATTCCACCAATGGATGTATTTGATATTCGAAAATGTTTCGAAGATAATGAGGAATATAAATTCCAAGTCACTTTCTCAGGTAACATTGCTCTTTTCTTCTGGTAAAACGAACTTTCATTCTACGACCGCCTGTAAAATGAATTTGGAATTAAAGAAAAAAAAAGAAAATGATAAAGCCCAGAATAGTTAACAGTCGAGAACGCGTAAACAAAGAAAATAAAAACAAATAATTTATAGAAAACGCAGTAGAATTTAATTCTGTAACCCGTATACTTTTAAAGTGTGGAAACTGTTTGTAAGATTTTCTATTTCAGAATTTGATTTCATTAAGCTGAGTTATCGACAAACGAAAAAGTATGGAAGTCTAAATTTTCGAGCTAATGGCTTAACTTAAGTGATTAAGTGTGGTTTTATGAGGGGTTTCGTTTGGGCAGGGAAAGAGGGATTTCCACTCGGACTTAGGGTTAGTGGTAGAGTGAGTATTTTTGTTATTATTTGTTTAGCATTAAATTAAAAGAAGTTAACGGATCACCTCAAAAACATTATTTTCGTGTGTCGATAAGTCAGCTTACTGAAAATAAATTCTGAGAGAAAACAATCTTACAAAAAAATTTCCACACATATGGGTCCGTAGATAATTTCATTCTGCTATGTTTGGTATAAATTGTTTATTGTTTTGTTTTAAAAAAAAAATAATTTTTCGACTATTAACTATTCTGGACTTTTACCCCCAAAACGCCTCTGGAGACTCGAATTAACATCCATTTATTGCGGGAAACTTGTCGATGCACGACAACTGCTTCAACTGTTTGCAGCCGTCAAATTTTACTACGGCGTTTCCTTTATAGTTGGCTGATTACTTGACGCCATATTTATTACTACTATTGGCTGTCGTGTCTGGTGATACCTCCAGATGAATCAGTTTACTCTATTTATTTTATGTTTGTAAAAAAATTGTGAGCTGCCTATAAAGATGCTCTTACCCTTCACGTTACCTCTGATTGTGTCGTAGCGTTGGTCATCCAATACTAAGGACGCCCTATCTAATTCGAGAGTATAGCATCCGCTTGACTAATCTGCTCTATTCGCGCGAACCGTCAATGGGTTTTTTTACTTGCTACAATATTATTAATATGATATTCGTTAACACGAATCACAAAGATATTTCAAATGGGTGCGAAGTAAAATTTTTTAACATCAATAGGTACCAAAACAAATTATTGTATTATTATTATAACGTTTCACTTTCGATTGTATATACACATTAGAACTTTTAATTCTTAAAACATAGTCAGAAATTTATCTCTTTCAGATCAATACAATGTTCAGTCGTGATCCGAACTAAAAATGGTCTTTTTGATAATAGTAAACAACACAGTTTATTTAACATGAACAAAAAAAAAACAACAAATAGGAGCACATTTGACATTGCGTATAATTCCCTATGCGGGCGGCATACAAAATTTAAAAAAAAATGTTAATTAATAGTAGAAATACAGACAAAAAAATATTTACGAATACAGTTTGAGGTAAAAGTCCAAAATAGTTTACAGTCGAGAACTCAAAAACAAAAAATAAAAACAACAAAAAATTTATAGCAAACGCAGCATTATTAAATTCTCTACTGACCCGTTTGATTTTAACGTGTTGAAACTGCAAGATTTTTTTTTAATGTCAGAATTTGATTTCGATAGATGTTTGATCGACGCACGTAAACAAAAATGGCGACCGAGATGATCACTTAATTTCGATTAAATTCATGCTTAAAAACAGTAAAAAAAAAAGTCTTGCCTTACCACTAACCCTAACCCTAACCCCCTAAACCCAGTTAAGCAATAATCTCGGTTGTTTCTCGTGTATCGCTAAGACAATTTTCATTACAGTAGAAATTCTGTTTCACTTCGATATTCTTTCCAAATTCCCAGTCAGTAGCTTGAACATTTGATGAACGCATTGGTTTCAGTTAAAGTTTCAATCCAAATTCCCGGACAATTAATTGGCCATTAGACGAACGCATTGAAAGATAGTACGATGGTACATTGATAGAAATAATAGTATAGTTTCAGCCTCAGACAGATAGGTACCAAATCTTCATTAGTAATAGATCAAAATTAAAACTAGTTCTTAACTTATTTCCCCTGTGATCCTTCGGCCATTTTTCTTTTCGTCTTTAAAGAAAGTGAAAATCATTTAATAAACTGCTGGCATTTTCGATTTAATAAACGAAAAAAAGAAAATAACAACACCCCAAAACAAAACAAAAAAACAAAAGCAACAAACAAACAAAAAACAATCAAACAAAAAGCAAACAAACAAGCAAAAAATGCTTTTATTTTCGATAGAAAATAAAGATCCATGGAAAATAAAGATCCATAGAAAATAAAGATCCATGGAAAATAAAGATCCATGGAAAATAAAGATCCATAGAAAATAAAGATCCATGGAAAATAAAGATCCATGGAAAATAAAGATCCATGGAAAATAAAGATCCATAGAAAATAAAGACCCATGGGAAATAAAGATCCATGGAAAATAAAGATCCATGGAAAATAAAGATCCATGGAAAATAAAGATCCATGGAAAATAAAGATCCATAGAAAATAAAGATCCATGGAAAATAAAGATCCATGGAAAATAAAGATCCATAGAAAATAAAGATCCATGGAAAATAAAGATCCATGCATATTTATGTTCGTTTCGAGATACTTTGTCAGCCATTGTTAATTCGTGACTAATATCCCGTTCACCCTGATTCTTATTATATAACAAAAAAATGTCAACACCATCGGATCGTTATTGTACGGTAGAGATGAACAAAAATTCGTCTGCTCGGTAAACTTTTGAATTTTACGAGTTTTACGAAGCCATGCCCACTTTCCTTACAAAATACGGAAGCACCAATGCGTAATAATCCAGACTTAATAAAAAAACAGTTTTGTAATTTCAATTTTTTTTTCAGTATTTATATATTTTTAATATTAACGGTCTTTATACAGTTTGAAATGGGACTCCACAGTCCGATTTGGGTGAACGTACACTAAAAGAAAACAAATTTAAACGATAAAAAATGTGTTTTTCGGTTCGTGGGCAGAGCAGAGCGTCGGCCATTTTTTTTTTCGGAAACTACTTTTTTAAGTATCGAAGCCCCACTGCTCGGTTCACCTCGGAAATTAATACATTCTGAATTGTTGTTTGAATAATAATAAACATTTAAAAAAATCCTTTTTTTACTACCGCATCCGTAAAGAATTAAGCAAATATTTAACCCCTCAAAATTTGCTTGATGAGAAAATTTTTATTTATATTATTGTTTTTAAATTTCCAAAACTAAAACTAGAAGTTGATCTTTTTCCAAAAACAAAACAAAATATTGAGCTACAAGGAATTATCTTTCAAATTTATCAATTTAGACATGTCCTTGGTACTTAAAAAATGTGGCAGGATCTATTAGTTAGGGGAGGGTCATGAAAAATATAACACCACATAAAAAACGGTTGCTTCCAAAATTTCGAGTTAGCAATTTTTAAAGATAGATTATCTCGTAACGCTTCTAATACCGAAATTATTATTTTTCTTTTATCAAAATACGATAATAAGACTAATTTTGGTGAATTAAAAAAATGCACTTTTAAACCTGTAGAGCAGAAAGTGACTAAACTGTCGTTTGTAGATGAAGTCACACAGACTAGTTACTCGACATTTATCGTCACGATCAAAGTGTAGTTCAAAGCTTTCGACAGGGTCGGCCATCGCTTCTTGTCATCTGATTTAGAGACCGCCGGTTTTAAATCAGACTTCCGCAAATTGATCACCATTATGTATCGCTCGCCGACAGCAGTGGTGATAGGTGATTGGAAAACGTTCGGAATCGTTCGCTGTCTCTCTCTTAGGATTTTCTGCGCGTTGGATCTGCTACTTTGCAGACTTAGCAATGGGCGGCAAGTTCGGTCCTACGCGGAATCGCATCATCTAGAAAGGAGCGAACCAGGAGTTCTGCATTCACCAATGATATCACTGTTTTCTTGTAAAAGTCAAGTCTGAACCGATTCTTTAACCTTTGACTGTAGTTCTGACCAGTTCCTCTCAAGCTGGAGATCTGAGCCGAACCACACGCCGAAGATTCGAATGTGTAGCGTTATGGCTTCAAACATTCAACCGAAGGCCGATCGATTTTCTGCAGTTGATTTAGGATTCCGCAATCGTATTGTAACATGCAAGCGCCTCTGTCACTACCGCGATGTTTCCAAAACACGTTAAAAAAAACAGTGATAATATCGGTGAATGCGGAAACCCTGGTTCGCGCCTCTCCAGATAAGACGATTCCACCAGGTTAAAAAAAGACAGTAATTGCGATTTAAACAATTTCTTTCAAACATTGGTTTAATTAAGATATTATATAAAAGGATTTGCGCGTCGTTACACACACACACACACACACACACACACACACACACACACACACCCCAAGGTTAAAGAGTAATTTACTCCTCTCCAGGAGTTAGGCACAAGGCCAGTTTTTATCCTACTCCCACAAGTAAGATGTGACCCAAGCTCGGGTCGGAAAGTGGGGGTTGAAAAGCCAGCGCCCGAGAGGTGAGCACTCTGACCATCAAAAATTGCCTGGGCAGCCCCGTCAGCATTCCCCGGTAGGGGCGCCTCAAGCAGTAAGCAATTAACTTACTCCTCCCCAAAGAGGGGAGGCAAAGCCTGGGAGGGTGGACCTCCTAGAACTGCACAGGACAATCCCATAGACCGACGTAAATCAAGGCCCGAAGGCCAAGACAATACCAGTCTATAAGGTGCAGTATCCATCGGAACAGATACTACACTTTGATCTCGACCAAAAGGCCGAAAGATTCGTTCTAAAAGAGGTCGCAAGTTAAAACATGCAAACAAACTCCTACGCGAGGCGGACTGTGCAATTCATAAAATACAAGACGGTCCATCGAACGTTGCCCGATAATGTAGGAGGACCAATGTGTATCTCTGCTCCCAGCCTTGAACCTTTTTACCATTTTTTAAAAATATTGTTCTGTACTTCAAGTTTTCCCTTTCTTCTTTATTTATGTAATTTATTGTCGCGATCCTCTAGCTTTCCTTCAGTTACGTTGCTTCCGCGGCTACTACTTCGCTTTATTCCTTTCTTCCCATTACTTCCCGTCTCATTAGCGTAGCTTACTTGTCATAAATATGTTTTATACTACTATTACGTAGATCTATTAATATATTAAGCACTGTTGAAGTAAATACCCAAATAAAAGTATATATATACATATATATATACATACATATATATATATATATATATATATATATATATATATATATATATATATATACTTTATAGTTGCATTCCAATGACCATAAGAAAAATCAGTACTGATATCGAATATGAACCAGTTGCCGGCAACTTAGCGTCGGCAGCGTTCGGGCATGTTACGTAAACACTCGAGACACTCTGAGGCGATCAGCCAATCAGCTGTCAGCTGGCAGACGACACGGAAGGAATGCGGTGTTTGATCACCGAACACGCAGACCGATTGGAAGAATTTTTTGAGGGGGGCCTGCGAAGACCATTTGTTACGAAATCATTGTCAGATCGGAGGCCCAGGCCATACGGTTGAGATAGACGAGTGTTTGTTTAACCCTTACCCTAATCAGACTGATAAAAACACAATGTCAAAAAGCCTCCCCTCCCTCCTCTAATAAAACACACAAATTTTTTTTTCAGTTAAAAAAAAATCAAAATACTACTTTGTAACGATTTGACTGAATACAAAAAGAAATGCAAAAAAATAATGAAAATGTATTTATTAACAATTGTTTTGCCTTGTTTGGTTAAAAAATGAAAAAAAAAGTTTATTAACAGTGATTTCGTTATGTTTTCTTCGTTTTTTTTTGTTATTTGCTATCTCGCTTGAAAATAAAATTAAAAATACTACGCAGCAACATATCGAAGTTATCGTCTGTCAATATTCGCCTCGGCATCTCTCGGGTGTTTACGTTACATGCCCAAACACTGCCGACGCGAACTTCCCGCCAACTGGTTCATATTCGATAGCAGTACCGAAAAAAATCAATCCAAAACAATAAGCTTTATTTGTTCTTTTAATATCTTTATTTTCATAATTCAGCGAATGCCTGTATTTATTCTTCGTCTGAAAAACAATTAAATTTTTTTTTTCAAATCTTATGCACGTTTCACAGCAAACTCAATAGAAATATATGAACTTTAGTTTAACATTACTGATCATCAGTAGTTCTTTTAATAGTAATAGGTAAACATATTATTCCAAAGATTAGATCAATGAAGATGAGAAAAGTTTAAGAAGTCTTGACAAAAATAACGGCAAAATACAATAAAACAACTCATATATATGACTTATTGAGTCACCTCGTGACTTCAAATTCGATTGCTTGAATCAGGAAACAGTGAGTTTGCAAAACGAATTAAAAATAAAACAAAATTTAAAATTATTTTCTTTTTGCTCGCTATATCTTCCTATCTTTCTTGCTCTCTACAACTCCGAGTTAAATAATATTACTACCTCTCGTGATATCCCCCTTTTTTAATGAACTGTATGTGTGTCCAAAATACGTATTATTTACAAGTAATAAACTGAAAAAAGTCTAATCCAAAGTAGCTTCTTTCCAAGAACTGCAGGATTGTAGAACTCTTTTCCTGCTGACTGTTTCCTTGGTCTTTCCAATAGACATATTCTGTCTTTGTGATAATCATATTTCGTTCTTGTTAGCTCCTTACATCAAGTTGCTTCATGCCTTGTCTGGAGAGATTTCCATGGAATAAAATTTAAAAAAAAAAGTACACAGAAAGTAAGTAGTAGAACTCAAACAAAAGTAGTGTCACAGAATAAACCATATGACAAGGAATCGAGGGGTTAGGGTAAGGGTTAGGGTTAGGGTTAGGGTAAGGGTTAGGGTTAGGGTAAGGGTTAGGGTTAGAAGTAAAAATCTTTTTTGTAACAGAAACAAAGTCTTATTTAAATACTTCTTCATTAAAGTTGATTTGGGGTTTGGTGGGATAAGTAACCAACGCAGTTTAATGCCAAACTGAGATATAAATAAATAAATTAATAAATAATAATAGTAATAGTAATAATAGTAATAGTAATAGTAATAGTAATAATAAAAAAAAATAATAGTAATAATAATAGTAATAGTAATAGTAATAATAGTAATAATAATAATAATAATAGTAATAGTAGTAATAGTAGTAATAGTAATAGTAATAATAGTAATAGTAATAATAATAATAATAATAATAATAATAATAATAATAATAGTAATAGTAGTAATAGTAATAGTAATAGTAATAATAATAAAAATAATAATAATAATAATTAAAAAAATAAAAAATAAAAATAAATAAATACATAAAATAAAAAGATACATTTGCAATTTAGTATGTGCATTTATGAATATCACATTTGAAAACCAAATCCTAAGATTATTTATCGCTGTCCCATCGCCAGTCATCTTGACTACATTTTTATCATTCGACGACGTGTTTTGATGATTCAAAGAAAAAACAGCCATTTAATACCAGTTTCATTTGTTCTTGTTCAAAACGCACAAGCTATTTCACTCCCCAAATCGGGGATTTACGTCCTATCATATATATATATATATATATATATATATATATATATATATATATATATATATATATATATATATATATATATATATATATATATATGAGAAAGGAAGGGTGAGAGTAATCCGACGTAATGGGTAATGAAAAAGGAAAAAAACAAAAGATGTTTTTTTATGTATTCATCAACGTTTCATCTTTATTTGTAAGACTTCCTCAGGATGATAGTTTTAAGAAAAATGTCATGCAAGTACATAGAAATATTGGGTTGACATGATGGGTTGATGAGAAGAAGTAGTAGCCGTGGCTACTGGGAGCGAAAGACCAAGGTCCGGGCTGAGGGAAGTCGGTGGCAGAGAGTGAAATGAATGGACATTCATTTCACTCTCCATTCATTTCAACCTCTGCCACCGACGTTGATGAATACATAAAATTACCATCTTTTGGTTTTTCCTTTTTCATTTCCCATATATATATATATATATATATATATATATATATATATATATATATATATATATATATATATATATATATAAATCCGGAAAATTGAAGGGATCAATACTAAAATAACCAGACAAAAATTGTCGGTTATTTTTAATAATACGTGTCTTAAGGAAAAATGCTGCCTCGATATATATATATATATATATATATATATATATATATATATATATATATATATATATATATATATATATATATATATATATATGAGAGAGAGAGAGAGAGAGAGAACAGAGAGAGAGAGAACAGTTATATCTATGTTCTTTTTTTGTTTTCTCCAGGTGCTGAAATCGGTCCCACCAAATATGACCCGACGGATTTTGTGCAAACCGCTGAAAGGGAAATGGCCAGAATTGCCGATGTAAATATTCTTCGAATCCAAGAAGCTGTTCTTGAATATGATTCAAAGTTCATTTACTTTTCGGCTAATCTTCTCACTTATCCTCCGGCCAAAGGTAACCTATACTTTATACAATTAGTCGTCAGTCGTAAAAAAACAAAACAATTAGATTTTTAAAAAAAAATGGTGTTAATTTTGGTCAGTTAAATTCGCGTCAATTATAAGTTCCCTCGTCACAGATTTCAGGTTTTGAAGGAATATCGTCACATGTCGTCCAGTTTTTGTACTTATTAGTAGATAGGAAAGTAGAAAGTGGACCTTAGATTTACTTTCGGCAGATTCGTAACTCTCGCTTCCTTAATTTTGTCCTTTGGTCCTCACATTCCATGAGCGATGTTTCTGACAAAGGGGGAAGAATTGCTGTTTTGTGGGTCTAAATTTATCCACCTAACACTTGTTGTTGGCTTGGTTTTGACCTTGAAGTAGTATTTTTTAGCTCCTTACATCAAGTGGCTTCATGTCTTGTCTGGAGCGATTTCCATAAGAAAGATGGTAACGACGTTACTCGTGTGTGAAATACTCTGAAAGATTTTGTTTAAATTTAAGCAGCTTATGATTATTATTATTAAACTAAAACAATTACATACTAAATTAAATCACCCCAAATCTTCTACATAAATAATATTAAATTATTGCCACTTTCAGTCCATTTGGCACAATGCGGTTCAATAATCGGTCGAGCCATACCAACTATTAAACAATGGTACTTGGTGCCCCCTTTGCTAATCACTGAGCATTATAAGGTGAGCATCAAGGGTAAGTGGAGTAATCAAAGGAAAAGAGTGGCGCCATCTCCTACATCTCGCTGTAGTAACCAATGAAAAGGAAACGTTAGGGTCGTCATCGACTACGGTCGACCTGCTTTACTTTACTATTGCTAGTTTCATATGTTTAAAAAGTATTATTTTTAAAAATTAAACATTTTAACATTTTTATTATATAGAATACTCGTTCAGAATATAGGGACACTCTTGGACTCTTTTAATAAGTACAAGAATTCAAACCCCAAATATTTAAATGAAACAAGAAAAAACAATAAAAAAGACAACCCCTTCTTTCTTAAGAAAGCACATATCAAACACGGCAAAATGATCAATGGATGATGTATGAAACTGGTTACATTCATTAAGCCAATTTATAGATCGGATGATGATTTAGATACCGCTAGATTCGAAATGATAATGTCCGTGTTTGCGAGGCACTTTTCTTTTCTCTCTCAAACTCATGGCTGAGCACACTCGAAGGGCAGATAACCCACCCTATCTAAGTGCAATGTAGAACACTCTACATTAATATTGTTATTTTAGGATGAGACCCTAAAAGATTATTAAACCTTTGAAGATTTTTTTCTCACGACAGCTTTGTCATGGAAAAAATATGACCCCCCAAAACAAACAAATAAATATTTATTTTATCTTTTACCTATCAATTCTCTATGAAAGACAGGTTTTTATATATTTGTGACTAATTATTTTATTCGTTTGTTATTTTTCAGCGCATTTTCGAAAGTTTTCCGGCAAGATAATGAATGTGAAAGAAGACAAGAGTTACCCGGAAGTGAAATCAGTGGACGATTGTGCCGCAAAATGCATGGCTGAAACCGGATTCACCTGCAAAAGTTTCGACTTTTGCCCGAACGCTGCCGGCGGCGTTTCCTGTAAATTAAGCAAACTGTATTCACCCGACGGGAAGAAACTTAACAGCGCCAAAGTCTGCGATCATTATTCACGTAAATAAGAACGTTTGGATGAGACAACTTTTCATCATTTTCATTTGTCGATATTTAAAGTAGTTGCACCCGATAGAGTGAATGTTGTATTATGGTGGTTGAAGTCTGATCGAGACGGCCAACTGGTCATAATGAATAGTATTCTTAGTGTGCATGGCTCAACCAAGATGTCTAGCGAAGATTAAAACGGTTTTAAGAAGGCCATTATTCCTATGCCCTCATAATGTCTAATTATGTATTTTCCCGAAAATAATAATAAATATTGGACCGAAAAAGTTTGTTAGAATGGGATAGAGTTGGAGCAATAACATTAATGCGTATGCTTTTGGATTATCTCGAAATCTTTGGACAGCTGACTTGGAAATTATTCCCCAAATTCGAATGACTAAACTCTAATCATCAACAAAAAATCTTTTTAATCTTTTCTCAATCGACGTCTGTCTTAATCCTTCATTCAAGATAATTTTCGCATTATTATACTACAAGTGTTTGAATATATATATATATATATATATATATATATATATATATATATATATATATATATATATATATATTATGCTACACCCCTTTAAGAAATTAAAGTTGAGCACTCTCGGGGATGCTAAAAATAGACTGTCAAAAAGCTCTAATGCAAAGTTCCGAATAAGTTCGTCGAACACTCTCGACTAGGCTTCTATCTGTGCCCGCTTCTAGGTACATATAGATCTTAATTTCCCTTAATTACGTGACAGTTTCTGTTGACCGAGTGGATATGGCGACTGCTTGCAGATTCTAGGCTGACTCTGTGAACCAGGTTCGCGCCTCTCGACCATCTGAAATTGTTACTTTCCTGCACTGATGAGAGCAATAAGCTTGAAACGCTAGCGTCTGTAGGTATTAATAATTTAATATTTATTTATAAATATTATATATATATATATATATATATATATATGTGTGTGTATACTAAACTTTAGAAACATTAATACATAAACTAGTTTATCTACCCACTTCAGCATTAGATGTGTAGATATCTCAAACTTATATTTTATTAAAGGATATTTTTATTGCTATACGATATGTCTATATTAACGTTATTTGATGTTATGTAAATATGTAATTAATAGCAGTTTAATTAATTCAATGTCGGGTATAGGGTTGATGAAGGTGTTTCTGTTGAACGAACTGGATTCTAACTTGTCACACCTCGGTTTTCAGTCCGTGTTGCTAAGCACTAAGCCATCATATATATATATATATATATATATATATATATATATATATATATATATATATATATATATATATATATATATATATAACGTTAGGTTCATATTATATTCCAATAACCATGTTTTTATTTTATTATTTTCATGTTTATTTTTTCACATTTCCCTTAAACATGACATTTCTGTGAGATATATTTTTTACGGTCCGTTTCATTTGTCTTGTGTCAAACAACATTTTTATGTCAATATCGTTTCTGCAACATTACAAAATCATCAGAAAAATTCACAAAGAGTAAAAAGTTATTGGATTAAAGTGTCTTGAAAAAACCTACACTATACAGTGGTTTATTTTAGGGTTAAAACAAACAAAAAACAAAGAATATATATATATATATATATATATATATATATATATATATATATATATGTATATATATATGTATATATATATACTATATATATATATGTATATATATATGTATATATATATACTATATATATATATGTATATATATATACTATATATATACATATATATACATACATATAAATATATATATATATACATATATATACATACATATAAATATATATATATACTATATATATACATATATATACATACATATAAATATATACATATATATATATATATATATATATATATATATATATATATACATACATATAAATATATATATATATATATATATATATAAATATTGCTAAAGTTTTCCTTAAGGCCTTATCGTCTGACCCTCTAAGAGGAAACGTCAGAATAATAAATCAAAAACTCAGAACATCGAATGAGAAATGAGGGGAAAATTGTTTCCGTTGGAGAAATCAATTGAGAGAAAAAAGCGTTATGGGGGATTTGAATCATGGGAGATCTTTAACTGACGTTTCAAAATCTTTTGTCTATACAGGCTAGGTTGAGAATTCTTAATAACTAACGCCTCAATAATAGTGAGATGATAGTTCGACTTGGCACTGTGTAAAAAAGAAAACCACCAATCGGAATACTGGTCAGAAAAAAATATTTGTACCAACCAGGTGATTACGGATGACAGATTTATGTGCTTGAAAGTTCCCAGATGATCTTGAAACCTTGTGCAAACGAATATCACGTGATATATGTTGGGCTATTCTCATTTCTAATTCCTGGGATGTCCTACCAACGTAGTCAGCCCCACATTGACATAGGAATATATATATATATATATATAAACTTTATAAAACATTAAAACACCATACACAAATTAATTTGTCTCTGTTCTCAAGTGCACATCTTCCACGAAATAAGTCAATGTCTGTGCGTTATGTTTGTGTGTTCTCTGTAAAAAGAAAGGTTAAAGAATCTACATAAAAATTAAAAGTGTATTCATACGTAAAAAATTGTCGCGGATGACAATGGCAGTCGTTCTGAACGTCTTAATGCCCCCCTCCCCCCAAGTTAGCTATGGGGCAAAACCCCTCTTATAACTTTAACTATATCTTAAAGCTTCAAATATATCTTATTTTGATAAAATTTAAATCATATGAATAAATAATGGTAATGGCAACAGTGGTGGGGTGGTGGAAGTAATAGCAAGGGTATTGATTTACTCCTCTCCAGGAGTTAGGCACAAGGCCAGTTTTTATCTTACTCCCACAAGTAAGATGTGACCCAAGGTCGGGTCGGGAAAGTGGGATTTAAAAATTGCCTAGGCAGCCCCAGGCAGTAAGCAATAAACTTACTCCTCCCTAAAGAGAGGAGGCAAAGCCTGGGAAGGTAGACCTCCCAGAACTGCACATGGCAGACCCATTGACCGGCGTAAATCAAGACCCGAAGGCCAAGACAACACCAATATGGGGTGCAGTATCCATCGGAACAGATACTACACTTTGATCTTAGCCAAAAGGCAAGGGTAGCTGCATAAAAATAATGACAAATAATGTTTCATTGTAACGCAATCTTCAGTGCAGGAAGCTAATTCTCAACGGTCGGCGGGCGCGAACCCTGATCACAAATCACCACTGATTCGTAGTCAAGAGTCTTATCCCATCGGCCATAGACAATTAGTTAGTAATTAGAGAGAAATTTAAATGTAAATAGAGAGTCGGCGGCTAGATTTAACAAGCAGCTAGAGTGATCTACGAACGTGTTCGGATCGTGCAATATATATATATATATATATATATATATATATATATATATATCGTTCTATTTCTCTGTTCGTAAGTGCAGACTTGATGGGTCAGCGTATAGTTGACCTATATTTGACCAAAATGGAATTTGGTCGGTTTCTCCATTTCGTTCTAACACATTTTTCTCCTCTTCCTTCTCTCTTAAAATCTGGCTTCTGCTGGTGATATTTTCCAATGCGAGACTCTCAATTTTCACCTTTGATTTTATTTTTATTCAGTCTTTGACAAGATGCCATAGCATCGAAACGTTGGTTGATTGTTTATGTAATTTTATCAATGCTCTACTTAGTATTGAGCACTCTTGGAAAAATTCGTTTATGTTCATTTTATTAACATATTTAGACTTGATAAATTATATATATATATATATATATATATATATACTTTTTAGTATCTATGTTGAAACGAGATTTATGATTAAAATAAGAAGCAATTTCTAAAGAGACATAGTAAATAAATAAATATGAAATAAAATGAAATTGCCGGCGGGGAAAAAAATGAAAACGTTATTAAGAATGTTTCGAATTGTTTTAAGACGAACATACTATTTTTGATAATAAACGTTGAACCCCCTTTTTTATTTCTTTATGTTCAGGTGTTGTGAGCGGTGGGAATAAACTCGTGCGGCCTCTCATTGCGATTGGACGCCTAAAAGACGCTGTTGAGAGTGGAACGTTGAATGTCACATTATATCCGACCTCAGACGAAGTAAATACGGTCAGCATCTTTACTCTCTCTGTCTTAAGTGGTTTTGTTTGATTTTCAAGTCTTCATAAACTCATTGTTTTTTTTTAATAATTAGCGATTCAGGTTAAAACGTTCTTAATGCTTACAGCCTAGGATGTAGAGTGAATTTAACGGATTAAATTAGAATAAACGATATTTTAGTTTAGACGAAGCTCGAGCCTATATCCTCTATAGTCAAATGGAAAGTGTTACGGACACACAAAAAGATCAACAGTCAACGTGAGCCAGGTCTATCCAGAAGGAATTGTAAAAGAGTTTGGAGAAGGTGGCAAACCACATAGATAACATGATATCTGCATGAAAGCGCACACGCACACAAATAGAAACGCGCGTGCACGCAACTGAAAATTTCAGACCTAACATTTAAACATATAACTGGCGATATTTTTTTTTTCTGTAATACACAGGCTACATTTTTTCGAATTTAGAGTATATGATTCCTGTTACTTCAGTATTTCCCATTTGATTAAATATGGTATATTATGATCTTCCAGATCAATTAGTCAGCTAAACAAAGTAGTGAGAGACAAGATGCCTCGAAGACAGTTCATACATAATAGATCGTATTCTGCAGTATGTGGAGAAAATGTTTTGTGATGATGATGATTATTATGAGGATTTTTAATATCTAAGATCGTTGAAATTGAATAAGCCGACCAAAATGACTCAATTTTGTAGTACCCAAATAACAAAACATGTACGATGCCTTTCGTCCTCTATAATATTGTTCAAATGACGAGATTATAGCGACACCAAAAAGCAGGGAAATATAGATTTATGCCTGTCCTTAGTACAAATACGAAGTGAGCAAATGTAGTTTCAGTATAAATTTTAACCCCGTTAAAAAATTCTGAATTTTTGTTCTCTTAAATGTTTCTCTGAGAGAATAAAAAGGGTTTACTTTCCTGTTTCTTGATATTTTTAGATTAGGATTGATAATTTGCATATTTGGGATAATCGGACTACTGTTCTCATCTGACATAGTATTTTCACAACGTTTCGGACGATGTTGTCCTCGATGGCCGTTCATCCAAACAACATGACATAAATGCAGGTGTACCCCAGGGATCTATCCTTGGACCTTTATTGTTCCTGATTTTAGTAAACGACCTCCTTGATGACATTGTGTCTGAGATGGGTATATTTGCTGACGACACCACGCTTAACTCTCGTCATGTGGGTAAAACGGACGCGCACATATCCAAGGCAATGGTTGAATCCTTAGAAAATTCCTTTTGTGTGTTTTCGAGTTTTCATTTGTAAACCAGTCTTACGGACTTTCGCGTGTGCCCCCGCCCCGCGCACATAATTGAGGGGACAACACGTTACACTATGTGGGACACACAAAATTAATTCAATTATTTTCAAAATATAAGAAATTGCTATATTTTACACCTTGTTACTTTTCTTGGGCTATTCCTTGGATTGTATTAAACTATAATAAATCCCTTGTCGTTTCATTCTCTTTTACATCATTTTATTTTTTCCTCCAAACACTCTGAACGTGCCTAAAAGAACAACATCAATAAAGCCAGAACCAATTAGCGTTTTGACCGGGATCCTAATTATGCAGATTCAGAACGCATTTTCTATGAGAGATAGGAGGAAATGCCCCGTATGTATGCGAGTCAAATGTGACACCATATATGGCGTTTAGAAAATCGATTGCATAATTTCTGGATTATGTTTTTATATGTGGTAATAATTAAAGATGTTCCCATAAACATAGGCCCGGAAACACCGTTAAAATACTTTATTGTAAGAATCTGATACGTACAACGTGAGCGATAGAGCTTTGTTATTTCTACATATAGGATACATAAACACTATCGCTGTGACAGGATCACAGGTAAAATACGCCCGAGCCGGGTGTTGCCGCACACACGAATAAATCCACGAAGAAAATAACACCAAACAAATATAAAAGCCGTGTGGCTCAGAAGGAAGATCTTCGCGCCATAATCGGCTAGGTCTCCTTTGATAGCTAACATGGGTAGTCTGGTTGGCGTCCTGTGGATGTTGGCCCTTCTTATTTCAGGTAACAGAATACAACAGACCAAATACAGGTAGTTAAATATGATCAGCACACACCAAAGACTACATAGAGGAAGGGATGGTCCATGAAGGCAATTAGACTAGTAATGGGGGAGTGCTATTACAAAAACAACCCACAAACAAAGTGGATTCTTTACACATATATGCAACATAACCTCGAACTTATTTCATTAATTTTCCAAACACCCCGTATCTTGAGATAATTCAGCAGCTCTTGGGACTTTTGCCGAGGTCGTAGAAGGTGACAGACTACACTGAATTATGACACGCTGCGTTCGCCTCGCCTGATGCTCTCTGAGTGCAATGCGTTTGATTTGCCTTGGATCATGGCCTCGAAATTCACGGTTTTAGACCTACTTAATATTGTTTGGTCATTAAGGTTCTTGCAATCCGAGCGAAATTTCTTGTGCCATCTGAATACTATATTACGATCAACTGCGCTTTCACCCTTTCACCCTTTCAAAAGTCTTTGGTTGCTTTTGCATCGTTATTCCTTAGTTCGGACTCGTTCTCGAGTTAGACCATGTTGCACGTGCACCTGTGCGAATCTCACCCCCCCATACACACGGCTGTATCTTCTGCGATGTGAACTGCGTCGGTCACGTGATATACGTCACAAAAATAAATACTTGTATTCTCACAAAGGTTGGTGCGTTCAGAATGTCGGGATTACAGTGGGGTTTTTGAAAAAAAAAATGAAGGCTGGTAAATCTATATCAACATTACCCCAGTCCCAAATCATCACCCCTTACGAGTGAGGGCAAAGAAAATTAACTTGCCCTTCTCGAAAGAGGCATTGCTTTCGAGCATGGCCTCACAGGACTGAAGTTATAAGATTTACTTATCTACGCCCAGTAATCCGTAGGATGTATGTAAATATTGAAAAAACAAACAAACATTGTATTGTTAATGCTGTCCTTTATTTGCTACTTGACAGGAAACTTTACCAATAGCAATAAAAGCAAGCAATCTCTCTATTCAGAAACGTATTTACAACGTTTATCTCTCGACCTTTCTTTTCTAGGCCAAAGTTTACACAGCCGTCAAACTGAGGGATGACGTCACAAACACGGATTCCGTCCAACTTACAATGGGTAGGTATCTCTCTTTCGTTTTCCCTTTCTCTTCTTTTTTATTTATTTGGCTCAGCCGTTGGCAGAGTTTTACGGTGAATTTTTGTGAAAATGACTTTATTGACGTATTTTTGTTTGTCATTGTGCGATCTTATGTGCGTTTAAATAAACAACAGCAGATATTCCTAAAATACACCCTTTGTATATGTGCGTTTAGCTATTGCAAAATTAATCGTGGCAGACTAACAAAAATTCTATTGCAAACTTAAGCGTGACAGACCAACGAAAATGTTATTACAAACTTAATCGTGACTGGCCAACAAAAATGCTATTTCAAACTTAATCGTGACAGATAAACGAAAGTGCTATTTAAAACTTAACCGTTGAAAACCAAGGAAAATTCTATTTCAAACTTAAGCTCTGAGCGACATTTTCCCAGATGTCGCGGCAGAACTTCATATTAAGGCGTATCTGAGTCGGCCTTCTGAGAAGCATCACAGACCACCACCAAGCATGTCGGAATTGAACAATCCACAACGTACAAAAGGAAATTCCAGAATTTTCAACAAAAGATCCATAACAACTTATGCTCAACTGGAATCTAGACGTATCAGCTCCACTTAGGTTTTCACCAATCTCGCAAGAGTATCATCCATTTTGATGGACAGATAAAGAGACAATGGATCAAATAGAGTAAAGGTTTAAGAGATTATCTTTTCCTGAGTGCTTGCGCGAGCACGGAAAGAACGACACGAAACGTGCACGTTATCAGTACAAGCAACGCAGTATCTTCTCCCATACTTCTTTATCCGAGATCTCAACTAGTCATTACCGATCTGAGAAGAAAAAACTACCCTCTCGAACAACTTTGCAAGCTTCTTGGTAAAAAAGAAAACGGTAATTTACGTCGAACGTAATCAATGGCGACCTAAAGGCTCTCTTTTAATTGACTACTGCACAAAGATATAAGAGCGCGCGAGACTCCTTTTCCTTACGTACATGCTGATGACGGCTGTGAGTCAGAAACACGTGTCCATGGATTACTTTTATGTACGTATAAAATTAATTAAAAAAAATATATTAACGAAAAATGCGTTCTATAAAGTTAAGGGCGACTATAATGTAATTTTCTGCATCTTAATCACTTAGGGGGTGAGACAATCGAAATAAGCAAAAAAAAACAACAACGAACGCTGCAATCACCAATACAAATAATTACATAAAAATACATTAACTATATATATATATATATATATATATATATATATATATATATATGAAGCAATCCAACAAAAGATATAAGCGTCAACTAATATCTTATAATTAGTGAAACATCCGGATAAAAAAACTGAAGCTCAATATACTGGATAGAGCATTAATATTATAATATAAAATGAAGTAATAAAATAAGGTGTCAATCAAATTTTATTAGAATTCAAAGTTCATGCAAAGCATCCTTAAGTCCTTAGCTCATGAGTTTTCAAAGATAATTCTTCTCTTCAGAGGACCATTACCGCAGTTATACTACTACAGGCAATAAAATTACGCTTTGAAAATATATAAAATTATATACACAAATATACAAAAATACATAACATCAAACATATCAATCCAAAAACATACTTTTGTTGAATCCATACAGTCCATCCAGGTCATATAAGTTGAGAAGCATAATCAGGAAGGACATTACTCCAAGATACAAACAGCAGTCCAAATATGTGAAATTGAAGGGGCCGGCAAGGTTATCCAGTCGCGAAATGTGTCCATATTCAATGTTAATGATAAATAAATCAATCAAAACAATACAAAAAGTCCAATCAAAGTTCCGAGATCCCAACATGTGCAACTCTAATCAAATCCAAATTCGTTGTTTAATTAGAAAACCAGCTAAATCCGAATTGAGCAAAACAAGACGGACTCCCATCACATCTAGCCAGAAGAGCGAAAAATATATAAGTGATCTTCTCACCAGACATGACAAATCCCTAACGAACAGAAGGCGATATTAAATTGTCTACATCTCAGAATGACTTCAACGGGTTCAAGATTATGTCTGTCCTACTTCCTGTTTGACAGGTTCAAGAAAAGACAGCAAACATACAACCCCGCCATCCATCCCACCCAAATTAGGTTTTCACTGTCTGGGTCAGTAAGCTTATTCCATGTCAAAAGGGAAAGGAGCTAAGAAGTTAAAAGAAAACTAAAAGGGAGTTAGGAAAATTAGGTCAAGTCATCACGTACCCATCCAAAAGTATTACTTAAAGTCTGGCTTACAGTAAAAAACCGACTTCACAAATCTAGCCCCATCAAGTAATTTAGAATATTGGATAACCTTGCCGGCCCCTTCAATTTCACATATTTGGACTGCTGTTTGTATCTTGGAGTAATGTCCTTCCTGATTATGCTTCTCAACTTATATGACCTGGATGGACTGTATGGATTCAACAAAAGTATGTTTTTGGATTGATATGTTTGATGTTATGTATTTTTGTATATTTGTGTATATAATTTTATATATTTTCAAAGCGTAATTTTATTGCCTGTAGTAGTATAACTGCGGTAATGGTCCTCTGAAGAGAAGAATTATCTTTGAAAACTCATGAGCTAAGGACTTAAGGATGCTTTGCATGAACTTTGAATTCTAATAAAATTTGATTGACACCTTATTTTATTACTTCATTTTATATTATAATATATATATATATATATAAAGGTGAGTCAATGAAAAATAATTCGACCTGCAAATGGAAACAGATCAATATCTTCTGTTGTTCAGAACAAGGAGCATTTATTAAATAAATTTATTCTTCTTCTCTTTCAATTTCATGCCTTAAGTCAGGCTTTTCAAAGATTAAAATCTTATCATCAGAGGAAGTAGTGATTGATAAGTTGACAGATAAGAACAGTCAATATTCAAAATTTGAAAAAAGTTTAAAAAAAAGTTCCCTTTAAAAAAGTTCAAACGGGTGTGTTTCAATTTAAATGAAAGTCACCAAACACGAAGATCCAAGTTGTATGGGGTTCAAATGTAATTCGTAAATCCAGAAGAATCTGTATGAAAATCCAACGGCGACGATTCCACCCAAGTCCTTAGTCCTTAGAGGGGGGATACGACAAAATTAGCCATATTAAGAAAACGCATTTCTTCCTGTTTTCAAGTAAACAGATCCAAAGGCAAAAAGCAACGAACCAAAACTCAATGAAAAATGGTAATCCGAATTGTTGTAAAGTGTGAAACTTACTTGGAATTGTGGGATATGTAGGGGAAGGTAAGAGAAAGAAAAAAGTGGAAATAGCATAGGAGGTGGGGGAACCGAAAAGAAAGAAGAGAAAAGGAGGAAAAGACAAAAAAGAAAAAGAAAAAACAGAAGAAAAGGAGAGAAAAAAAGAAAAAAGAAAAGAGTAAGGAAAAAAGAGCAAGAGAGAATGAGAAGGGGGCAATCCTACGAATGGGGGATGGGGTTAATGATATTTAGGCAAAAGAGGGAAGAAAAATAAAATCTAGGGTGGTCAAATCAAGAAATGTTATAGCTTCTGGTCAGTACTGGGAAATTACCGTAGGGTTTAAAGTTTAGATTAAATGCAGATAAGCTTCAGAGGTTATAACTCGAGGAAGATTTTGCTAAGATGATTAGACTTATTGGCGGGGAAAAAAGGAAAATGGCTGTGAAAATGATATGGTTAGATAAAAAAATTAAAAAAACTTTAGTGGGGAGATGGGGTCGGGAGGGTTTATGGGATTATAAGAGGTGAAAAAAGGAATAGTGTTTTTCCCGTAATGGCTTTAAAAAGCCCTAAGGATTCAATAGATATCTATGTAGAAGAAAATGGTTCTGAAGGATTTTGAACTAATTGTCATTCTATAAAATAAATTGACAGTGTAGGTTGTCAAAATATGGAAAAGAGAGGAAGGTTGTTTAAGCAGATGCAAAGTATATGAATAAAATTAAACAGTGAATAAGCAATAGAAAGTGAGAAATAAAAAAATAAAATAAAGGATAGAAAAATAGGAGGAGGAAAATATAAAATATAATTTAAAAATGGGGATAAATAGGTATATAGATGTATAGCTGTAATGCTGCCCTCAACCGCTCGGGGCAGTACCCTACTGCTCCCCATGTCAATGAGCATTCCATACAATCGGGCATGAAATGTACAAAGGCACATGCGTGCAACCACGTGAACATAATCACATATACATACAAATGCACATGTAAAATCCACACATATATACATACATACCCGTATACACATATACACATATATACATATACACACGCATCCACAAAACCAAAAGCATCTCAGTTTCCTCCGCACATATTCACATCAGGCACACACGTCTACAGAAATCCGTAGCACTAATATATACACTCGAGATTTCAGGCGACTATATACATATACACATGCAAACATGCATATCCGCAGCACTAATACATGCACTCGAGATATTAGGCAAGGTCATAATATTATAAGGGATGGCAAATCAGCACCAAGATCAAAGACAACCGCGAGGCAGTCGTCGGGCAGCAATGCAGTTCAGCAATATATTAGTGAGTTTTAATGGATAGGTTAAATGTTCAAATTAGAAGAATTGGAGTTAGTAAAGGGGCTACCAATGATAGATAAATAGTGAATAAGAGATTGGGAGTAATGGGGGAGGGAGAGTATGGTTAATTATTGCTAGGTGGGAGGGGCCAAAAAGTTGGAGTATTTGAATTTGCGTTTGTGTCTGCAATGGGAGATCAATTCGTTTTTAGAATTAATAGTGTTTAAGGATTTATTAGCAGTGGCTATTGTGTAAGTTTCCATAGTGCAGAGGCTGCAATGTGGAGAGCTTGGGGTGTAAGATCTAGATTTTTTCAAGATGGACCAATTTAATGAGTAGGGTGTATTACTGATTTTTAGGTTTCTAACTAATTTAGAGAGCGAGGTGCTAGAGTTATCGTTATTTAATTTAAATGATTGCATATGGTTTGAGATTCTTATTTTAATTGGGGAGGCGCTCAAACCTATGTAAGTGTGAATTTTGTGAGGTGCGGAATTTACATTTGATTGATTAAGGACATTGGTAGCTGCTTGTAAGGATGAATCGGAAACTGTATTAAGTTGGGGTGTTAGGGGAGGACCAAGAACAATCGGCGTGTTTATGCTGTTTGGTCGATTTCAAAATTACTTGTTGAGCGTGAGGGGTAAGAGCTAAGGTGGTTATTGTTAGTACTATGGGTTGGCTGATCATTGGGGCAAGAAGCAGCGCGCAGTGGTTGCAGGTCTGTCGCGACGGGGTTCGATGTAAAGCCAGAGCTCTGTCGGAATTCCCTAATGGTGCTCTATCCAGTATATTGAGCTTTCCTCATCTCACAATAGGTCTAATTCTCTAAAAGTTATCTTTTAGTTATAAACCTTCATATATATATATATATATATATATATATATATATATATATATATATATATATATATATATATATATATTACTACTTCATGTATCCACATAATAGTTTATAAGGAGATATAACTTTTTACGTATCAAGTTTCAGTATTTATTTTAACAGTGCTCGATACGTAGGTAGTAAGCTATGAAAATATATTCATGGACGGCGGTACCGGCGGAGGGCTCAAGCCCCCCCCCCACTTTTTGACTTGGCCTCTTCACTTTACGGTCATCAATAATGAAGTTATATATGCATGTGTTTAACCGCCCCCCCTTTTTAGGAGAGCCCCCCACACTTTTATAACTGTCCCGCCGGTCCTGATATTTATGGCAATTAAGCTACACGGAGGCTCCCGCGTTTCATCCCCGGGTGCATCCGGGGATGAAAAGCGGGAGCCTCTGCGTAGCTTAATTGCCATGCATATCTTTTCATAGCTTACTATATATATATATATATATATATATATATATATATATATATATATATAAATTGCCCCGGGAAAAGAAAATGTCTTATAGAACAAGTATGTTGGTATGTCAATCGGTCGATTTGTCATACTTACATTTTGTCAAGCATCATGTAAATTAATGTGTCGATTATGACAATTGCCGAACTTCTATAGAAACAAATTAGAAAAACTTGTCTTTATCGCAGGGGATATGTAAGACTAGGATCGGCTCGTCAGTCACATTCGCATCCACCGACGCACACCACCAAAACTAGAACACGACCGCCATTCTCACTGATAAAGGGCAGCCATGATAATGAGTCATGAATATGTGCCTACAATTTGAGTTCGATTGACTCAAGTGTTTTAAAGTTATTAAAACATACGATTTTCTTAGCTTTGTCATGCTTAAGCTTTCCATAGCATTTTGGTTTGTCTGTCAGTGTTTAATAGTATTTTTGTGTGTCTGTCAGTGTTAATAGCATTTTTGTGTGTCTGTCAGTGTTTAATAGCATTCTTGTGTGTCTGTCAGTGTTTAATAGTATTTTCGTGTGTATATCAGTGTTTAATAATATTTTCGTGTGTCTGTCAGTGTTTAATTGTATTTTCGTGTGTCTGTCAGTGTTTAATAGCATTTTTGTGTGTATATCAGTGTTTAATAGCATTTTCGTGTGTCTGTCAGTGTTTAATAGTATTTTCGTGTGTATATCAGTGTTTAATAGCATTTTTGTGTGTCTGTCAGTGTTTAATAGCATTTTCGTGTGTATATCAGTGTTTAATAGTATTTTCGTGTGTATATCAGTGTTTAATAGAATTTTCGTGTGTCTGTCAGTGTTTAATAGTATTTTCGTGTGTATATCAGTGTTTAATAGTATTTTTGTGTGTCTGTCAGTGTTTAATAGTATTTTCGTGTGTATATCAGTGTTTAATAGAATTTTCGTGTGTCTGTCAGTGTTTAATAGTATTTTCGTGTGTATATCAGTGTTTAATAGTATTTTTGTGTGTCTGTCAGTGTTTAATAGTATTTTCGTGTGTATATCAGTGTTTAATAATATTTTCGTGTGTCTGTCAGTGTTTAATTGTATTTTCGTGTGTCTGTCAGTGTTTAATAGCATTTTTGTGTGTATATCAGTGTTTAATAGCATTTTCGTGTGTCTGTCAGTGTTTAATAGTATTTTCGTGTGTATATCAGTGTTTAATAGCATTTTTGTGTGTCTGTCAGTGTTTAATAGCATTTTCGTGTGTATATCAGTGTTTAATAGTATTTTCGTGTGTATATCAGTGTTTAATAGCATTTTTGTGTGTCTGTCAGTGTTTAATAGTATTTTCGTGTGTATATCAGTGTTTAATAGTATTTTCGTGTGTCTGTCAGTGTTTAATAGTATTTTCGTGTGTATATCAGTGTTTAATAGAATTTTCGTGTGTCTGTCAGTGTTTAATAGTATTTTCGTGTGTATATCAGTGTTTAATAGTATTTTTGTGTGTCTGTCAGTGTTTAATAGTATTTTCGTATGTATATCAGTGTTTAATAGCATTTTTGTGTGTCTGTCAGTGTTTAATAGTATTTTCGTGTGTATATCAGTGTTTAATAGTATTTTCGTGTGTATATCAGTGTTTAATAGAATTTTCGTATGTATATCAGTGTTTAATAGTATTTTCGTATGTATATCAGTGTTTAATAGTATTTTCGTATGTATATCAGTGTTTAATAGCATTTTTGTGTGTCTGTAAGTGTTTAATAGTATTTTCGTGTGTATATCAGTGTTTAATAGTATTTTCGTGTGTATATCAGTGTTTAATTATATTTTCGAATGTATATCAGTGTTTAATAGTATTTTTGTGTGTATATCAGTGTTTAATAGTATTTTTGTGTGTCTGTCAGTGTTTAATAGTATTTTCGTGTGTATATCAGTGTTTAATAGTATTTTCGTGTGTATATCAGTGTTTAATAGTATTTTTGTGTGTATATCAGTGTTTAATAGTATTTTTGTGTGTCTGTCAGTGTTTAATAGTATTTTCGTATGTATATCAGTGTTTAATAGTATTTTCGTGTGTATATCAGTGTTTAATAGTATTTTTGTGTGTCTGTCAGTGTTTAATAGTATTTTCGTATGTATATCAGTGTTTAATAGTATTTTCGTGTGTATATCAGTGTTTAATAGTATTTCCGTATGTATATCAGTGTTTAATAGCATTTTTGTGTGTATATCAGTGTTTAATAGTATTTTCGTGTGTATATCAGTGTTTAATAGTATTTTCGTATGTATATCAGTGTTTAATAGTATTTTCGTGTGTATATCAGTGTTTAATAGTATTTTCGTGTGTATATCAGTGTTTAATAGTATTTTCGTATGTATATCAGTGTTTAATAGTATTTTCGTGTGTATATCAGTGTTTAATAGTATTTTCGTATGTATATCAGTGTTTAATAGCATTTTTGTGTGTATATCAGTGTTTAATAGTATTTTCGTGTGTATATCAGTGTTTAATAGTATTTTCGTGTGTATATCAGTGTTTAATAGTATTTTCGTATGTATATCAGTGTTTAATAGTATTTTCGTATGTATATCAGTGTTTAATAGTATTTTCGTATGTATATCAGTGTTTAATAGCATTTTTGTGTGTCTGTAAGTGTTTAATAGTATTTTCGTGTGTATATCAGTGTTTAATAGTATTTTCGTGTGTATATCAGTGTTTAATAGAATTTTCGTGTGTCTGTAAGTGTTTAATAGTATTTTTGTGTGTCTGTCAGTGTTTAATAGTATTTTCGTGTGTATATCAGTGTTTAATAGTATTTTTGTGTGTCTGTCAGTGTTTAATAGCATTTTCGTGTGTCTGTCAGTGTTTAATAGTATTTTTGTGTGTCTGTCAGTGTTTAATAGTATTTTCGTGTGTATATCAGTGTTTAATAGCATTTTTGTGTGTCTGTCAGTGTTTAATAGTATTTTCGTGTGTATATCAGTGTTTAATAGTATTTTCGTGTGTATATCAGTGTTTAATAGAATTTTCGTGTGTCTGTCAGTGTTTAATAGTATTTTCGGATTACACCTATTGTATTTAGGATCCCGTTGCTAATCATCAGCGCCCGAATAAAATTACGAGCAGATTAAAAATTTAGTGGCCTATATGCACAATTCTTCATTTAGGATTCCCCTTCTAAATCTGTCCCTTCTATCACAGTAATTTCTTGCATCTCACTGACAATATGCCTTGTTTTGTGTGAATAAAAGTTTACAAAAAGCTCTTACTTGTTAACAAATCCGCTTGATTTACAGGGTTCTATGTGAGACTTGTCTTTAAGTGAGGGAGTGAGAGATTATGACGTTTTAAACACCAACGGAAATAAAACGCTACACGATAAACGCGATATCATCAATGGAAATAAAAGACAAGGAGAAACACTGCTATAAATAAGAAAAAGAATAATATACTGCCCAGTGAACGGTCTGTTTAGAGAATCGGACTTCTGCGCAGAACCTACGTGTCATAGGATTGTCTGGTCTGCAGGTTCTCATCGTTGTTCGCAGCTGTTCGTTAGAACTGCAAGATTTCAGTTTCGCCCCCGACACAGAGAGCAGCAAGGCTCAGCGATTGAATCCGAAGTCGGGAAGGTTTGACGCAGAAGACAAAAAAAGGAATGACAGTGCTACATGTGCAGAAGCAACGTTGTTACCTTGTACCACATGAATTTGTGGTTCTGCGCATGACACGTTCTTGCTTACCACACATAGAGACAGAGACGACCAGAGTATGCCTGATCCTGATGCTGATTCTTCCTGAATTTTCATCAGAGCGATGTGAGCAGCGTAGCTCTGAAACTACCACGTTGCCATAGCACATACCACGGCGACTTTAGGGGTCGCTTGTGGCGCCTGATGTTGCTGTTGCGTCTCTGTCACCGAAACGGTGGTGTCACCCTTATTTAGCAACTGATAAGAGCAGCGTATAGCACATGTAACCGCACGCTGCGTGAAGAATAAAAATGATTATTTAAACAATATACACAGCTTCTTTCTCTCCAAATACTTGCATCGTTCCGATTACTTTTACAAGAAACGGTAATTGTTCTTAAGAAAGGAAAGAAAGAAAAGTGAAAACCACTGCGATATTTTTCCAACGTCGATGTTGTTTGTTGTAAACATATTTCTTTTCGAGATCAACTCTTTGCACAAAAGAGATTTAATTGATTAGTCAAACTCAAGTACATATAAAAGAATTACATTCTGCTTAAAGTTAGAATCGAACTAAAAGTAACCATGTAAAAATATGAATGCCTAGTCGCTAGAGAAGGCGTTTCTATTTTGATAGAAGCATTAAGTTTATTACAGTTATTCCAGATTGACGTCAGTTTGAGAGTCTAAGAAATGTTATGTATTGCATCGTAGTGAATTTGGATAGTACAATATAACGTACAAAAATATGCTCTCGTCGGTCGCATGATTTTGCTAGGCTGGGAGGATGTCATTATGAACGAACTACATACACTGCCCCTCAAACGAGGAGATAATGCCTGGTAGGGTAGTATCATTACAACATAACACTGGGAGGATTTTCCTCATAAAAGGAAAAGGTGCAACAGAAAATATACATATCTCCCCCCCACCAAAAAAAGGAGAAGGTAGTACCTGGGAAGATGGTCCCATGACAACAGAACAGATACTACATTAATACTCCATCAAAGGAGTATGTAATACCTGGGAGGATTACACCCAACCCCTTAAAAGGAGGAGGTGATTCCTGGGAGGACGGTCTTATGACAACAAAACCCGAATACAAAGATAGATTAAATAAGATTTTTTTTAAATTGATTTAAAAATTCTTAGTCATAAGAAATTATTTTGATAGTTCCTTGGCCTTTTGGCTAAGATCAAAGTGTAGTATCTGTTCCGATGGATATTGCACGCCGGTCCTGTGCAGTTCTAGGAGGTCCACCCTCCCAGGCCTTGCCTCCCCTCTTTGGGGAGGAGTAAGTTTATTGCTTACTGCCTGAGGCGCCCCTACCAAGGAATGTCGACGGGGCTGCCCAGGCAATTTTTAAACAGTCAGAGTGCTCACCTTCTCGGGTGCTGGCTTATCAAATCCCACTTTCCCGACCTTGTGTCACATCTTACCGCCGTGGGAGGTAGATAAATAACATACTGTATTATTGATCGGCTTTTGTTCCGATGGATACTGCACCCCATAGACTGGTATTGTCTTGGCCTTCGGGGCTTGATTTACGCCTGTCTATGGGTCTGTCCTGTGCAGTTCTAGGAGGTCTACCCTCCCAGGCTTTGCCTCCCCTCTTTGGGGAGGAGTAAGTTTATTGCTTACTGCCTGAAGTTCCGCTACCGGGGAATGCCGACGGGGCTACCCAGGCAATTTTTAATGGCCAGAGTGCTCACCTTCTCGGGAGCTGGCTTTTCAAGGCCCACTTTCCCGACCCGACCTTGGGTCACATCTTACCTTGTGGGAGTAAGATAAAACTGGCTTTGTGCTTAACCTCCTGGAGAGGTAAATAAAATACTGTATTATTGATTTAAATAACATTAACCCGTTTTGATGATAATATACGAGTGATAAAGGAAAATACTTTCGCATTTATTCATTTAACATATAATATACCTGCTGTCTTCACCCAGCGTTGCCTGGTACTGGTTTTACTTGCAATTTGTGCTGTTTTTTTAAATTATACCTTTTTTTCCGAAATATTATTTTTTGTTCCAAACAAAGGCGAATAACTCTATATTGAAGATTTCAAAGTTACGTAGCTTTTTTAAAGATGGCGACCGTCTGAAACTAATTGCTACCCAATCAAAGTATTTTCTGGGATAAATTGTATTTTTTTTGTCTCAAACAAAGGGAAGTAATTCTGTATTGACGAATACAGATTTACGTCCTGTTTTTTTTTTTTTTAAAGATAGCGTCCGTATGAAAATAATTCATACTCGGTCAAAGTATTTTATGGAAGATTTAAAAAAAACCTTTGTTCATCTCAAGGGGCTACCCTAATAGGGACCAGAAGAAGTTTTCTAGCCCGGTAAAGGGAGCCTACCTTCTTTGTAGCATCTTCTATGTACTTATTCCACTTCATGTTTAAATATAATTACAGTTTATTCTCCTTAACAACTAGCTGGGATCATCCACCGAAGGAACTGACGAACCAGGATAACATATTGATTTTGTAGAAAGAAAGCTATCCGTGGTAAAAATCGAGAAAAAGACTGACTTTAGATTTCATTTATGTTATTTTTGCTATCGAAATTATTTGTTAAATATTTCTTTTTTCTTCTCTTCTCAGAAAATAACATAAAAAAATTCGATCGTTTTAAAAATGACACAACAATCATCAAATCTGAACAAATGCGCCATTATTCGCAAATGTCGGTGGACGATTGCGCTAATCTTTGCCTGATTGAACCGGCGGAGAAGTGCGAATCTTTCGCCTTTTGCTTTTTGCAAGGCGATTGCTATGTGGCAACGTCACACCCCGATCAAAAGCCGGAAATGCTAGAAAACCATATAGGATGCAGTGTATATAACCGTAAGTATTTCACTCAGTTTTTTTTAATGCCGTTTTTTTTTAAAAATTTTTAGTAATAATTCAAGTAAAAATCTACGTGAGCGTTATTAAAAGAATATTCTTTGCAGCAGACTTGGCAGCATCTTCTAAGTACTTATACAACATCTAAAACCAATTTCTCTAGTGGAGGAAAAATGTTACGAAATAATATCGAAAAATAAAAAAAAAAGATTTTTGGTAAATAAGAAAGGACGCGTCTCCAAGACGTTTTTTGTTCTATGTTATAATTAAACAAATTCATTAATTTTTAAATTTTTTTCTCATAAATTCTAGGCTTTCCTTTTTATAGAAAAATTTAGAATACATGTAAATACATTGTTTTGAAACGTTAGCTTGTATCTGTTTTCGTTTACAATTTTGGAGTACCTATCAGCCATGAAGTCTGCCCAGTTTCTTGTAGATGACAACGTACTTTAAATGTACGTAGGCAGACACGTTTTCCAATATAAATTAATCTGTTTTTTTTTTCTTTTTTTTGCTAAAGAACTTTCAGTAAAAAAATACAACTTCCACTTCCCCAAATACACTTAGGCCATCATCCTGGGTTTCTCAATGATCTTTTTCAATAGTTGAGTTTTCTTATTCTTGTAAAACAAACAAAATCATCGATACAAAAGTAGTCCCTATTTACTTGTCTCCCCACGAGGGCATAGTAAGGCACAAGGTCGGGTTTTAACAGATACTGCACTTTGATCCCTATCCGAAAGCTAAGATTCAAATCTTTGTAAAAACATACAAAATTCATTGATACACAATTCTACACAGTATATTTGTTTTTCTTTAGTGCAATATGAAATTCATCGAATTTAGCTTTCGTTTGTATTATTTGGATGTTATTCTCACAACGTTTCGGTCGATGTAACCTCCGACCTTCTTCTGGTGCGTCGTAACGCACTCGAGAATCTTTATGTGGAACTCGGGAATCTGTAAGGAATTTCGTACACAACGACCAGCGGCGCAACGGATATAGGTGTTAAGTAATAACCAGTTCAAGTGACAGTTTTCTGGAGGTTGAAGGTTCAATCCTCAATACGGGCGATACTAACGATACAATTAAAAAGGACTTAAGACTTCTGCCCTGTCATAACGGACGAAACGAGAGCAAGCTACCCTGTGGATTCAATAGAGGGTTTCGTTCGAAATTCCGTAGAGATTTACGAGTTCGACAAGACCCACCCGAAGAAAAAGAAACGGAGGTTATATCGACAGTACAGCGATGAGAAGAACATCCAAGATGGGTACAATAGTCCGAAAAACCAAAATAATACAAATTATCAATCTTCATCCTAAAACTTCCGAAACATAATTAGCTTTTGTTGTAAATACAAAGACTTTCCGACCGAAATCGGTTCGGTATATATCATGGCGCTTTAAATGCACGTAATTCGTACACATGATAGCCTGGAAAACTCTATTCTCATACCTTATCCTCAAATCTGGTCACACTTAACTTATTTCTATCTTCTGTTACACTCGATTGGCGCAGAATGTTTGCTCCAATGATAATTCTACCTTTTTTAAAAAAAATCTCTTTTTGCTTTATTCCTAAAGGTAATTACTTGTATAGATACGACAAAGAACCGGGTCTCTCGTCGGTGACAATCGGTGATAAACCCGTTGATGTGACGTCAGCGTCCGACTGCGCCAAACAATGCACCATCAACGATGATTTCTTGTGCCAGACTTTCCAGTATTGCAGCCAGATAAACGAATGCACCTTAAGTAAAGTTCACAAGATGGACATTCCCGATAAAGAGATCAAAGGAGAAGTCAAGTGCGACATTTATTTCCGTAAGTAAAATTATTTCTTACTTCTTTCGCATTTATTGAACGGTTTACAAGGTCGATATCTCGAATACCAGTTCAGATAATGCAATCTCACAGCAGAAAGGGACCACTACGCGAAAGAGTTGTCGAGAGGAAGGCCCCCGAAACGCTGAGTGTTTTACCCGATGACCCGACATTATGAAGTCCGAAAAGTCAAAAATATGTTAAAAATCTTTTTTTAAATTATCTTATTTTATACTGATGACTCATAAGTCAAGGCCAAAAGCCACTCGTGGATAAGGGTTATCAGCAAGGAAGATTTCAAGGTTAACAGTTTATGCCAAGTTATCTCTATCTTTATAAAGTAAGTTATGTTTATATGTTCATATATTTGTAAGTATAGGATTCACTCCTAAACTAATTAAACAATCTTTATGAATTTTGGAAACCAGCTGCTAGGCGTAAAGAGTCAAAATGTTTGTTTAGCCTACTTTAGTTTTATGAAAAAGGGGATAAACACGGGAATATAAGCACTTCGTGAAAATTCAGATACCTCCGATTTTTGTGATTTTTTACAATAGATACTAAACATAAATAATATTCTCAAAATTTCTGTTTTTTGGAGTATTTGAACGACTTTTAGGGAATATAATATGGGTCGAACCTCCCATTTGAAAATTCAAGTGCATCACATTCGCATTAAATTTGATCCATAGTTATTAGAAACCAATGAAACGAAGTTCCCTGAATTTCAATTTAATCTCAAGACTCCTTAAGCTTACGCCTTAAAAACTTGAGATATTCTCTAGAATCAAAATCATGTAATGATTTTTGATCAAAATTAAAATAGGGATTCTAAACATTAGGTTCAGTATCATTATATCTTGATTTTAATCTTCGTAAGGGGACATAAAAGTGGTGCAAAACTGTTCTGTTCGGGGAATTCATTTTACCGGTTATTCTTCTAGTTAAATTATAAAACTACGGAAACATCTCTCTTGATGTCCGTTCGCTTCATACCGAGTTTCTACTACTGATCCGGTAGAATTCTTCATTCGATAGATTCATACTTAAAACGGATCTGAGATCACTTATGTTTTTTTCGTTTCAAGATTCAAAATCATTTGAGTGAAAAAACAAAGCGCGATCGTTAATTTGTAAGAGGACGATCTTTTATTAGATAAAGTGAATATTATTCTTTTTTACATTTGTTCGTCACGAAAAAGGCATATTGCCAATGAAGCTTAAGGAGCTACAGTGAGAGGGACCAGCTTTATAAGGGGGCGACTTAGGTGGAGGGTTGGCAGCCAGATGTTTGTGTACATTATATTTAAATTTCTGCATGTTGGTAAGTACGTGGAAACAGAGAGCAGAAAGGGAGTTTCAAAGCCAAGCGGTTCGAGGAAAGAAGCTATCAGAGTAGAAATTTCTCTGACATCTAGGGACCTCTACAATGAAGGGGTTAGATTTTGCTGCAAGTCAGGTGAGTCGGGCTTTTTTCATTGAAGGGTACAAGGGCAGTAAGTCGTGGAACTACGTGTAAAACAAACACAGAGATACAACGCTGCGGCGATGCGACAGCTGATGGAGCTTGTCAGACAGTGTGGGATCTATTAGGTTAGAACTTTTAATTTTTTTTTTTACTCCTGTCCAAGAGGGCGAGGCTAGTGGTTACTGCACCAGCCCTGACGTGGCAACAATATTCAATGCAACGGCAAATGGTGGATTTATAGAAATATAGGATACTCGCAGGTGTGACAAAATTTCTAGCCTGGTAGAAGGAGCCTATCTTCTTTGCAGCAGACTTGACAGCATCTTCTAAGTACTTATTCCAATTCATGATGTCTACGCATGTTTGAACGTTGGACTCTTGGGAAGGGCGCCATCGGTCAAACATTTACTTTGTTCTGTTCGTACATATATAGACCTTTAATGTTTACACGTACCTACTTATGATTAAATAAAGTGGGTCATTTTTTCACCTATTTCTCTTCGATCTGGAAGGTTATTGTCAAGGGATATTTCAAAACCTCGATCTATTAATGCCAGGTCTGATCTGGTTTATTACCTGAAGTACTACCTGTTCAATGGTCAAGCTGCCGGCAACCAAACATGCACACCATCAAACAGACTTTGACTTGTCCGATAAGGTGGGTGTGTGATCACTCAGTGGCACTAAAAGCAAGACCCCTCAAAGAGCGGATGAGCTCCATGGGATTCAGCGACTATCCATACTGATGGAGAGTTGAAAGATAACCTTGGGTTTACTTCCGGTAGCCTCGTAACTCTCGTTTCCCCCAATTTTCTCCTAATCCAAACCAAATCAAAATTGATTGGCAAAAAAATAGCAAAGTGCGACAAGCCATGTAAAAAGGAGAGTTATAAGATGTGAACATCTATATACCGTCTAAATGTTTTGCCCAAGACGACGTTAATCCTGTATATGATAGACATTGTCACTACCTCTGCTAGGCTGTTCCACGAAGCAGAAACGCGAACAAAGAATGCTGCCTTTCTCCCAATGAGACGAAATCTACTATGGAATATCTTTTTTTTTTTGGGGGGGGGGGGTCCTGGGGATACCACGACTTGGCACTGGGGTGAAAAACCCCTCGAAAGGTATATGTAAATTCTGGTTGATGATGATTTATGCCAGAAACGCGTCCCCTCGCATCCCCTGCTGCTCAAGTGATGGGTAATTATCTATGGGCGATGTTTCTGACAAAGGGGAAAGAATTGCTGTTTTCTGTAGCCATCTTATTAACCCGTATCCTCGAATGGTTTTTGGCCTTGATAAGTGGTTATTCATTGGTAGATAACAGTAACTAATTGAATATTTTTGTTAATAGATGAATATATTTTGGAAAACGTTGTTAGACAATTGTAAGAACAGTTATAGCGTAAAACATTGATGAAATGAAAAAAGAATTAAGAGAGTATTTTTGGTGCTATTGGATTAAATATTCAAGAGAACTCTCTCTGTATATTGGTATACTATTAATAGTGAAAATGCTGCGTGCGATGGGTTTTAGGAGTTGAATTTAGAAGAAAGATGCAAATAAAGTAAGTAAGTGGTCGACCGTAGTCGAGGGCAACCCGAAGGCTCCCTTTTTTATTAGCTACTACACCGACATGTAGGGAGTGTGCCACTCCTTTCTCAGGATTACTCAACTTACTCTTTATCCTCACCTTGTAACATTGAATTGTTAAACAAGGGTCATCAACTACCATTTTTGAAGTCTTTGGTATGACAAGCTAATCAACTACCATTTTTGAAGCCTTTGGTATGACAAGGGTCATAAACTACCATTTTTGAAGTCTTTAGTATGACAAGGGTCATCAACTACCATTTTTGAAGTGTTTGGTATGACAAGGGTAATCAACTACCATTTTTGAAGCCTTTGGCATGACAAGGGTCATCAATAACCATTTTTGAAGTCTTTGGTATGACAAGGGTCATCAACTACCATTTTTTAAGTCTTTGGCATGACAAGGGTCATCAACTACCATTTCTTAAGTCTTTGGTATGACTCGACCGAGGATTGAACTATCGCCTCCTGACTCATTAATGAACACTAATCCTTATGCAAAATGGGCCGGTATAACAAACAAACAAATAAATAAATCAATATTGGGTTTTCTCTTCTTTTCTAGGTAAATACATTGACGACTTTACCGTATCGAAAGGGAAACGTGTTGCTCTCGTGAACAATCAGGTTTTAACAGACCTTTCGGAGGAACAGTGTGCTAAGGTCTGTATGGAAGAAGAACATTTCAATTGTGCCTCTTTCGATTACTGCAGCAACACGACCGAATGTCGACTCACTAATCTCGACACATTGCACAGTGGTCAGGTGACCATCGAGAAACATGCATTCTGCAATCATTTCAGACGTAAGTACTTTCGATACGTTTGTAACCACGAAGCCGGAATGAAAAAAAGTGTCTGCTTTTAAATGTCTGAAGAAGAATCTATATGTGTCTCTGTATGAAATAATGAAATTATATACAGGGTGATTGAAATGTAACTCCGTATTTTAAAATACTTATAATTTATTCAAATGTTGTTATATATTTCCCCAATTTTCTTGCGTATGTTCCTTGATGTATGGCATTTTAAATCTATGGTCTCGTTTTCTTTTAAGATCTGTTATTTTATTTTAAATGGCTGGACGTCTTACCCCACAGGAACGTGCCCAGTTAACGACATGTTACGAAGTTTAGAGATCTGTTGTTCAAGTCCAAAGATGGTGGCGAACAATTAAAGGAAGATATGCTCAAGTTGACGCTAAGACGATAAGAAATTGTCATAAAAAACTCATCACAGGATCAGTGGCTGATACTAAAAGAAGCGGTCCCCTTTCAACTTCCAGAGACCCGAAAGTAGTGCAAGTTGTTTATAAAATGCGATCCGTAGCCCCCAAAAGTCAATTCGACAAGCAACAAGGGAAAGTAGGCTCTCCTTTCACTGTGTACAAAATGGGCTCAAAAATGAGCCGAAATGACGGGCTTAGAAGCCGAGCTACTGTCAAGCACTCTCTGCCGAAGACTGCGACATTCGTCTGGAGTTTGGAGAGATGGTATTTGCTTGCTGCTCTTTTTAAAAACATCCTCTGGAGTGATGAAGTGGTAGGTAGGTTTGTAACCCTCCACGACTGACACTACTGGACGGAAGAAGATCCTCGTAATACGTGTGAAAAAATGCAGAATCGGTCCAAGATAACGGTATGGTGTGGAATGACTTCGGGCAAGATTGTGGGCTCCTTGATCCTTCGCGATACCATGAATGCTGGAAGATACCGCACGATGCTGAGAGATAAAATTTGGCCAGTTATCAGTACTTGGGACAATATTGAAGATTTAATATTCATGCAAGATGGCGCTCCTTAATACTTTGCTATTGTTGTTCGTGAATGGTTAAATACCCACTTCCCTTGAAGATAGATAGGCCGTCGTGGTTTGCACGAGTGGTCAGCCAGTAGTTTTGATTTAACACGCTGAGACCTTTTTTCTTTGGGGTTAGTTAAAAGAGAAAGTCTACTCATCCAAACCAGCGACTTTTGAGGAACTTGAAGTGCGAATACGTGAATTTATTACTTCCATTCCGCAACAATTTCTTGTGAAATCAGTTGATGCGGAACCCAGTCGGTTTGAAAAGCTGGTGGCGAATGCTGGTTCCCATAACGAATTTTAAATAAAACTCCATGTAATACACTTTTTTCTCATATTCATTAATTGCAGGAATTATAATTCAGAAATAAATTACAGTTACTTAAAAATAGGGAGTTACTTTTCAATCACATTCTCTCTGTCTCCACTCTCTGTCTCACCCTCTCTGTCTCTCTGTCTCCTTATATATATATATATATATATATATATATATATATATATATATATACAGGGTGGGCCAAAATAAGGGTCCTATCTTTAAATTTGAATAACTTGAATTTGAATAACTTCCACAAAATAAAAGTTAAACTCACCAAACTTTATGTGTGCGTAGACTGACCCTTCCGAGATTTTTTGAAATAAACAAAACAAATTTTAGCCGAAAAACACTTCTTAAAACTTACAAAAACTAAAGTATTGTTTTTTACACTGTTTTGAGTTTTTTAAGCAAAAATAATGTTTTCTAAATGAGGGTACGTTCCTTAGGGCTAATACGGCTCATGCTTGCTTCGGAGGGAATCCTTTACTTATTCTAAAAAAAAATAAAAAAATCAATAAATAAAAAAGTTATGAATTTTTTAAAATAGGACCCTTATTTTTGCCCACCCTGTATATATAATTTCATGTATATACACATATAATATTATAAGGTGATATAATATATTGTGTATAGATTTTCAGTATTTACTTCGACAGTGCTAAATACGTGAGTAGAGCTTAGTAGTATGAAAATATATTTATGGTAATTAATATACAAAGAAGCGTCCATATTTCATCATCGAAATGAATCGTCAGTCTAACAAGGCTAATTAGTCCGACGATTCCCTGGGGTGGATGGCATTTGGTATTTCCCCAAGAGAATATACCGTTGAATTTACTAATGTGTGAGTCAGAATTTTGCTGATACCTGAGACAGAATCCGACCGAGGTCAAATAAAGGAATTAAAAAGAAACTATAACTTATTTGACCTACGTATACTCCAAAGAGACTAACCACATGCTTGAAAACAAAATTCCGCCACTTATTACTGTATTGGGTCAGTTTTTCAGCTTTCATCAACGGCATGCCAGTCTCAACCCTTATCTGGTCGACCCATTGAGAAAGTCACGAAGGGAGGAATTCCTCTCTCGGACCCATATTGGCCACACAAAAGCCATGCATTCATTCCTGTTTGAGCACCACCATGGTGTGTGACTTGTCAAGTGCCATACACAGTGAAACACTTTATGTTAGAATGTGTTGATTTTACTCCCATACAACGAAAACACTACAATGTTGCTACTATGAAGGAACTATTTAAAGATATCAGAGTGGAAATCATCTTATCCTCCCTGAAAATGGTGGGTTTATACCCCAAAATCTCATATCTATAAATTCAATAAACCAAACTTCCTTAGGAAAAATGAATCAATTGCAGACTGTTTACTCAAGAAATATGAACATATTAAAGAAATTCATCCAAATCTGTTAAACATTAAAAAAAATTTATTAACCTCAAGCATAAAATACTTTTACCAATATAAACCAAAAGGGTTGATATGCCGTAAAACAAAAGAAAAGAAAACAAATCTTTGGTAATCTTCTTTTTGATCTTTCTCGAATAAAATCTTATTGATATGATTTCTTTAAATATCCCGAGTCTGGTAGCTGGGGAACATGTCCAAACAACGTTCATCTTTTTTTAAATAACGTCATTGATGGGTCTGTTCATGTTAAGCCACTTTCTGAAATCAGCATTTCTGAGTCTATCTTGCAAAGTTACTCTAAAGATAGTTCTTAAACATTTCATAAAAAAAACATGGAGTTTCCTCTCATGCGTTGTCACTATAGTCTATGTTTCACTTGCATATACAGTAATAAGAACTATCATTGCATTGTAAAGTCTTAACTTCAGAGGCGCTGAAATCTCCTTCCTGTTCTATGTCTTTTCTTTTACATGTTCACATGATGAAATGCTATTCTTATTACGGTGAAGTTTACGGACCGGGCTATTTTTTAGTTAGGATTTTCAAGTTAAATTTTATTTTTACGGTATCTTTTGCTTATTCGAGTATTAGGTAACACTACAGAATAGTTAATAAAACCTCCTTCCCATGTTAAGAATGGCTTTCTAAATAACCATATTATTTCAGCCCGGTCCGTAAACTGCATAAGTACCCCTATTATCCTGCTAATATCAGATTAGGATCCTGGAATCGCTAGGCCAAGAAACACAAAATCTTTCTTTCAAGAAACTGAACGCACGGTAAAGTTCCACCCGAAGGTCACACTTGTTTAGAAAACAAATCATTTAATAAATTTTGAGCAAAATTCAAATAAGGATACTAGACATAAGGGTTAATACTATAAATAACTTTTATTCTTTGTAAGAGAGTAGACAAGTGGTAAAAAGTAAATTCGTATGATTCAACATGGTATCTTTGTTGACTAGCTTGATTCTGTTGTTGGCATTCTTGCCAACACTCCTGAGTGAAAGGGGTACTGTAGAACCGGCTGGATTCGAACTTGGAACACATAGGTCGTCAGTCCGTGTCGTTATCCACTTAACCACCGCCACTTCCCCTGAAAGTGGTGAAAAGTATCCCTTTTGCTGAATTATTTTATTATTAACCAACAGAATACTCGAATGGGTGTATTCTAAAATGCAATGAGACACATTTTGAAATTGAGGGATCTGCTAGTTTTCCACTGAATATCTCAATCCTTAACTACACGCATTTATTGACTCATATATACAATATCATTCGTCATAATAATTTATCCATTTTTACACTTTAAACCATCATAAAACCACAGTTATTCTATGGGCTAAACTATTTAACATATTCACAGTGAAAAGTGCGAAAAGAAAACGAAAAAAAAAAAAGGGGAAAGTGAACGAATGAACGTGGAAGAAACAGTGAGTTCGAAGATCGGCCTCCAGTGTTTGAGTTGAGTGAGGTAGGTAGCGGGCGTGTATCGGTATTGCTTGGATTGGGCAAAGAGAACTATGCGATATTAATCTGATGTTAATCACCTTTTCAATTTTTCACTCAAACAAAACACTTGATATTGCAAAACTTGCAACAACAATAACGCCCGATTAATTATCATGACTGTGTTTTTTTTATTACAGGTAAACCTACTGCATACGCATCTCACGTAAAATCTCAGAAAGACGTTGTCTATTCCGGCGGTAAGTAAGGTTTACAAACGTCAACCAATGATCAACATGTTTGTTTCTAGATTAGTTCCGAGAAATACTGATTATCTTTGATGTAGCACCACAAACGAACGATTATAACATGGTGAACCTCGGAATACAGTAAAACATATTAATTGATTTTCCATTTGGACAATCAATCGGTTGCCTTAAAATTTGTAACAAAATGTCAACTGATGAATCGTTTATAAGTTCAGTAATCTGAGTAAAAACTAATTTGAATATATTTTGACACGGACTGGATTCCCAGAACTTGGCAACGGTCGATATGGGTCAGATGACTGGTGTTGAGCCACGAAAACGACCCGCTGCGTGTCACTAATCACTGCCCTTTTTAACGGTGACTGGATGAGGAGAGACTTAGTATGCACTGAGTGTTACTTCTCGTAAGAGACACAGGATATCCACCGCTGTTCCCAGATCTTGCTAGTATATACAATGCAATATGGGAGTAGCCGAGGATAACAAAATTGAAAATGGTGAGTGGACAACTTGGAGGATTTCTATTACCAGTCGGGGCACCATTTTATTAACTGTCGACACTGCCTGATCTATTCTGTTCCTGGTGACCCCCATATTCTGCCCAAGGCAATGCTGAAAAAGAATCTATCAGTTTTGTGTGTGTGTCTTGCGTAGTTTTTGACTTTTAGCTCGACACACACAGACAAACAGACAACTGCCCATTTATATTGATATTTATATTATATTTCTGTCATGGAAACGCCTGAAAAACATCTGACTTTTCTTTGAGTAATTCCATAAAGAGACAAATATGATTTTTGATCTAAAGAATTCTCTTTCCACTTTGAATTACAAATAATATTATTTCGCAAGCATTTGATTCTAATTAAGAAACTCTCAGAGCGAAACTTATATCTTATATACATCTTGGACATTAAATGTTGCTCGATCTAAGACACTTGATGTATCATACACGAAAATGCTATGCACCGTCTATAAAATATCGTGGCGAGACCATGTAACAGATAAACTGTATATGGTTACCTTCTACGCATATCTGCAGTTGTTAAACGTCGACTTTTGGCGCTGACTGGACATGTATCCTGACAGACAAACCTGCTGGAAAAATGCTCATGTGGTCCCAAAAGGTTAACTGACGCGTTGAAACGTTTCACATTACGATCAAGACTCTTTCGGAGAAGAACGCTGCCCTCTCGAAATTGGATCTCAATCATGCGACTGCTACATATGATACACCTAAAAGTTTCGCGCCGTCAATAACATATCGTGGCGAGACTATGTAAGAAACAAAATGCTCTATGGCTACCTTCCACGCATATCTGCAATTGTATAAACGCCATCTTTTGGTGCTGGTTGGATCCTTACTTACTTTGACCCCCCCCCCCTCATCACTGATTTAATTCAATCCGAGCATTTAGCGATAAAAGTGCGGCCTTTTGGTCAAGATCAAAACGTAGTATCTGTTCCCGTGGATACTTTGTCCTGTGCAGTTCTAGGAGGTTCACGCCCCCAGGCTTTGTCTTCTCACCCTTTGAGAAAGGGTTAGTTTATTGCTGATCGCCTGAGGCGCCCCTACCGGGGAATGCCGACGGGGCTGCCCAGGCAAATTTTGTTGGCCAGAGTGCTCTTCATTCTCTAGGGAGCTGGCTTTTCAAATCCCACTTTCCCGACCTTGTGTCACATCTTACCGCTGTGGGTGGAAGATAAATCTCTACCACGTAAGCGTGATAGATCGCTCAACGGAGACTCTTATAAAAAGTTGCGTTATTTTTGTCATACATTTTCTATTTAGATATCATCTTCTCTCCTTCTCTCTCTTCAGTTTACTATTCTGTAGCTACCTTTCACCCTCTCTTTCTTTCTTTACATCTATCTCTTTCTCTCTCTCACTTTCCCCCCTCCTTCTCCTCTCTTTATATCCTCCTCCTTTTACTCTACTGTATCGATCGTCTTCTATTTCTTTCATTCTTGGCATCTACTCTCTCTTTCCCTCATTCTCTCTATCACATCTATCTCCCCCTCCCCCACTTTAGATGTTCATTTGTTTTTCCTTTTGCTCTCCTGTATCTACGCTTCTCCCTATTTCATTATTTGCCTCTTGTCTCCCTCTCATAAATCTCTCTCCCCCTCTTTCTTTCTCTCTCTGTTCATCTGCTCTCTCACTCTCTCTCCCATCTATCTCCCTGTCTCCTCTCTCTTCTTTTCTTTTTACCCTTCTCTATCGACACTTCTTTTTCTGCTATTCTTTGCATCTACACACCCCTCTCTCTCTCTCTCTCGCTTTCATATCTCACTCTTCATCTGCCATTACCTTTACTCTTCTGTCTCTATCGTGTCTCTCTTTATTTCATTATTTGAATTTATACCTCCTCTTTGTTCCCTTCCTTCTCCCATCTCTCTCTCTCTCTCTCGCTCTGTTCATCTCTTATTCCTCTTTCATTCTTTGCATCTACTCTCATTCTCTCGCCCATCTCTCTCTGTTCATTTGCTCTCTCTCTCTCTCTCTCGTTCCCTTTACTCTTCTGTATCTGCCCTTCACCATTCTCTCTTTCTTTTATTATTTGCACCTACTCTCTTTGTGTTTTTCTTTCATCTCTCTCTCTATTCATCTGCTCTTTATTTTACTTCTCTGTATCTACTCTTATCTCTTTCTTTCATTCTTTGTGTCTATTTTCTCTCTCTCTCTCTCTCTCTCTCTCTCTCTCTCTCTCTCTCCCTCTCTGTTGATCTGCTCTTCCTTTTACTTTCCTGCATCTACTATTTCCCTCACTCGCCCCCTCTCTCTCCCTCTCTTGTTTATTCCTCTCATTCATCCCAGTATTCTCTTACTATTATCAACACCTCTCTTTCCTTTTCCTCCTTTTCACACGGACCGCCCATTTCTCTTATCATATACTAACATTATTTATTGATTTATCTACGTCTTTTTTACTCCTAATTTCTTGTTTGTATTTTCCCATTTTTTTCAGCCCATTTAGCGGCCGTCGCATTAAGCACGTTGTTTGCCAGCTTTTTGTTGGGCATTCTTACCATGACCTTCTATCTGCGCCGAAAGTCGACCGTTTCCATCTAAACAGAGACCGATATACATTTCAACTACACGTACCAATGAACCTTTTATACAAAACAGTGAAAACAACATAAAGAAAATAAACAGATATATTTTGTCAAATATTGTCCGCAAATTCATTATTTAACCATTTTTTTTACTCACAGAAAAACCGAATCAGAAATTGGATTGCCCCTTTCTTGTTATAAAAACATATAAGGGTAAATTAGGGGCATCATAAAATGTGTCCCTACCACATTGAAAGCTGTTCCTGATTTCGTGACTATAGCGGTGTCGGGAGTCGGGGTTGATGTCATATTTGAATAACCGGTGAACATGAAGTAATTTATAGAAAATGACGAGGCAATGCCTGTTTCGCATAGAAATAAGAGGTTCGGTTTGGTCTCCTGTAAATGGATTACAACCTCGTGAAGGTTGGAACGTAGACTCTCGATGTTGGAAAAAACCTGATAGGTCTACGTTAGAAGTTGGTGTTCTGGGTTTATGCTTATGTTTTGATTTGTGATTTGTCATGTTTGGATTGGAGGATTTGTGGAAGGGCTCAGCAGAGGAGCATAGAGCTGAACACAGAGAGAATGGGTAAAAAAGATTATCGATGTAAATCATGAAGAAAGAAAAGCCGTAACAGTTCCAACTAATATGGTATCGAGAGGCCCCCACCGGAAACTACTGCATGGTCGAGATTGCAAGGCCATTGCATTTATAGTACTTATAATCAGATGGGTCAATGCATACAAGTGGTTGAGTGATTTGGGCAGGATGTGCAGTAGCTAAAACTGGTCAACCCACTTCACCATTGTCTTTTATCAACGCTCGAGCTCGAGTCAACAGTCAATAGAACCCTTTCCTTTTTTTCCTCTGGTTGATGGACACGCACGACATGACAAAACATCCCATTCGCTTTTTAGTTGGTCAATTTTCGTTTCTATTCTCAAAATATATATTAACAATCCAATTAACACGATGTTTTTACACGAAGTCCGACAACAGACTTGAGTTTCTTCGCAAATTTAAAATACGAAGCAAAGGGACCTGTTATTTTACAATGCGGTCAGAAAGTAATGATTTGAATCACAATCTGGTCATATAGGAAATGAAATAAAAAAGCAATAAAAAAGGATTCTTACAGTTGCCGATATCATCCGACGTGTAAGTTGGTTTACATCCAGAGTTAAAAATGTGCCGAGACAACGTATGCTGAATCAAATGCTGAAGAGGTTAGTCGATCACTATTTATCTCCCTTGAGAATTTGTTGAAAAGGCGCAGGAGTTTAGTGTCTTTACACACACACACACACACACACACACACACACACACACACACACATATATATATATATATATATATATATATATATATATAGTCCTTTACTTTTCCAGGTTTATATTTAAGAACATAAATAAACATGCGCCCGTATTTTTCAGTATAGTCCACTTTTTTAAGGCATTGCAGTTTGAGAATACACGATGCATTTTTTTTATTATAATTTAAAAAAGGAACAAATAACAAGACCCCAAAGCATCAGTGACCAGGCTCACCTTGAGTCATGTAGACTTTGAGTCGGTAGAAATATTAGTAACACTTGCTAATTGAGTTGAACCAATAATCATTATGACATCACAATAACGAAAACATGTAATTCACTAGTGAACAAGCCTTGCATTTATTACTTCTTATCCGCTGAAAAAAATAATTAATTTAAACTTACCTTTGTTATCTGCCTAAAAGCAATAAAATAAATTCTAACTAACTTCACTATTGTAATTTAGAAAAAAATTAGTATATTTAGTATAATTATTTAAAACATTTGCCTTTTTTGGACAGCCCTACTACATGATTCAGTACTGCCCATAAATACAAAGTTATAACAAATTATACTGTAATAAATTTTAATTTAACTTTAAACATGCAGTGAGCAACAGTAATAACTTCACTTGTATATTTTGAAACAAAACAATCGTTAATAAAATATAATCAAATGAAACATTTGCGTTTTCTGGGCAGCCCTACTACATAATTTAGCAATGCCAATAAAGACAAAGCACAAATGACTATACCCCAACCATTAACAATTTAAATTTTACAAATGAAGTTATATTTCTTTTAATAAAGCTTGCATTTAAAAATAACTTCACTTTTAAAGTTTATAAAAAATAAAAGTACATAATTAGAATATAGTCAATTAAAAAATCTGCCTTTTCTGGGCAGCCCTACTACATGATTCAGTACTGCCAATAGTGACAACATCACAATTTACTATACTTTAGTAATAGATTTAGAGATTAAGTTTAAAAATGAAGTTATGTAAAAATAATAAATTGAAAAACAATAAAAATATATTTACTTATATAATTTATAAAAAATATTATCAAAAAGGACATCAGTATTTTCTGGACAACCCTACTACGTGATTCAGTACTGCCCATTGAGACAAAGCCACAAATGACAATATTCTATTAATTTATTTAGATATTTACTTCAATAAGTCAAATTATTAAAAATAAGTTAACAAGAAAAATAAGTAATGGCGTTTAAACCATCTAAAATTTCCCCAAATGTTCTTCTTATTATTTAATTCTTTTATTGAATACAAGTTCTTTTTCTTCTTTTCAATTATTAGAGATTCAATTATTAATAGGTTAAGAATGATCAATATTAATAATAACATTTCTTCCATTTAAAAATTATTTTCTTATTAGTTATATTTAATAAATTCAGTTTTAAAAAAATTAATAATTCCATATTCCAATTAAAATTAAATGATTGTCTAAATTTCCCAAATTTTCAGAATTGTAATTTTTAGATTAGACTTAAATAAGATAAAAATATGTTGAATATCTTAAATTCAAATATAAATAAATTCAGAAAAACTTTGATTTTCAGAATAAGTTTCAGAATAATAAGAATAAATTTCAGTTTCTGAGTTTCAAAAAGTTCAAATAATTTATAATTATTTCAGAATAGAATTCAAATATCATAAATCAATTATCATTGACTTCAATATAAATTCTATTTTCAGAATGTCAATTTTCAGAATGTCAATTTTCAGAATTTCAATTTTCAGAATGAAGCAAAATAAAACAAAAATATGTTTAATATTTCAATTTCAAATAATAATAAATTCAGAAAATCTCTGAGTTTCAGAATAATGTCAGAATAAGTTTCATAATAATAAGAATAAATGGGAATTTCTGAGTTTTAAATAAGTTGACCATTTTAAAAAATTATTTCAGAATAAATTCAAATATTATAAGTCATTTAGTATTTATTGATTTCAATATAAATTCTATTTTATAATTTTAATTTTCAGAATTAAACTAAGATATAAAAAATATGTTAAATATTTCAAATTAAAATATTAATAAATTCAGAAAAACTGATTTTCAGAATGAGTTCACAATAAGTTCAGAATAAGTTTCAGAATAATAAAAATACATCTCAATTTCTGGGTTTCAAGTAAGTTAAAAAAATTGGAAATTATTTTAGAAAGATCTAAAATAAGTTTCCAAATAATAAGTTAATGATTTCAAAATCACTTATGAATTAAAAAAAAAATAATTTTCAGAGTTTCTATTAAGTTAAAAAAAATATAAAAAAATAAGAATAAATTTTATATTTGAAAAATTATTCTTAAAATTTCAGAATAAATTCTAATATTTTTATTTCAGTAAAATTATATTATTTTTGACTTCAGTATAAATATTATTTTCAGAATAAATTTTAAAATATATTTTCAATTTCAAGTTTATATTTTTTTCATGAATAATACAATTCCATTAAGTACTTTGGAAGGAAATTTACTGTGTTTTTCTTAATAATGTTTTCACTAATTTCATCCCAATTTTCAGTGCAATTTTTGACTAGACAAGTATGATCACCTGCCATAGATGATGCGCCCTCATGAAGAATGGCAGCTTTTAATGTAAAATTATTTCCATATATTTGCTGCTTTTTAGAACTGAAGTTCATAATATCACGATTAATTATTTGTTCCTCTCTATTATTAATCAAAAATCTATTAATTAAATTACTAGATATTTGAAATCATTAGTAAATTCAATTGTTGAAGATAAATGATGCTGAGTATTTTCTGAACAAATATCATAGTATTTAACAATGTAGTTGTTGTTGAAAATAAATATTTAAATTGTTGTGTGCAACTAATGCGATTTAATATCAACTCTTCTTTTTATTTAAAAAGTTTACAAAAGAATCAAAAATTTACGGACGTGCTTCTGATGTACAAAAGAATCGAAAATTCAGAGACGCGCCTTTGTTGTACAAAAGAATCGAAAGTTTAATTGAAAGTTTCCGGATGCGCCTCTATTGAACAAAAGAATCGAAAGTTAACATCTTCAAAATATCCAAGAGCTAATATCTTAAATATAGGCAATTTTTCTTCATTTTCTTCATTAATAAAGAGAATTTTCAATTTGCCATTTTTTTACTCTTTTTTCTTCTAAAAGTGTGGCTTAAGTTTTCAATTTGGCCTTTTTTATGGCTTTTTTCTTGAAAGAGTGGGCTTCAAAAGCCAATTATCACTTCTAAAAAGATTTTCTACTAAAAGTCCCCACAGCTCGGTTTTCATGGCTCTAATCTTTTGAATACTGACATATTTCGAATCAGCTTATCGAGTTCTATCTTTCTATTTTTCTATCCTTAAATTATATTCATAATTTAAAAAGTTATGTTGAGTTAAATTGGCATTTTTGTCAGTTTAAGCTGCTCAACCCTTCCATATCTTAAACACCTTTCGAGATATTTATATTTTTAGATTCCTTCTGCTGTTTGCTACATTTTTGGTATAAAAATAAATAAATATTTGTTTTAAATAAAAAAGTTTTAATGGTCAATGGGGCGCGTTATCTACACGTTGATGATCACACATATTTTGAATAATTCTTTTCATACTGGACCAAATTTTAATTTTTTTATGTTAAAAAAAGGCTTGGATGAGTCAGTTCTAGTGCAAAAATCCGCATCAAGTTTGGATGAAAACTGAATTACTGACAATCCCAAGAATTGGTCACGATTGGGTAAATGTTGACGATAAGAATATCATTCACACACTGCCGTGTGTGAATGATATATAACGTTAAAAATAGATTAAAGCGATTACATGGGATAAATTACATGGGATAAATTACATGGGATAAATTACATGGGATAAATACATGGGATAAATTACATGGGATAAATTACATGGGATAAATGGGTTGAACATGAATTTCTTTGATTCTTCAGTTTTCCTAAGCAACGTCTTGACGCGTGCACCGCTAGTATATATATATATATTCCATAGACTATGGTGAATTAATCAAAAACCATAATTTTTATCGGTTTTAACAACTTCTTTATTTTTATACTTCGATGAGTTTTTTTTACATCTCTCATTTTACACACAAAAGTAATTTATTCAAATTTAATATTCATTCCTATCTTTTTCATGGCAACATTCGGATAAGTGTATTTTTTTTCAATTTATCCAAATTTTTCAATCTTCAGAGGGTTGCAGTATATGTTGTTGAGAAGCGAAACAACATGTTATAACAAAAAAAGGGAAGGAAAATACGGTGAAAATCCAAGTTGATTTCTGATAAAAATTCGGCAAACCGAAGTATATAAAGGCAAAACACTCACTTGGATAAAAGGTGATCACTTCAGAAAAAAAAATTCAACCTCCAATAAGATGTTCAAACTCGAGAAAACACACGAATCAGATTTCTCAAACGATGGTCTGAAAGCTAACATATCTATAGTCACACTGTCTTGTCTTCTGTATGGCTATTTGCACATTGCATCAACAACAGAAGAAAATATAAGAAGGTACCATCAACCAAAGAAAAGGTAACCAAACAGCTTCACTGAGGTGACTATTTTCCTCTGCTTCTCGGTATTCTTGGCGCAATTTGTTGGTTTATATAAGTTGTATAAATTATTGTTAGATAAATTCTTGACTGTTACTTAAAAAGGTCTAGTTAATTGATAGCTTTGACTGAAACATATCTGCAAATGTGTAGCTGAATATTGTTTATATAAATAAAAACATGTATACCTAATATATATATATATATATATATATATATATATATATATATATATATATATATATATATATATATATATATATATATATTATACGAAATGCATTGGGAATTTCAAGTAATTTTAAGTGAAAAATAAGAAATAGCAACCTGGATGCTATCACTATTTAATTAAATTAGGTTAAATTAAATTAGTTTTTAATTAGATTAAAATAAATAAAACAATGGGTGGCAGGAATGGGGAAAAATAATTAAGGAAAAAATAATTTTAAAAACATGCATGCCGACACGGACTTAATTTCTAAAAATAGAAACAATTGGATTTTTATAAAAAGTATTTTGTACGGGATTTTAAATTAGTAATAATAAAGTCTCCTGTCATTTAACGAGTTAGAGTGATATTTTCCCGTAAAGTTGACAAAAAAATAAACCGGTACATTAAAAAAAGGTTTTTTCAAAATAGAAAATAGATTTCTGATAACGATATTCCGTAGTAACATTTATTTATGGAATATAGAATAATATTCTCCACAGAGAGTTGCAAACAGACACAGCCGTTAAGGAAATATTTTAAATGATTTAAAATAATAACTAGATTTTTGTAGAAGACTTTTTTATAATAACATTTTATTTTTGATATATGAATGATCTTTTAAAAACAAATTCTGCGGGATAGGTTTTTTTCGCTTCGTTAAACAACAAAACGATAATAATTCGGCAGTTAATTAAATGAAGGATATTTTCCCAAAATGTAAAATGACGTCCCAGACACTAGATAATTAATTTCTATAAGGAATAGGTTTAATAATAAATATTTTTAGAAACAGTATTTTGAATAAATAGTTTCTATCTACTAATTAAGATTTTTTCTTAATGTAAGGGAGTTTTCTGCGGGATTGACATTCAACTCGCCGTGTGTTTGTTTCGAATGGGTAATAAATCAACCATTGAAATAAGACTCTTTGAACTCGGACGAACATTTGTGTTGACTTTTCTTTGTGAGAAGTTGGATTTAGAATTCCCATACTATCATTGGATTGGAATGGTAACTTGTGAGCGGTATCTAGAATGATTTAGTTATATATTTTTTTTTTTTGGGGGGGGATTTATTCATCATTGTGCCGGCCGACGTGAAAGTGTATTATCGCACATTGTTCCGGTTTTTTGGTTTTATTGAATGTATTTGGGACCGATTATTTGCTTGTTGGCTTGGTGGAGAAATAATGCAAGAGCTACTTTTCTAAGACTTTTCTAGGACTTTCTTTTTTTATCGTTGTTCTTCCTTGCTTTTTAATTTTGACTTTTATTTTTATTTTTTTCTTCCTCTTCTCTTCTTAAGTGACCTCAACTATTGCAACGCCACATTGTGTATTGTCGGCAGTTGAAACCAGTATTCCAGATATTTAATTTCCCTGATGATCTGCCAAGCAAGTAACTGCTTGGTAGTGAAACACGTGTAGGAAAAAACATTTAATTTGAATAAATAGTATTTGTAAGAAAAAATATCTTTAATGGTGATCATTGGTGTCCTGAAAGGAATGCTTTGGTAAGCCTTCATAAAATCACATATAAATGCTCTGTACTCTGTAATCGAGTATCATCGAGCTTGTTTTTTATTGGAACAACCCCGGTCTTCACTGAATGATCTATTTTATAAGTGAAAAATCTAAATCTATATATATATATATATATATATATATATATAATGCATGTTCCTTTCAGTAGTAGAACACTTTGACGACGGCTGCCTTTAAATAGGATTACTCTCTCGCTGATTTGCCGGGTTGCTGATAACGGCCGTGTGTGCTAAAACGTCAGAATTTGATTTTGAAACATAACTCGTGTTCCGGGATTCGAGTCCGGCGACCGGTATAAATAATCTTCTCTACACTGACGATTCCCGTAAGGATGAAACGTATTCGTATGTAGGTAAAAAACAAATATTTATAATTATTTGCTGCCCTCTAAATCTAGTCTGGACTCTGTAGTTAGTAGTATTTACACAGCCGTTATCGCGGCTTCAATGCATCTTCCTTTCAGTAGTAGAACACTTTGACGACGGCTGCCTTTAAATAGGATTAATCTCTCGCTGATTTACCGGGTTGTTGATAATGGCCGTTTAGGCTAAGACGTCGGAATTCGAGTTTGAAACATAACTTGTGTTCCGGGGTGCGAGTTTGGCGACCGGTATAAATAATTTTTTCTACACTGACGATGGGTGGATGAAACGTATACGTAGGTAGATAAAAGCATATATATCTATATATATCTATATATATATATATATATATATATATATATATATATATATATATCTTATAAAAAGTGCTCAATATTAAATAGAGCTTTTATATATGATTATTTTTATTTAAACAGACATGTACAAAATCTGCGACACTGGCATGTCGATGTTCTCGATCAACAGCTGATATAAACTTAGTTCTTTTTAAATATGATCTAAGGTTAAGATCGGATTGTAACTCATCCTAGTGAGATCTCAGTTTATAACAGCTGTGGATCGA
>OY744537.1:9798537-9826037 GCA_963556195.1 Sepiola atlantica | reverse complement strand
AGAAAGAGCAATGGATCTAATGTATGAACTCCAAGAAAGATTTGGTGAGAGAGAAAGACCAAAAAGTTTCAGAGTCGATTTCTCCTCAAGAGCAGAGCCATCCATTAGAATCTCAGGAAGAAAAGGGACACGCCTACGATTGAAATACACGAGCTGAGTCTAAACTGGATTCAATGAAACAAGCTATTTCATACCCCAATACACAACTAAACCCAGGTCAACTAGATCAGCTGCATATTTCGACTGATCCGAGGGAGATGGATTGGCGAGAAGCAACACCAGAATAGAAAGTGGTATCATCAACATAAGTGTTAATTTTCTGAACAATATCCTCTGGAAGATCATTTATATCGAGAAGAAACAGTGTTGGGTCTAGAATAGAGCCCTGAGGAACACCAGCATTGAGAGGAAAAGAAAAAGAAGAGACACCGTCCAAAGTTACTTGCCAGCTTCGATCAGAAAGACAAGACTTAATAATGTCAAGAACATCACCACCAATACCATATAACCCTGAAGTTTGTGTAGGAGACCAGAATGCCACACTCTTTCAAACGCCTTCGAAATGTCAAGCGCAATGGCTCTACCCTCTCCTGAATTATCAATAAACCGATCGATCCGCTCAGTTACAACAGTTAAAAGCTCAGCAATTGAGCGAAAGCCACGAAAGCAATACTGAACATCACTAAAGAGGCTCAAACTTTCCAGAAAATGAACAAGCTTGCCGTTTACCAACCTTTCAAAATCTTTGCTAATAACGGAGAGGAGACTAACCGGACGATACTTAGTTGGGTCAAACCGATCACCAGCATTTTTAAAGATATGAACAACAGAGGACTTCTTCTAACAAGAAAGGGAAACAGGACTTAGACAAACAGAGATTGAATAATTTAGAGAGGATAGAAGAAAGTTCAGAACAACGCTTGAGAACAACAACAGGAATTGAATCAGGACCGGAAGCCTTAGACTGGTCAAGATCAGAAAGAACCCTAGCAACCATCTTTGGAGTGAGAAACCGATCAGTTTTCAAAGGAAAATTAAGAAGAACGGCACCAGAATCATCAAGAGAAGAATTGTCAGAAAAAGACAAGCATAGAAATCAGCCTTATCCTTAGAAGATAAAATAACCTGAATACCATTAAAAAGAGGAGGAATAGCAGACTTGCCATCATTAATAACACTATTGTAGATTCTCCAAAAATCATGAGAGCCAACCTTTTGAGATGAGATAGAGTCACAAATCCTTTGAGAGTAGCTAGACTTCTGTAGGATTGTCTAGAATTCTCAGAACCATCCTGACGGTACTGATTTAAGTAATGGTTACGATGGGCAATGGCAGAAGCACAAACAGAAATAAACCATGGAGGAGAATGAGGTTTGGCTTGAAACTTACGATGAGGAATGAAGGTGCCAATTTCAACAAGAAGCCAGTCAGTAACCTCCCTAGCAGCATCGCTCGGAGACATACCAAAGATAGAACACAATGGAACGTTACATAGGAAGCTGCGAAGCCCATCCCAATCAGCCGTCCTTAGTTGAACGTATTCCTATTGAAAAGACGATCAATAAAAGACTTAACCGAAAAATGAACCTCACCATCAACAACCGCATGATCAGAAGAACCCAATAGAAGAGAAGAGGAAATATAACATGAGTCAGGAACAGAAGTGAGAAAAAGATCAAGTAAGGATGGTTGATGGACATCATTATCAGGAAAACGTGTGAGGAAGGTGACAATTTGAGACAAGTAATGAGACAGATACAAGTTAAGGCAGATTTCACCAGCTAGATGTGTGCGGTTAGAGTGAGGGAGCCATTCAGAATGATGAGCTTTGAAGTAACCAAAAACAAAGATGGAGCTTGACAGATGAATTTGCAATGCATCATCAATACTGCTGGATATAGCATCAACAACAGAGCAGTCATTGCCAGAAGGGGAACGGTACAAAAAGAACAAATAGGAAGTGGAGTGCAAGAAAGACAACCTCATACAGATAAAAGGATACCCATGAGATTCAAGGCTGGGGACACTTGCAATGGGGAGAATCTTTGCGAAGAAAAAGAGCAAAACCATGCAAATGCGTGGAAGAGTCTAAGCAGACAAGAAGCAAATAACCATCCACATGTAGATCGTTGCTATCAATAGAAGCAGATTAGTCTCACAAAGAGCAAAGGATGTGAGGAGATTTGCGCAAGAGAAAGGACTGGGCATCAGGAAAGTTATCCTGAGACATCTGAGGTTACTATAGGAAATAGTAAGGTGTTTGTTGTGTGGATTTGTAGAAGGCATAATAATAAAAAGGGAGAGAAAGGTAGAATCACTCCAAGACAGAGCTTGAAAGAGCCCCAACCACAAGCTTTCAATCCCCCTGGACTCCAAACAGGCTAGCTAAAAAGGCCCTTCAAGAGTCCAATAGGGGGGGAAGGGGCTACTAGGCTGGCTGACAAAAAAGTCTACCCCTAAACTGGTTACGTGGCTAACCAGAAACCATTTTTTTTATCGTGACATCAACACGTTCAAACAAACGCTAAAGATGGCCTTCTCCCCAAAAGGTAAGATACAATCCTGCCATTTTAAGAGTTTTGGCATTAAGAGTGACCACGACTATGCAAGAAAGGAGTATTTACATACCCACATAAAGTATTTACATACCCACATATATGTAAAACTAGAGTGACTCTTCTTTATTATTTATTTATTCTTAGTGTACCTTATATAGTATTCTTGCATATATCTAACAGTACTAAATATTTAAAAGTGACTTATCAAAGCAAATCACTGCAGCTCCACCTTACTGTTTTTGATATATGATTTTGAATTCATCAATCTTATTTTAAAAAAAAACTTCTTTTGTTTTTTTGGTTTCTCTATAATGAGCGATCACGCGACAACAGACAAGAAAAATAAACATGGATTTTTTCCCCCTTTTGTTGTTTGTTTAAAAACGACGACTTTTTCCAAACAAACTTGGCGTTGAAACAATTTCTCTGTAATGAGCGATCACGTGAAAACCGGCAAGAAAAATAAATATGATTTTTTTTCTCCTTTTGTTTGTTTAAAAACAATGACTCCTTCAAAAAAAAAACAAAAAAAAAACTTGCCGTTGAAACAATTACTCTGTAATGAGCGATCACGTGACAACCGGCAAGAAAAATATATAGATTTCTTCCCTTTTTTTGTTTTAAAAACGACGACTTTTTCCAAACAAACTGGCCGTTGAAACAATTTCTCTCGATTTACGCAACTAGCTTTTAGATAAACCAGTTATTCGTTTGACACACCCTTAGCCTATATAAGAGAGGTGCGCTTGCGTGAAAGTAATCATTTTTAATTTTGTAAGCGTAGCGTTCAGTCTTTTCAGGGTTTCATTCCCCATTTTATACATCTCCGTGAAAAACATGTCTGTCACTTCTAGGTCACCATCCTACCGCGTTCTCTTCTTAGTGTTCTTCATTCCGTTTCTATTCCGTTTGTCCAGTGCCGATCCAAAAGTTACCTACACTTGCTACAAGAAAGGAACTGATCCTTACATCGCTGTCTTTGTTGAGATCGCAGATGCTTTCGATATATTTGGTAAAGGAGCAGAACTTTCATGTGGATTGAAGGCTCAGAATATGACAGGGAGAGGGACGTCAATCATTCCCTATCGCTTGAATGTGAATCTTACAGGGGTCGGAGATGTCAACCCAGGCGTATGCGGCGTCGTCAAGACAGGCAATTTGGTGAACTTAACGATCGTCACACGGACAGAAAACGGCACCCTTGCCTCGGGAACAGAGCGAGAAGCCAATATTTATTGCGATTTTTCAAAAGTAACATTGGTTAATTCAAATACGAATATTAATTTTGTGAAACAAAAAGCAGTGGAAGAAAATATTAATATTACTCTCCGTTTCGCCGGGTCTCCGAGCGAATTAACTGTCGGGACGAAGACCTTTTTAGTTATGAGAATGTGGACGCTTACCCGTTTTTCTGTGATTGAATCATTTCGATGCTGGGCGATGCGCAACCCCACCGACGCGAATAAAATATTACTGTCGGATGATTATTGTCCAGTGAGTGGGGCACCAATCGCACTGAAGTTCAGTCATAAGAGGAGTTACTCTACGGTGCAGAGTGAACCCTTTAAAGTGTTTCGTTTCTTCGATTCAAACCGTCTTCTTATTCGATGCTTGGTCGATATTTGTTTCAGCCCGTCTTATTGCGTCACAGTGAATTGCCCAAGCAGAAAGAAACGAAGTGTCGCAAACGGCGGGAATACAGGAGGCGAGCGTCGTGCAAGCGCAGATGCCAGCATCATTGTTAGAGACCAAACTTTTTCAAAAGTCTTCAGCGGTACACAGCTACCGTTACTCGGAACAATCGGTACCCTTTTCGTCATTATTGTGATTCTCATTGGCACCATGATCACTTTGGCATTGAAAGTTTACACCAGAAAAATATCGAGATAAAACGTTATGTGACTCAGCAAAAAGTGAAAACAAAGTCAAGGAAAAAACAAAAAAACAAACAATCACAGTAAGTAGCTTTCTTTTCTTTTAAGGTAACAGACCTACATGTAAATTCCATTTCTTAAAATGAGATGATTTATTGTCGATTTCGACCAATATATATATATATATATATATATATATATATATATATATATATATATATATATATATATATATATATATATATATATATATGTGTGTGTGTATTGTGTGTATTGTTGATTTCGACCAATATATATATATATATATATAAATGAAGGAGAATGGAAAGGAATTAGAGAAAGCAAAAGCCAAATCAAAATTCAATTCAAAAGTTCAAAGCAAAGTATATTCCGCAAAAAGGCAATTTATTCAAGTTAAATTTTCCTTAAGCCAGGCTTTTCAAAGATCAAAATCTTATCATCAGAGGAAGTCGCTGGGATAGATAAGTTGGCAACTTGAATAAATTGCCTTTTTGCGGAATATACTTTGCTTTGAACTTTTGAATTGAATTTTGATTTGGCTTTTGCTTTCTCTAATTCCTTTCCATTCTCCTTCATTTCTACCTGCTCTATCCTGGATATTGAGCTGTATACTCTTCACAATAGGGTTTTACCTTTCCTAAAAGTTCGCTTTTAGTACACCTCTTTATATATATATATATTATATATATATATATATATATATATATTATATATATATATATATAAATATTATATATATATATATATATATAAATATTATATATATATATATATATATAAATATTATATATATATAAATATTATATATATATATAAATATTATATATATATATATTATATATATATTATATATACATATATATATATTATATATACATATATATATATATATGTGTGTGTGTGTGTGTGTGTGTGTGTGTGTGTACTCCATTTATGGCTGCTAAACGTTCGGACGAGTCGTTCTGCTATTTTTGTGTGTGTATACTAGCAAAGAGTTGTTTACGCGAAAACTGGGAACCATTCAATGGAATTATTGTATAATGTATAAATAAAACACTTATACCGTTCTTGTATTGCAATCGATCATGTTGGTTCATTTTTATGTAGACACAAGGCACACGCACACACACACGCACCTACACACACATAAATATATTCAGGCAAATGTTATTAAATAGCAAAGAGTGTTTTTGTTTGCTGAGATGTTTTTATTTTCCACTTTTTTCGCGCTTAATGACCGTCTGCGATTGTTACTTTCCTGTGCGTAGGTTAAATATTAAATAATAATTATATATATATATATATAATATATATGAAAGTTTATAACTAAAAGGTAACTTTTAGATAATTAGACCTATTGTGAGGTGAGAAAAGCTCAATATACTGGATAGAGCAAAAATATGATGAGTCAATGAAAAATAATTAGACCTTTGAAAAGCCTGGCTTAAGGAATGAAATTAAAAGAGAAGAAGAAGAAATATTTTTATTTACTAAATGCTCCTTGTTCTGAACAACTGAAGATATTGATTTGCTTCCATTTGCAGGTCTAATTATTTTTCATTGACTCATCAAATACCGACTACGAATCAGTGGCGATTTGTGTTCGGGGTTCGCGCCCACCGACCGTTGAAAATTAGTTCCTAGACTGAAGATTGCGTTAGCATGAAACATCGATGTCTCTAGGTATTTAAATATTTAATATTTATTTTAAAAATATTATTGTATATATATATATATATATATATATATATATATATATATATATATATATATATTCAGGATTTTATGTGTGTGGGAGTGTGTGTGTATATTACAGAAGATAAGAACAATATTGCTTCCGTCGGTTTCAAATCAAAACAAAGGGTCCTATAGTTGGTCTCCCATGCTGGACTCTCTTCAGCCTCCGTTTATTTTAGATAAACAGATGTCGAAGAGTCCGGCATACGAGACCAATTACAGGACCCTTTGTTTATATTTCAAACTGACGTTACAAATGAATATTATACTATTATTTTTGAGTTTTTCTTTATAATCGAGTACTCTGCTGGGGTTGTCTTTCACTAACCTTACATTATATATATATATATATATATATATATATATATATATATATATATATATATATATATATATATATATATATATATATATATATACAATAATTTATAAATAAATATTTATTAATTATTTTAATACCTACAGACATTGATGTTTCATGCTAACGCAATCTTCAGTGTAGGAACTAATTCTCAACGGTCGGTGGGTGCGAACCCCGATCACAAATCGCCACTGATTCGCAGTCGAGGGTCTTATCCATCGGCCATAGCCAATTAGTTAGTAAATATAGAGGAATTTTAAATTTAAATAGCGAATCGGCGACTATATATATATATATATATATATATATATATATATATATATATATATATATATATATATATATATATATATATATATATATATATATATATATGTGTGTGTGTGTGTGTTCTAATTAAATAGTCAAAGTTCATCAAATGTGGGATTACTTCATAACAGAAAGTCAGCTATAGCTCTATAGTACGTGATTAGAGCTATTCTACAAAGTTTTCATTATTTTACCTTGAAAAATAATGATGCAGGATAGATGTTCACAGGGGAAAAAAACGTTTTTAATCAAGGCAAACAATTGTTTCGGCCAAAACCAAGGATATCGTTTTCAAGAATTTTAAAGTACTTCAAAATATTTACAGACGTATGTCTTAAAGTACGTTTTAAAATATATAAAAACACGTTTCAAAAATCCGTTCAAAAACACATTTAAGAACCTCTCGGTTTGTGTATCGTCAGTGCCAAGTGCAAAAAAACAAAAAACAACAACAAAAAAAAACAATGAGTAAAAACAATGACAATACACATCAGACATTTCATAACAAAGTATAAATTTTTCCAGCCGCTTTAAAAGAAATAATAAAAACAGTATCCGTGTTTTAACCGAAACAATTGTTTGCCTTGATTAAAAACGTTTTTTCCTGTGAACATCTATTCCTTCATGATCAATATTTAGGGGAAAATAATTAAAACTTTATATATATATATATATATATATATATATATATATATATATATATATATATATATATATATATATATATACAGGGTGATTCATTTATATATATATATATATATATATATATATATATATATATATATATATATATATATATGTATACAGGGTGATTCATAAGTCCCTTAGCTATTTATTTTTGAAATTCTAAAGTAAAAAAATACGGTAATACAAAACAGAAAGTTTATTCAACAAATTCATTTATGGGAGTTTAAAATGACAGCAAATATTCAAAATTTCCCCCTTCGTTCTGCATCCACAGCTCCATTCTTTTTTGCAAGGAATTTACGACTCTTTGTAGCATATATGATTGATTATGAAATAAATATATATAGAAACAAATATATAAACGAACAAATTTAAAATAACAAATAGCAGTAATTAGAGAGTAAGATAACAATTATCAAAAGTTCATAGTATGTTTGTGCTTCATATGGTAATCATTTTAAATAGCTAAGTGAAGTGACTTATGAATCACCCTGTATATATATATATATATATATATATATATATATATATATATATATATATATATATATATATGTGTGTGTGTGTGTGTATGCATGCATGTATATGTGCGTATGTATCTTCTATAATACATACAAAAATAAATATTATACTATTATTTATTAGTTTTTCTTAATAATCGAGTACTCTGCTGGGTGTTCTCTTTTGCTAACCTTACATTATATATATATATATATATATATATATATATATATATATGTGTGTGTGTGTGTGTTTGTGTATGTGTGTATGTGTGTGTGTGTTTGTGTATGTGTGTATGTATGTATATGTGTGTATGTATATATATGCGTGTTTTATTTACATAGTATACATTTATGATTCCATTGAATGGTACCCGAGTTTTTTATACTCCATTTATGGCTGCTAAACGTTCGGACGAGTTGTTCTGCTATTTTTGTGTGTGTATACTAGCAAAGAGTTGGCTACGCGAAAACTGGGAACCATTCAATGGAATTATTGTATAATGTATAAATAAAACACTTATACCGTTCTTGTATTGCAATCGATCATGCTGGTTCATTTTTATGTAGACACAAGGCACACACACACACAGGCCGCCCCCCCCCCCCACACACACACGCACACGCACACACACACACACACACACCCACGCACGCACGCACGCACGCACGCACGCACGCACGCACGCACACACGCACGCACACACACCCACGCACACCCACGCACACACACACACACGCACACCCACACACACACACACGCACACACGAACACACGCACGCATACACGAACACACACATAAATATATTCAGGCAAATGTTATTAAATAGCAAGGAGTGTTTTTGTTTGCTGAGACGTTTATTTTTCAATTTTTCGAATAATCCATTGAATATTTTTGTCAAACTGGTGTAAATACGTTTCGTGGATATTTAAAAAAATATTTTTCCTTTTTTTTTTCGATTTTAATCATCAAATCATCATCAGTTGGGGTTAGTCCTGATTTGTTAACAACTATGTCTATTACTGTTTAGTTTTTTAACGACTAGTAATTTACGACTTTAAAATGAGCGTCTGTAGTGATGAGGTGTTGGATGCTAATCTGATTATGTGTAATGCGTGTACAAAATTCAAAAACATATTGTTTAACGGCTAAGGATTTGTTAATGTTAATTACTACGCTAGAAACTTTAAAATGCTGTGACTAGTTTCTTAATTGATATTGTTAATTGTGAGATGTCTAGTTTTTATGTCAGTGGCTTCAAGAACTTTTAACCTATTTATGTTGGTTCGTGGTGTATTGTTTTTGTAAACGAAAACCAAAGAATAAGGTTGACGAACATAAACGAGATACAAAAGATAACAATTCCATAAATGCACTATTCTCTCATACATTACAACATGATCATTCCTTTAACTTCAAACAAGCTAGACACATTAATTTCATTTTAAATGAATCACAGCGAAAACTTTTTGAATCAGAACTCATTATAAACTCTAACACAATTAAGCAACGCCACGGCTACTACAATGCATCTCATTTAATCAGCAAACCAATACTAACCGAATAGAACTGGAATTTAGATCCATGATAGCTATTTTACACCACATTCCCAACAAAACTTTGCACATAGCATCGATTATTAAAGAATCCACTAATTCCATTTCAGAAACATACCACACATTTTCAATTCTAACGGCTATGGTTCGTTCGAAAAAAGAACAAAAAACATTTTTTACACGTAATCTCATCACATTTTTCGAATTCAAACGTCTATGTTTCGTTTGTAAAAATAAAAAAACAAAAAAAGAAACATTCTTTTCACGTCACAAACGCACGACATATTTTCAAATATTTTATTTGTATGTTATTTCTTCAAATCAGTCATCTTGAAGAAGTCTAGAAATAAAGATAAAACGTTATGAATATATAAATAATTTTGGTTTTTCCTTTTTTCTATGTTCCATTACGTTGAAATATTATTTCCATAATTATCATATATATATATATATATATATATATATATATATATATATATATATATATATATATATATATATATATATATATATATATATTTATATATATATATATATATATATATATATATATATAAATGAATTAAGTTTAAATATATTGCTAAAATGAACGTAAAACCAATATTTGTAAAAAGTGTTGAATACAAAGTAGAGCTTTATAAATAACATTTATATAAACATTAGAACAGCCTACGCAAATTAACATGTGTTTCTATGCTAGCATACGACTACAGGACTGGAAAACAACTAAATCTTAAATTGCCTGAAAGAAATCTGATAAAATAGAAATCTAGGCCAGATTCACAAGGCCACAGATACTTGGGTTGGGGTGTGGAAACGGTTTAAGCGTGGAATGTATTATTATCACCGATCGGCTAAAATCAAGTTTTCCCTTTCCCTTATACGCTTACACATTGAAGAATCATATGTGTCAATAATATACATGCACAAACAGAATCTCTATACACACACACTCGTCATAATACGCACACACCATTCTAATCTCCCCTACCACACACGCCCAGACAGTACGTACACTCGAAAATATAAGTCTTGATACAATACAGACAAGCACACCTTAGATTAACATACACACACTTTCGTCGACTAGACATATCGATACAGAGATGAGTGAACGCATCTACAAATGCTATTTCAAACTTAAGCGTGACAGACAGAGCGACGGACGGAGACTATATATAGATGATTGGACGCATCTCAAAATGCTACTTAAAACTTAATCGTGACAGATAGGCAAACGGACAAAGCATCATATAGAAATGAATGGAAGCATTTAAAAATGCTATATCAGACTTAAGCGTCACAGACCGACCGATATACAGAATCAAGGGAGGCGCGAAGGCGCTCTATCCCTTAATAGACTTTAAGAATGGCCTATGCTGGAAATCTAATTTCTTTGATCAATCATATCTCAAAAACCAATAAACCAAATTAGTTAAAACTTTGCACAACATTTTTATTTGATAGGTTCTATAAGTGTGTAGAATTTCAGCATCATTAGTCAATGGCAACCCAGAGCTTCAGAAAGTTCAATCATGAAATCATGTTATCTGTGTGTGTGTACGCACGTACGTAAGTATGTATGTGCCACCCTGTATCTCATCAACTATTTGATGGATTAAGCTGATTTCTAGCAGAGATAGAGGTTCTAGGGTCTAGTTGATGGTATTTTAATTTCAGTTTACCATATACCTTAGGTTTCCAGAAAATTCTAAAAAACCTTACAAATGACCAGTATTTGTACACTTTATTCTATATCTCATCGACCATTTGATGGATTCAGCTAATATAAAATGAAATAATAAAATAAGGTGCGAATAAAATTTTATTAGAATTCAAAATTCAGGCAAAGTATCTCAACGTCCTTAACTCATGAGTTTTCAAAGATAATTCTTCTCCTCAGAGGACCATTACCGCAGTGACGTTACTGCAGGTGATACAATTACACTTTGAAAATATATAAAAACTATATACAAAAATACATAAAAGTACATAACACATCAAATATATCAAGCCAAAAACATACTTATTTGTTAAAGTTATAAAATCCATCCAAGTCATACAAATTAAAACATATTCAGGAAAGATATCCAAGAGGTTGATTGAAGATTGATCCAGGTATTGAGTGACAGTCCAAAAGCGAAAAAATTGAAAGAACTGAAAAACCGAAAAAGTTATGCAGTCGGGAAATGCACCCGCAATCGATGCAGTAAATCACAGTGAAATCTGCATCCAATGTTTATGTTTATTAATACAATGATAAATGAACCAAATCAAATAAAAAGTTCAATAAACTCACTTTGTGTTGAAATCATCATCTTCACAATTCAGGGTTCAAATGATTTGATCGGAGTAGTACAAACCAAAATTCGCTGGTTAAATGGAAAATCCGCTAAATCCGATTTGAATAGAACTAAATCAAACTGAGTCAATATATTCGGCTATTTCTTCTTCCGGGTCCGATAAAGATTATTCCAATGAATAAAGTTAAATTTGAGAGTAATCACTCTCCCGCAAGCCAAGTAAACAGAACCCCTTCTCGCCGATCAGAAAGCAATACTAAAGTCGCAGACTGCCTTCTTTTTCAAACACCATTATCCGAGCGGATGTTATATTTCGACGTTAACAAAGAAAAAAACGTCACCACACACCGACAGATATATTAAATCAATTCAACTCATACCGGATGTTACTTGTCTGGGTCAAATCAAATCTAGGTCAAACAGGAAGGGGTGTGTAAATGTAGGTCAAAGCTTCTAATTGCCCTCCCATTCTACGAAGCTAACCAAATTGTCTGGCCTAAGCATAAAGCAACACATTTCACAGATCTTTCCCTATCAAATAATTTAGAAGATTTATGAAATTAATAATTATGAAGTTATTAAAGTAATTAGAATTTAATAATTTAATAGTTTAATTTAAGATTTAATTTAATCAAATTAAGAAGTTTACAAAAAATTTAATTTAAGATTTAATTTTTCCTAATTAAGAAATTGTAAAAATATTTAGAGTTTAAAAATTTAAATATTTAGACCTTTACAACTTAAAAAAATTAAAGGGATATATAGGCATTTTCAGAGTCTAAACCTTTTAGGCAGGGAGGATTTAACGAACACATCTCCAAAACTGGACACCCCCGGTCCCGACACTCCCTCAATCAGCTACGGTGGATTTGGTGGTGGTTTCCACTGTGCATACTTGAATTTCCTTCTATGTCGACATTGGAGACTAATTCACTTCTAGAATTGATCAGATTTAAACGTTTAGGTGCAGTGGCTATCATTACGGCTTCTGAATTGCATAGACCGCAAGATTTAGATCCCGGGCTATAGGAGTTTGATTTTTTTAGGATGGACCATTTTATATTGTGTGGAATATTATTGGATCTTAAGTTTTTAACTAAAGTGGTCAGTGATGTTTTGTTGTTGCCGACATCGTTATTAAAGAAGTAATTATGCATAGATATGCGGGGTTTATTTAAATTTGCTGTGGCCCTAATATAAGTGTGTATCTTAGGATTTACTATTGTTCCTGAGCCATTTATATTCTTATTACCTGGTCTACTTCTATTTACTGTATTTTCATGATATGGATTAGGTTGGTTAATTGATTGTATATTATTGTTAGCGGTATCGTTAACTACCAAGTTAATGTTATTGACTTAGAGAAATTCGATATGACAAGAGAAAACTATTTATTTGCTTTTTTTTGGACATAAATTGATTTTTGTAAACGTGTATTTATTTTGTTACTAAATCTTAAATCACAGAAGTATTATATGGGTGGTTGATGAGAAAAATAAATTCAATTTTCGCCTTTAGCAATAGAAGTGAAATTTCAAATTTAAGCGTGTCAAACAGAGCAACGGACTGACGTAAAATAAATATGAGTGGATACATAGAAAAATGTTATACAAAACTTAAGCGTGATAGACAGTTCTACGGACAGAGCCTTATATAGACATGCGTTAACGCATCTAAATATCATTTTTCAAATTTAAGTGTGACAGACATACCAACTGACACAGCCTTATATAAAGATGATTGGACGCATCTAAAAATGCTTTTTAAAACTTAAGCGCGACAGATAGACCAATAATCAGAACCTCATATAGAGATGATTAGATTGGAGAATCTAAAAATGCCTTTTCAAACTTAAGTGTGACAGACAGAGCGACGGACTGAAGCTAATATAGACATGAGTAGATGAATCTAAAAATGTTTTTTCAAACTTAAGTTCGACAGACAGAGCGACGAACAAAGACAAAGTGTAACAGACAGACTAACGGACACAGCCTTATATAGTAATGATTAGAACCATCTAAAATGCTTTTTAAAACTTAAGTGTGACAGACAGACCAACTGAAGCCTAATATATAGAGATGATTGCGCTTTATAAAAATGCTTTTCAAGCTTAAGACAGACCAGGAGTCAGAGCCTTATATAAAGATGATTGGACGTATCTAAAATGTAAAATGAGAACTCTCTATACAAAATGTGAGCCTATCTATACAGTTCACGATGGAAAAAGAACATAACAACAAATTATCTTTCCTAGATGTGCTGATAACTCGCACTGGCCAGGGGTTTAGGTCATCTGTGTATCGAAAACGAATTTTCACTGGACAATATCTAAATTTAAACTCCACCAATCCATATAATGTAGAGAAAAGAATTGTCCGGTGCCTACAACATCGTAGTAACAACGATACATATCAAGAGGAAATGGATAGTTTAAGAGAAACTCTCTACCGACACAACTATCCAGAGAGCATGACATCAGCTCCAACAAATCTAGACGCAACACTAAAATACACCACCCGTGAACTCACTACAGTTTGTATACCATATATGAGGGGCTTGTCGGAAAAAATCCAAAGAATAAGTAATCCATATAACATCCGGATAGTATTCAGGAGCGACTTAACTCTCCGAAAGCATCCTGTGAGAGTCAATCCCTCTACTGAAAAAGTAATGACTAAGAACTGTGTGTATGGGATTCCATATAAGTGTGGAAAAGTATACAAAGGTGAAACATGTCGTCTACAAAAGGTAGGGTTTGAAGAACATCGGAAAGTCGTAATATGTGGAAAAATCGAAAAGTCGGGTATGGCGGACCACATATGGAAGGAAAAGGGAAACCATCTACTCTTATGGCATGAAGTAAAAATTATAGATAGAGAAGAATGATGGAGAGTAATACGACTCAAAGAAGCAGCACATATGTTAGGCGACAATGACTTACTAAGCAGACCTAGTATAGAATTCAATATAATATGGGAACCTATAATTATAAATAATAGATAAGTAGTGATCTATAGTGATAAGTAGTTAGATCAAAAACAAGAATAGGTTTAAGGCTCTCAAACTTTATACTAGAATTATCCGCAAGAACCCGTGGCACAGTATCTAAAATGACTTTTAAAAAGTAAAGCGTGACAAACAGATAAACGGACACAGTCTCATATAGAGATAAATGGATCATCTGAAATGCTTTTTCAAATTTAAGTGTGGCAGACAGACCAACGGAAACAGCCTTATATAGAGGTGATTGTACGCATCTTAGAATGCTTTTTAAAACTTAACCGCGACACACGGACTAGTAGTTAGAGACTAATATAAAGATGATTGGACGTATCTAAAAATGCTTTAAAAAACTATAGCGTGACAAACAAACAGACGAGCAGAACCTCATAAAAATAATATATGGACGAATCTAAAAATGCCTTTTCAAACGTAAGTGTGACAGACAGACAGATCAATGGACAAAGCCTAATATATATATATATATATATATATATATATATATATATATATATATATATATATAGTAAGCAATGAAAATATATATGGCAATCAAGCTACACAGAGGTTCCCGTGTTTCATCCCCGGGGGGAATCGTCAGGCTAAATGCATGGAGTCATTTTTGTCAGGTGTTTTTATATATATGGCTTGCTAGTTAACCAATCAGATTCTTTGTTGTTCCCTCAGCCAATCGTTGGGCTTCCTGCGAACAAAGGCTTTGTTGGTGACGCTCCTATGCCTATCCTATTTTTTGTTAACAATGGGTTTTCCTATATCCTGTTACCTTTGTTTTGTCAATACAGTGGGCGAATTTATTTTAACACGTGGTTTCTTGTATTTCTACTTTAGGTTTTAAATTTTAACTTGTTCAGTTTTTTAAAATTTATTTATTTATTTATTTTTATTTATTTTTTATTTATTTATTATATATCATCCTAAGGTAAATTTATTTCTGTGTAAACAGCTGTTTGCTATTTCATTTCTAGAGTTTAATAGGTTTCGGGGATCTTTAAAATTTAGGATTTCATATTTTTCATTTCATATATATATATATATATATATATATATATATATATATATATATATATATATATATATATATATATATATATATAAGGAAGAAAACATCTCTGTCTGGTCTGTATGCATGTCTGTCCTTAAAAACGAAGACATACTGGAGTGTGTACCTTAAATATAAGTTTTTTCATTGTACATGTGAACATAATGGAAGTATTTGTGCGTCTCTAGCTGCCCCTCAAAAGAGCTAATAACATTTTTCTAATAAGCTATGCAATGAAATATATCTATTTATGAGCACTAGTTTAAGAGTATTAACATATATTTGAATAGCTCAGTGGGTAAGATATTTAGCTGACAAAATCAAGGTTGATGTTAAAGTAAACTCTTATTAATATGATGTTGCATAAAATGGCATCACACACGCTAACCCTGACAACGCCGGGTAACCCTGTTTGTATGATATAGATGTCATCTAAATATGATATATTTGAAGTTTTAAAGAATTTTCGACCCTCATAGCTTCCTTAGGTTCAGAAGGCACTTACAGATTTGGTACCACTTCCATTGTGTTCTCCAAAAAATGTTATGCCTAGGATTTAAATATCATAAAAATAAGATATATTTGAAGTTCGAAACTATTTTCGTTCTTCATAGCTTCCTTAGGTTCAGAAGGCACTTAGAGATTTGGTACCACTTCAATTGTTTTCTCCAGAAAATGTTATACATAGGATTTAAATATCATAAAAATATGATATATTTGAAGTTTAACACTATTTTCGACCCTCATAGCTTCCTCAGGGTCAGAAGGAACTTACAGATTTGGTACCACTTCCATTGTTTTCTCCAGAAAATGTTATACATAATATTTAAATATCATAAAAATAGGATATATTTGACGTTTAACACTATTTTCGACCCTCATAGCTTCCCTAGGTTCAGAAGGCACTTACAGATTTGGTACCACTTCCATTGTTTTTTTCCAGAAAATGTTTTACATAGGATTTAAATATCATAAAAATAGGATATATTTGAAGTTTAAAACTATTTTCGACCCTCATAGCTTCCTTAGGTTCAGAAGGCACTTACAGATTTGGTACCACTTCCATAGTTCTCTCCAGAAAATGTTATACATAGGATTTAAATATCATCAAAATAGGATATATTTGAAGTTTGAAACTATTTTCGACCCTCATAGCTTCCTTAGGTTCAGAAGGAACTTACAGATTTGGTACCACTTCCATTGTTTTCTCCAGAAAATGTAATACATAGGATTTAAATATCATAAAAATAGGATATATTTGACGTTTAACACTATTTTCGACCCTCATAGCTTCCTTAGGTTCAGAAGGCACTTACAGATTTGGTACCACTTCCATTGTTTTCTCCAGAAAATGTTATGCCTAGGATGTAAATATTATAAAAATAAGATATATTTGAAGTTTTAAAGTATTTGCGACCCTCATAGCTTCCTTAGGTTCAGAAGGAACTTACAGATTTGGTACCACTTCCATTGTTTTTTTCCAGAAAACGTTATACATACGATTTAAATATAAAAATAGGATATATTTGAAGTTTAACACTATTTTCGACCCTCATAGCTTTCTTTAGGTTCAGAAGGCACTTACAGATTTGGTACCACTTCCATTGTTTTTTTCCAGAAAATGTTATACATAGGATTTAAATATCATAAAAATAGGATATATTTGACGTTTAACACTATTTTCGACCCTCATAGCTTCCTTAGGTTCAGAAGGAACTTACAGATTTTGTACCACTTCTATTGTTTTTTTGCAGAAAACGTATACATACGATTTAAATATAAAAATAGTATATATTTGAAGTTTAACACTATTTTCGACCCTCATAGCTTTCTTTAGGTTCAGAAGGCACTTCAGATTTGGTACCACTTCTATTGTTTTTTCCAGAAAATGTTATACATACGATTTAAATATCATAAAAATAGGATATATTTGAAGTTTAACACTATTTTCGACCCTCATAGCTTCGTTAGGTACAGAAGGCACTTACAGATTTGGTACCACTTCCATAGTTCTCTCCAGAAAATGTTATACATAGGATTTAAATATCATAAAAATAGGATATATTTGACGTTTAACACTATTTTCGACCCTCATAGCTTCCTTAGGTTCACAGGCACTTACAAATTTGGTACCACTCCCATTGTTTTCTCCAGAAAATGTTATACATAGGATTTAAATATCATAAAAATAGGATATATTTGACGTTTGAAGCTATTTTCAACTCTCATAGTTTCCTTACGTTAAGAAGGCACTTACAGATTTGGTACAACTTCAATTGTTTTTTTCCAGAAAATTTTATACATAGGATTTAAATATCATAAAAATAGGATATATTTGACGTTTAACACTATTTTCGACCCTCATAGCTTCCTTAGGTTCAGAAGGCACTTACAGATTTGGTACCACTTCCATAGTTCTCTCCAGAAAATGTTATACATAGGATTTAAATATCATAAAAATAGGATATATTTGACGTTTAACACTATTTTCGATCCTCATAGCTTCGTTAGGTTCAGAAGGAACTTACAGATTTGGTACCACTTCCATTGTTTTCTCCAGAAAATGTTATACATAGGATTTAAATATCATCAAAATAGGATATATTTGACGTTTAACACTATTTTCGATCCTCATAGCTTCGTTAGGTTCAGAAGGAACTTACAGATTTGGTACCACTTCCATTGTTTTCTCCAGAAAATGTTATACATAGGATTTAAATATCATAAAAATAGGATATATTTGACGTTTAACACTATTTTCTACCCTCATAGCTTCCTTAGGTTCAGAAGGAACTTACAAATATGGTATCACTCCCATTGTTTTCTCCAGAAAATGCTATACATAGGATTTAAATATCATAAAAATAGGATATATTTGACGTTTGAAGCTATTTTCAACTCTCATAGTTTCCTTACGTTAAGAAGGCACTTACAGATTTGGTACAACTTCAATTGTTTTTTTCCAGAAAATTTTATACATAGGATTTAAATATCATAAAAATAGGATATATTTGACGTTTAACACTATTTTCGACCCTCATAGCTTTCTTAGGTTCAGAAGGCACTTACAGATTTGGTACAACTTCAATTGTTTTTTTCCAGAAAATGTTATACATAGGATTCAAATATCATAAAAATAGGATATATTTGACGTTTAACACTATTTTCGACCCTCATAGCTTCCTTAGGTTCACAGGCACTTACAAATATGGTACCACTCCCATTGTTTTCTCCAGAAAATGTTATACATAGGATTTAAATATCATAAAAATAGGATATATTTGACGTTTGAAGCTATTTTCAACTCTCATAGTTTCCTTACGTTAAGAAGGCACTTACAGATTTGGTACAACTTCAATTGTTTTTTTCCAGAAAATGTTATACATAGGATTTAAATATCATAAAAATAGGATATATTTGACGTTTAACACTATTTTCGACCCTCATAGCTTCCTTAGGTTCAGAAGGCACTTACAGATTTGGTACAACTTCAATTGTTTTTTTCCAGAAAATTTTATACATAGGATTTAAATATCATAAAAATAGGATATATTTGACGTTTAACACTATTTTCGACCCTCATAGCTTCGTTAGGTTCAGAAGGCACTTACAGATTTAATACCACTTCCATTGTTTTCTCCAGAAAATGTTATACATAGGATTTAAATACCATAAAAATAGGATATATTTGACGTTTAACACTATTTTCGACCCTCATAGCTTTCTTTAGGTTCAGAAGGCACTTACAGATTTGGTACCACTTCCATAGTTTTCTCCAGAAAATGTAATACATAGGATTTAAATATCATAAAAATAGGATATATTTGAAGTTTTAAGGGAAGTATGTCCTCCTAGCCCCTCTAGAAGTGCACTTATGGATTCGAGACTAGTTCTATTATCTTCCCCGGTACATCCCTCATGAGAGTACACTTTTAGATTTCACATAGATTCTCTAATCTTTCTTTCTGTGGGGAACACCCAAACATTACACACACATCTATTCATTTAGATAAACATACCAAACTTTATATATATATATATATATATATATATATATATATATATATATATATATATATATGATGATCCCCGTGTTAATATTAGACGCTCAAGGTCTCCTGTTTTTGTTTCACTGTTAGATACTTACCCCCCCCCCCCTATTTTTAATTTTAATTTTATTTTATTCACTCATATTTTTTAAATTTATTTATGAATTTTCCAACGAATGTTAAGTTTGCAATATCTTGGATTCAGCTAGTTTCTCTGGGAATTTATACTGCATTTTACTTTTTTGTTTGTTTGTTAAAATGACTTAAAGCTTCTTTTAGACTATATATATATATATATATATATATATATATATATATATATATATATATATATATATATATATATAATCATTGATTACTCTACTCAACGTATTGAGCTTTACTTTATCAGGATAGATCATTTTAACGATACTTCACTTATCGTTAATTCTATTATATATATATATATATATATATATATATATATATATATATATATATATATATATATATATATATATATATATATATATATATATATTACTGTTGGAACGATTAATCGGAATTCCCACCTGTTTACAGAGAGAAGGTCGCCAATTTAAAGTTTAAATTGACGTAATGAGAATAAGTCAGCACTGTAATTATAGGCAGAGATACAATTTTTTATGAGATGTTGTGCACTTCAAGACACGTATGTATTATTAAGAACTTTTAACGGTAAATAATTTGCCTGACGAAATATTATGGTGTTTGGTCCTGACATCAAGTCTTCGACTCATCCTTCATATGTAGTGCAAACCACAGCTACACTTAAATAAATTAATAAATAATAGAATTCAATTTTTTTAATCATTTGTTGAGAGTACAAAAAAAACTGAAAACATGGAGTGTTTGACCTCTTTTGCGTTGACAGTTTTGCAAGTTCATGTAAAATTTGGATTGATTTAATGTTATTGATTAAAAGACATTCCGTTGGACCAGAGAAACACGGTTCAATTGTTCTCTTTGGATAATAAATCGTTTTTTTTTTAAATTTGTATTTGTTGTTTTATTACTAAATGTCAACTCAGAAAAATATGATTGAACCCGACATAGGGGTGAGGGGTTGGGAGAAAAATAAATATAATCTGCGCATTTTGTAATAGAAGTGTCATTTGAAACTTAAGCGTGACAGACGGACCGACGATCAGAGCCTCATATAGAAGTAAGAGGATGCATACAAAAATGTTGTTACAAACGTCCACGACTTTTAGATAAGCCTATTTTGAATTTGTGACACATTCTTGGTGGAAGAGGTGCGCTTTTGTTTTCTTTATAAGCGACGCGTTCCCTCTTTTCAGTGTTTAATTCTCCTCTTAGATATCTAGGCGAAAACATGTCTGCCACTTTCAGATTATAATCCTATCGCGTTCTCTTCTTAGTGTTCTTCATTCCGTTTCTATTCCGTTTGTCCAATGCCAGTCCAAAAGTTACTTACACTTGCTATAAGCAGAGAAATGATCCTTACATCACTGTCTTTGTTGAGATCGCAGATGCTTTCGATATATTTGGTAAAGGAGCAGAACTTTCATGTGGATTGAAGGCTCAGAATATGACAGGGAGAGGGACGTCAAGCGTTCCCTATCGCTTGAATGTGAATCTTACAGGGGTCGGAGATGTCAACCCAGGCGTATGCGGCGTCGTCAAGACAGGCAATTTGGTGAACTTAACGATCGTCACACGGACAGAAAACGGCACCCTTGCCTCGGGAACAGAGCGAGAAGCCAATATTTATTGCGATTTTTCAAAATAACATTGGTTAATTCAAATACGAATATTAATTTTGTGGAACAAAAAGCATCGGATAGAAAATATTAATATTACTCTCCGTTTCGACGGGTTTCCGAGCGAATTAAATGTCGGTACGAAGACCTTTTTAGTTATGAGAATGTGGACGCTTACCTGTTTTTCTGTGATTGAATCATTTCGATGCTGGGCGTTGCGAAATTCGACCGACGCGAATAAAATATTGCTGTCGGATAATTATTGTCCAGTAAGTACGGCACCAATCGAACTAAATAATAAAAAAAACATATTTATAAATAAAATTATAATAATATACTAAAAGAAAGTCAAGAAAAAATTCAAAATTATTTGCAAGATCTTTATAGATAAAATTTGCAATACAATCACAACTACCTCCTGATTCAAAAGAGGAACTTTTTTTGCAACCAACTGATGGTTCTCAACATGTTCATTCATCAAAGATCGTGAAAGATTTTCATTTAATACTAAACATGAAATTACATCAATTTAATTGAAATATCTTATAATTCAAATCAATTGATTTTTGATTAATCAACATATTTATTTGAAAGAAAAAAGTTTGATATAAGGAACTTCAGTCTAAAAACAGCAGATATTTTGCAATAGTTTTACTCTAAAAGCGACTGTAGAGGACCGACATCTACATCTGCCAATTATACTTCACTGATTAAAACTGGAGGTGATATTTTGGATAAAATCAGTGACAATATTATTACAAAAAGACATTGTAAATTGTCTTATTATTCATTAAAAACATGTAAAATCAGAATGTAGTTTTATAATAAGTCAATCTAAATAATCTTTGTTTATATACTTTTAATATTTTCATTTATTCATCATAAAAAATAACACAAAAATATATTAAACTGATCCATTTTATAAAAAAGTAAAATTTAAGGTTAATAATTGACACATTATTAATAAGCTTAATAGTAATGCCTGTAAAAATCATGGATTATATTGAAAAAGTGCGAGCATGAAAAATCATATACTTAGGATTATAAACCTGGAAAATACAGGACAAGTTATTACACTTGCAAAAGTATAGGACAAGTTATTACTTTTATTAAACTAAAGAAACCTTTTCCGTAAAATATTGCAGCAAAGAATAATATTTGAAATTAAAATATTTATATTTATAAATTATTATCAAATAAAATTTGTAATTAAAATATTTATATTTATAAAATATGAAATAAAATTTGTAATTAAAATATTTATATTTATAAATTATTATCAAATAAAATTTGTAATTAAAATATTTATATTTATAAATTATTATCAAATAAAATTTGTTATTAAAATATTTATATTAATAAAATATTATGGAATAAAATTTGTAATTAAAATATTTATATTTATAACATATTATAAAATAAAATTTGAAATTAAAATATTTATATTTATAAAATATGAAATAAAAATTGAAATTAAAATATTCATATTTATAAAATATTATGAAATAAAATTTGAATATTATTTTATTAACACGCGGTAGAGTTTAGCCTAATTGGATGGTGGAACAGATTAGCATATGAAGGTTTTCGATACTATCATGTTTAAAGCAGACCGAAAAAATCGACCGTACTTTATTATATAGATTCAAGTACATAATTTTATTTTGGAACAATTCATTTTAAAATGGACACTCAGAATTGTTTTAAAGTCGAAATTTTTACCTTAGCGGCATAAGATTAATTAATTAATTAAATCACTATATTTTCTAATCGGACGATCTCATTTTTTAAATGTGTGTACTAACACTGAAATGACTTAGCGTATTGTTATATAGACTAGCGGGACCCGTGGAAATTCCACAGTTGTATCTTTCATCTGTTGTATAGTGCTGCCGTGCTTAAAACTATTTCCATTCTATGAGCTTCCGGGGAGGTGGTTAAGTGGATAACGACACGAACTGAAGACCTGGGTGTTCTAAGTTCGAATCCAGTCGGTGCCACAGTATTACTTTCACTTAGGGATGTTGTGGTCCTTCCCGTAAGTACTAGAAAAACATCGGGGGGAAAATGCTAAACTAGAATCATCTGATTCACACGAAAGAAGAAGAAGAAGAAGAAGAAGAAGAAGCGTCCGGCATAAACGGAGACTCCACGACATATTGCAAACTGAAACATACTTATCTGAGTATTCTGGTTAATGGAGTTTCAAAATATATCTGTTTATGGGAGTCTATATCAAAAACCCTTATAGGGGTTTGTGACATATTTCCATTATATAGGCGTCTGGTGCGAACACAAACTCCACCATGTTATTGTATCCCATTACACTTTGATCCTAGCCCGAAGGCCCAAAAAGTGTATTTTAGTTCGAGTTTGACGTCCACAATAGCGGCATCAGATGAAATTAAAAAAATAATACTTTTTTGTATTGCGATCCCATTTTTAAAAAATAGGTGGAAGGTGATAACGTACGTACGAACATAAAATTGCCTTAGCGTATTATTATATGGATAGTTTTTTGTTGTTGTTTGTCTCGCAGTGAGTATTTATACGCTTAAAGAAGCTGATAAATGTGTAAAGATGAAATGATCATTAAAACTTGCATTTGTATTCAAATTTCAGTGACATCCAGACGTCATTTCCGGTATTACAGCAATTAATGAAATCAACATTCGTATATGAGAAAGAGAGACGACTACAAACAACTCTAAGTATTACACCTAATAATTATTGTAATTTTGAACAATACAATTTATTTCAATTTCCTTACGTGTTTGTCTCTCTTTTCCTTGGTACCATACGCTTATTAAAACGCCCGGGTCCGGGTGGAGAAAAAAATCAATTATATATATGATTTTTAAGATGAAGATTGATAATTTCCATAGTTTGAATGATTCGGACTACTGTTCTCATCTTGGATATTATTTTCACAACGTTTCGAACGTTCCCTTTCCCTGTCTGTAGTTCGACAAGGCGTACCGAAACGTTGTGAGAATAGCATCCACGAATAGCATTCAAATATATATAATTATATTTAATTTAACTTACCATATCAGCTGTTTAATATTTTATTTTATTGAATTTCTACCCGGGAACACCGTGTAAATACCGTCAGTATATAAGTATATATATATATATATATATATATATATATATATATATATATATATATATATATATATATATATATATATATATATATATATGTGGATGACATATATATATATATATATATATATATATATATATATATATATATATGTCATCCACATACAGACTCATCAGTGCGGCTAGACCAGTTAGTGCCGGGATTGAAACATGACCGTCGAGCTGACGGTCGGCGCTTCTAACCCCTACGATATCATGCGACACTGAATGAATGTAAGATATATCTCAATTTAAACATTGCAATTGCCGTGGCTCGAATTAGTTTTACCTAATGAGCTATGCCTTAAAGCTAATGGCAGTTGACGATATCCTTACAAATAAAGCTCTACCCCGGGTGGGAGCTTTATATAGTCATCCACATACAGACTGTTTCGCTGCCTGTAGTTCGACAAGGCGTACCGGAAAAGGGTTAGAAGTTACATCAATCGAAACGTTGTGAGAATAGCATCCACGACGAGAACAGTAGTCTCAATAATTCAAATAATATATAATTATATTTAATTTAACTTACCATATCAGCTGTTTAATATTTTATGTTATTGAATTTCTACCCGGGGAAAAAATTCTAATTGAACTTTTATGCCAAATTTTTACCTGTCGTCTTTTCGGCGACATTTTGTTATTCTTAAATTCACGACTAGTATGTTTGAACCTTTTCATGTTTGCTTTTAAATTCGTTAAATTTCGTTAAAACTTGCTTTTGTAAATAGAATGTTCAAAGTTTTTTTTGTGTGTGTAATAAAATTTTAAAGCAGAAAAATATTTTTAGTCCAAGGAGAAAATATACTTAGTCCAATGAAAAAACCTCAATGAAAACCAACATGGCCACCAGCGATTCAAACCTGGAATTAAAGTTAGATTCTAGACACTTTAAAAAAAGTAAATGAGAATTTTATTTGAGGACCAAAAATATAATTAAGACCAACAATCAGTGTCATCCAAAATTTGGGCGAATACCAAGCGAAATGAGTGAAAGAAAACAGCGGCCCCTATTCTACAATTAAACCGATGTTTAAACTTAATTAAATTAAGGAAAATAATCTTAAATTTTAATTTAAAAAAGCAAATAATTAGACTTTCTGACTAATTTGTTGTCTTTTTAGAACCGAAATCTTTATCTTAAAATATCTATTATCGAATATTAAAATTGTAAACAGTTTTTTTGTTTGTTATATATTTCAAATATAGACGTTTTCACCTTTTTTATTCAAATTTTTAATTCTAATAAATGTTTTTTGCCCGACCTAGGAAAGCTTGCTCCAGTTAAGTTTTTGAGGGAGGAAAATTTGACCCGATATTTTTTTCAACTCCCAAGGTCAAGGCCAGATATTTTGTATGAAATTTTAAGACATTAAATGGATCTCTGAATTGATTATTGACAATTTATTGATATTTTTTAGCCAACGTATGAAAAATATTTTTTTCATTCAATCTTCAGTGGTTTTTTTCGCCCCAAATTGTACTATTGAAAAAATATATGGATAAATCGATTTGTTTGAAAGTACTTGTGCGTTTCTCTGTGGTAAATAATTATATAGATTATACAATATAGTTACGTTCGTAAAACAAACAAATATTAAACAACAACACGACGAGTAATGTTGCTCTGGCTGTCTCTCTTCCCCCCAGAGAAAGATTTTCTTTAAAAAGAAAATAATCACTAATAATGTTTAAAAGTAAAACTTTATTTACTTAAAACAAATCTAAATTCCCTTCCAAAATAAATAGGAAAAAATATCGGGTATTCTTTTCCTTTCCTGAAAAAATAGGTTGTTAATGTAATGAAAATTAAAATTGTTTTAAAGTACTTCAGGGATTTTTCTATTTCAATTTATACCTCAGGAAACGAAAATTTACGTATAATCCTATACTTCGTCCGACATGTTCTATAACTCTCAAAATATTAGCGAGATTTTGTCAAATATTATCTTACGGTCTTACACTTAAAGTGACATCCCCACCCATATTGACGAGATCCTTTGACGCCCACCCTTATCCTTCGACCACTCATTGGCAGAATAGAACGTTTATGAATAAAGGTGCATTTTCATTATGGAGCGCTGAAACAGAGCCGCTCCTTTTTTTATAGGAGTTGGAGCAGGAACGGCTCCTTTTTGAAAATGGGGAGCCAGCTAAAATTTTGGGCGTTGGAGCAGTTGCGGGAGCAGCTCCAAAAGTAGTGGAGCGCGTAAAGCCCTGTATATTTAGTATTTTTATGTAGTTCAATACCACATCATTATCACAGAGGACAGATTCACGTCATTTTTCAAACTTATTTTTTTTATTACGCAGACAGACAATTGTTTCGGCTTACATCAATATATTTGTAAAATGCTCCTATGCATTTATTTATTTCTTGGTGTGGCAATCTTCAGTGCAAATTGTACAAAAAACAAATTAAAAACTTTTAAAGACATGATATTTAAGTACATGCTATTTAAAAAGATGTAAAAGGGGCCATAATTCCTATGTATCAAAAAATTGATACTGAATACTGACTGTAATTTTCAGGCTATAATCGCCAAGTTTTTGAAAGTTTTTTAATTTGTTTTTTTTTTGGTATAATTTGCAC
>OY744537.1:9746037-9793537 GCA_963556195.1 Sepiola atlantica | reverse complement strand
TCTTGTGGTCTCTTGGTTTTACCGGATGTTAGGGTTATAATTTATCTAGTCTGGTGGAATATCCAGATAAGTGGTGTTACTTCAGGTAACATTACTAATAGAAGGTGCACGATTCCTCGTATGAGCCAATGTATAGCCGTATTGAGGGGATTTTATTTGGGCTTCGAATACTATGTTATTTTGAATATTTGGCTAGAGTTTTCTTGTAGGGTGAAGTATCCTGCTGTCAGATTGCCTTGACAAACCCTTGTACAGAGAGACGAATACCCTCGAGGATGGTGTCTAAAATCGGTAATTGTCCAGTGTATGGTACATGCGTTCAGAGATGACCGTTAGTATATACGCTGTAGAACGTGTTTGCCTAAATCCATAATCAGAATCAGAAAGAAGTGTAGCATTGACGAGATGGCGGACTATCGCTTGATTGATTAAAGATTCAAAGATTTTGGCGAAGAGCGGGAGTAGACTGATAGGACGATAATTATGAGGGTAAGTTCTATCACCAGAGTTCTTGAAAACTGGCACCACCGAAGCAATTTTACAACTATGAGAGAAGCAAGATTCGGCAAGACATTTATTGCAGAGTTTTGAGAAGACAGGAGCCAGCTCAGCAGAGCATTTCTTTATTACTATTACTGGAATAAGATCAGGCCTACATGCTTCGAAGGTGTCAAGGATTTTTTGATATTCAGGACATGGAATGGGGTGATGATCAGAGCATCAAGTGTGGCTGTAGTCTGCAATGGGAAATTTGGAAGGGAGTGGCCTGTTGAGTTCAAAGTGGACGTCATTTAAAAATAGTTTGATTTAAAAAATGCAAAACAAAAATGAAAGTAAAAAAACTCCCGGGCAACTTCGGGTAGGTACAGTTAGCATTATATTTTTTTCTTTTAATGATATTTCTTTGAGATTAAACTTTTAAAAACTATTTTATTTTACAACAATATTAAGTTAAAATGTAAATTGACTGCTTTCGTGTTCAATCAACTCACATCTTTGTTTTATTTCCAAAATCAAAATTCATTTTCATTTTTTAAATAAATAAAAAAAATATCGTTACTCTATTGTGAATATATGCTATGAATTATATGACCACAAAATTAATTTAATAATTAAGTTTTAATTAATTAACTGCTCTTCTATATAATAAAACAATACACCTAAAGAAGAAGTAAAATAATTAATTTACAAATTCATACAGTTCACCAATAAAAAAATGCAACGTTCGTTTACGCATGCGTCATTTTTCCTAAAGTTATTTTCATTTCCTTTTGTCTAGAGTTGTTCATTTTCCTTTCTCCATTTTTTTATAATGGGTTTATTTTTTTTTTAATCTGTGCATTTATTTTTTACTAGTTTTTCTTTTACAGCTGCAAAACCATGCATATGCAAAACATAGCTGTTGTTTTTTAAAATTCACCTCAGTTGTATTGCAGTTTCATTTGTAATGTAAAAATGTTCCGACAACTGGGAAATTCAAGTTTACCTAAACATAATTGTTTTTCTTAAGTTAGTGAGTTTTCTTACCTTTTCCAGAAGAATTTTCCTCCGCGAGTTTGTTCACAAATGAAGACTCGAAAACACAAAAAGGATTTTTTTTATTGCTTGCTTTTATTGTTGGTATATTTCAACGTTACCTTACGCTCACACTTATTTCTTTATATACTATGTTGTTCCGCCATACCCTATCAGTAGGAGCGAGCGAACAGGATGTCCTTGTTACAAGGTGAGAATCGCAAATATTCACTCATCATCTTGCGTATACAGTGCGCTTACTCTTTCAGCGAAACACCCATGAGAAGATGTTTCTTCTCATGTGAATGAAGTCCCTTAAACGATGCGTTTGTTTATTCATTGATCACACAATTGTATCTACTACAATTTCGCGACTCCGACGTGATTTAAACAAATCAGACGAATCATCGCTAATTATTCTACTGCCAGACAATATCCACTCTCTGATTATGGGTACAAGAGTCTCCCCTTTCTGATCGGCCATTCCCCTCAAGCAACAGCGACCCGATTGTCTCTCGAATGTGCCAAACACCCAGTGCTTTCTTCGCCAATGTCCTCTATGGTATTTCCGATGATAGAACTTGCTTTAGTTTTCACTTCTATCGGAGTTCTATAATTTGAAATACCCCCCAATCTTTGAAGTTTCTGTTCAGAAATTGCATGCATTCACCCCCTAAAAAAATTGCACGAATCGATGGTGGTTACGTGGCTGAAACCAGTTTTTTCCATGTTTTTTTTTTGCGGAAAATCTTTACTCCACAGATAAATCACCAAAACAATTGTTCTTAGCGGGAGGTTGATTTTCTCATAAAAGAGTTTTTCTGTATTGAAAGTCGAAAATTGTCTTTTGGACAACCCCATCTCCATCCATCACTGGATCTCGTGTTAAGAAGCAACTTACATGACAGATTGTACACCTACAAACATTTGCTAACAAACGACGTTTTGTAAGCCATTCAATCGTTTTCAATTTGTCAGCCAGGTTTCTGTCAAGGTGGAGTAATGATATGTCTTCAGTTCGTATGCAATCATTTTCATATACTTCATTTACGATACATGTTCGCTGCATTCTAGGAGCAGTAGCCATTATTAGAATATCATTCTTGAAAAATTACTAATGCTCGTTTCATTTCAGTTTACCTCAGTCCTATTCTTGGAAAAAATCTTGTGAATTACTTTTTCATAATAAATGGAAAAAGTAAAATACAAAAAAATCTTGTGAAATACTTTCTTATAATAAATGAAAAAAATAAAATACAAAAAGATCTTGTGAAATACTTTCCTTATAATAAATGAAAAAAATAAAATACAAAAAAATCTTGTAAAATACTTTTTTATAATAAATGAAAAAAATAAAATACAAAAAAATCTTGTGAAATACTTTTTTATAATAAACTAGCGGGGATACCCGGCGTTGCTCGGGGTCATAAAAACATATAATTGAAGAAAAATCGCGTGTGTAACATCTCTATATCCAAACTTCTATTTCCCCCCTCTCTCTAAAGCCGTCTCTTTATCTTTCTACCTTTCTCTTCCCTGGTCGTCCCATTTCACCGCTACTTTCTAATTTTGCCTTTAGCGAAAGCTGTTTCTTCCCCACCATTTCTCCTACGTTGCCCAGGGCAATAGTATGACATATTTCTATAAAAAGTACCCCGTCTATCTGCGCCTTCTATATAGGTACTTATATCCGCCCCGGTGTTCATACTATATACGTACCTATCGCCGTTCCAGTGCAGATACTATATAATTACCTATCGCCGCCCGTTGCGAATGCTAAATAGTACCTATCGCCGACCCGGTGCGCATACTACATAAGTACCTATCGCTGCCCCAGTGCGAATACTTAATATGTACATATTGCCGTCTTGATGCGAATGCTAAATACCTACCTATCACCGCCCCGGTGCGCATGCTATATACGTACTTATTGCCGCCACTGTGCAATGCTATATACGTAGCTATTGCCACCCCATAATGCTAAATACGTACCTACCGCCGCTCCGGTGCGAATGCTAAATACATACATAGCGCCGCCCCGGTGCGAATGCTAAATACGTACCTTTCGCCGTCCCGGTGCGCGTGCTATATACGTACCTATCGTCGCCCCGGGACGCGTGCTATATACGTACCGATCGCCGCCCCGGAGCACATGCTAAATACATACCTATCCCCACCCCGGTGCACATGCTATATACGTACCTATCGCCACCCCTGAATGCTAAATATGTACCTATCGCCGCCCCGGTGCGAATGCTAAATACGTACCTATTACCGCCCCGGTGTGCATACTACATATGTACCTATCGCTGCCCCAGTGCAAATACTAAATATAAACATATCTCCGCCCCGGTGCGAATGCTAAATACGTACCTATCGCCACCCTTATGCACTACTATATACGTACTAATTTCCACTCCGGTGCACATACTATATATACCTATCGCCGGCCCGGTGCGCATACTATATTCGTACCTATCGCCGCTCTGGTGAGCATACTATATACTTACCAATCTCTGCAAGGGTGCACATACTATATATGTACCTATCACCAGTCCAGTTCGCATACCTAAGAACTCATATTAATGCGCCCCTGTCGTGTCAGAAAAACAAAATAGTGTTCATTCATGTATTGTCACTATCATAAATATAAATATTTTTAGTTAAAAACAGAAAAAAAGAAATTTTTTTGCCCCCCAAGAACATTTTTTCTTCATCTTCCCCCATAATTAGAAATATTTTTAATTTAAAAGAAACAAAAAAATAAATTTTTTTTACCCCCCACCCCCAATTTTTTTTAACCCTCCCCCATACATAGAAATATATTTAGTTTCAAAATGAAGATGGCGCTAAAATACTATACAGACCTATAAATACAGTAGCTCTATCTAGGATATTGAGCACTTTTCTCCCAGACAGCGCCGAGTATTTAGAAGATCAAGAAGGCCTCCAGAGCACTACTGAAATCACTCTTACTGATCCCCCTCCTTTTCATCTGTACAATAGTCCGAAGAGAAACGTAGATGGCGTTAAAATATTATACAAACTTATCACTGCAGTAGCCCTATCTAGGATATTGAGCACTTTTCTCCCGGACAACGCCGAGTACATAGAAAGTAAAGGAGGCATTCAGAGCACTACTAAAATCACTCTTACTGATTCCCCCTCCTGTTCATCTGCACAATATTCCGAAAAGAAGTGTAAATAGTGTTAAAATATTATACAAATCTATCACTACAGCAGCTCTATCTAGGATATTGAGCACTTTTCTCCCGGACAACGCCGAAGTCTCTGGGTCCTAAATTGTAGAAGACCCTGGTGCTGGGTCCTATACTGTAGAAGCACCCCATGTCCATATACTGCGGAAGCAACCATTGCCCCTATTCTGCAGAAGCCTCCGGGTCCTATACAGTAGAAGAACCCCCGGTGCTGGGTCCTATACTGTAGAAGCACCCCATGTCCTTATACTGCAGAAGCACCCATGGTCCCTATTCTGCAGAAGCCTCCGGGTCCTATATTGTAGAAACACCCCCGGTACTGGGTCCTATACTGTAGAAGCACCCCTGGCCCCTGTACTGCAGAAGCACCCATTGCCCCTATTCTGGAGAAGCCTACGGGTCCTATATTGTAGAAGCACCAGAATCACCCCCTTACTGATCCTTCCTCCTTTTCATATGCACAGTAACTCTATCTAGGATATTGAGCACTTTTCTCCCGGACAACGCCGAGCACTTAGAAAATCAAGAAGGAATCCAGAGCACTACTGAAATCACTCTTAATGATCCCACCTCCTTTTCATCTGCACAATATTCCGAAAAGAAGCGTAAATGGGTTTAAAATATTATACAAATCTATCACTGCAGCAGCTCTATCTAGGATATTGAGCACTTTTCTCCCAGACAACGCCGAGTACTTTGAAAATCAAGGAGGCCTCCAGAGCACTACTGAAATCACTCTTACTGATTTCCCCTCATTTCTTTGTGCACAATAGTCTGAAGAGAAGCGTTGATGCTGTTAAAATATTATCCAAACCTCTCACCATGACGTCACGTACCTATCACTATGACGTCAATAGTGGATACATCTGGACAGAACTAATGGTATGACCTGATACATCAAGCGAGAAGGTCTGGGATGATCTGATACATCCGGAAAGAACTTTTGGGATGACCTGACACATCCGGACAGAACTTTTGGGACATTTGCCGTGAGTCAGCAGTTTTTCCAAATTATTACATAATTACATTGGCTGATTTCCAAATTAGTAGTAAATAACATTGAAAAAGCTGGGAAAAAACAGACCCGCTTCCGAAAACTGGCCCCGTTGACCCTCAGCAAAATTTTTTGTTTGTTGTAATTTTGAGATATTATGATCCCAGGTTTTGTCCGGTCATAAAGATATCAAGTTTGTGACAAACAGACAGACAAACAAACAAGCATACATACAACTGCCCTTTATATAGGAGAAGATGAAAAAAGTAAAATACAAACAAATCTTTTTATAATAAATGAAAAAATAAAATAAAATACAAAAAAAAGTTGTGCCATTTTCGCCACACGTACATGATATTTTCTACCGATAATGAAATGGACGCAATGCTTATCGTTGTATTTTGCGTCGTAATATCCCAGGCTAATAATCTCATGCAAAATAGCTGTACCTTTCTTATTCAGAGATAATAAAACCTGAACATGTCCAAGAAATTTCATGAAGTCGCTAACATAAAAAGCTAGGCGCCTCTTTCGCTTGTTATCTAAGCGTCATGAATCTACTTTGGTATAATATCTACACTTTGTTATGCGATCTAGCTCTCATATTGCAATCAATACAGTACAAGAGTAAGGTCACTTCTTTTAATTGGTTTTAAAAAACGTTTGTGCTTACCCAACCTCGACCCCTAACTCTAACCCTAATTCCAACCTTTAACCATAACCTTAACGTTCAAAGAAGAAATCGTGCGGCACTTCAGTCAATTATTCAACGAGAAGTTGCTGAAGCCTCAGTAATCTATTCCGACGAATGGAGAGCTTACGCTAATTTAAACTGACTCAATTTTTGTAATTTTTCTATAAATGATCAGCAACATTTCGTCGATCTCAACACAAGGAATTGAAAGATCATGGCTTGACGAGAATATTCGTAGACTAAAAAAAAAAGAGAGGTGTGCAGTGTAGATATATTTTCCTTGTATATATGAAACCTAAGTAACACCCGTATGGTGTAGATGTTTTTTTCTGTGTAGATAATAAGACAAAGTAGCTCCAAAAACTTTCCAAAACAGTTATTGCATAATGTTGTAAGAAAAGAGGATTTGTTATCCCCTATTCTTAATTGAACGAAACGAAATTGAATTAAAGAAACAAACGAAACCTTTTTTACAACAACAAACGAAAGGCGATTTATTCGTATATTTGAGGTTACCTATACCGTTTGGTATCGGTAGAAAGAAACTTAAGACAGTGTCTGAAAGAAGAAGAAGAAGAAGAAGAAGAAGTTAAAATATCTTCAGGCGAAGATAGCAGCCGCCGTGAGAGTCCAGTGGACGAGGAGGCAAGAGAGAGGCTGAGGCGATCCTAACTGGCAGGTGCCAGGGTAGCGTCCGGTTGATCGTCCGCATATCCTAAGGAAGCTCAAGTAGTTCCTTTAAGGAGCTTGTAGCAGTTACCTCCTCCTTTCAAAACATAACTGCACCGGTTGGCCGTTTGGTGTCGCTTTTTCACCGACAGGTGGCGCTGAAAACGACACCAGAGTTATCTGCCCTTCGGACTATAAAAACCGTTGCAAACGGAAATTCTCGCTCTTCTTCACCAACCAGCCTCGGCAGAACGACGCTGACACTAGCGTTCCGTTTCACTCTTCTTCTCTGATCAACGGGCCTCGACAGAACGACGCTAATACACTAGCGCTTCGTCTCACGCTCTTTTTCTTTTCAACTGGCCTCGACAAAACAACTATCAACACACGTTTCTTCCGTCAGCACGTGGTCAAACAACGGTAAGAGTTCTCAACTCATTTTCTTTGTGTACGGCTTTCAAAGACTTTTCCCACGCCGGATTAATTTCTTCTTATACCTTTTCAAGAACTGTTTTTCCATCGACACACATGCATACATCACACACTTCACCATTCCACGTACACACACGTTCAATAAACGTTATTTGAACTACTACTTCATTTTTGTTTATTAATTATTACCCTGTCTTTGCATGCAACATTGCTTGATTTACTGAACACGTTTATAATCGGGGGGGGGGGGAGACACGACCCTCGATCCTAACAAGCTAATAATATCAATGCGCCCTGCGAGCTGATTGGCCAAAACCAGCCCAGAGACACTGAAACGCATTACAAAGTAAATCTATGACTGCTACAATGCCACGATTATTCGTCTTCTTCGGACCGTTACAAATGTATGGTCGGCACATCTATTATAGCAGACATCTTTTTTTGTAGTAATAGAAGCGGTAACGACGGTGTGTAAAATTGATTTGTCTGTCTCAATCCTTTCTTCGTAACAGCCGTAGTCATAGTTGTGTGCAGTTTGTAGCAGCAGCTGCAGACATAGTTACGACTCATCATTGTAGATGGCGGGGGAAAGGACAAATAACGTAAATAAAGGTGGAAATTATCAGAGAAGTTGTAAGAGGAATGTAATTATGTAAATATTTAAAAGAGTGAGGGGAAGGGGAGAGAGAGAAAGAAAGAGAGAAAGAATAAGAAAGAGAACGACAACCAAGAGAGGAAAGAAGAGAGAGAGAGAGAGAGAGCGAGAGAGAGCGAGAGAGAGAGATGAGGGGATGAGGAAAGAGAGATAGAAATAAAGTGAGAGAGGGAGAGGGAAGACAGACAGGGTAAGTAAGAGAGGAAGAGAAGAGGAAGAAAAGAGAGAGAAGGAGAGAGCGGGAGGGAGAGAGAGAGAGAGAGAGAGAGAGAGAGAGAGAGAGAGAGAGAAGGAGAGAGAGTCTATTATGACATCACTATGTAAACCTGTGTTGCTGTGTAAAGCATTTGTTATAGATATCATTAAATATTTTGCGAAAACTTTTTCGAAATACCGAAATGTTTTCATAAATATTTAATAATATATATAACAAATACTGACCCAAAGGGTCACGGATGGTCTAGTATAAAATAAATTCTTAAAGTTGACAGCATTTCTGACACAAAGTCGCAGAATGGGCTGAGCAAGGATTGTTGGAATAAAAACCGATATTTCTCAGTGAAATTCGAACTCTGTAAATATTTTACGAAATCTATTTATTTTTACACCCATTAGGCATATTAGTAAAAAGGAATTATGCGAAATTTAAAATATTAAAATAAACATTTACATTCTAACTTTAATAAAGTAAATAAAAAAAAATTGTATAATCAATTTGTCTGTTAATAATTTGGACGTACACTAAAAATAATAACAAAAACAAGATAAAACAAAAACAGTTTGGTGAGCCAAAATAAATACAAACTCCATCTTTTTATTAAAAAAACAAAAATCATAATTATAAACATTCTGTATGACTATAATTTAAGTAGCAAAGGGAAGTAACTTGTAAATGCACTGTAAATAGTTATTCCCCTTTAATTCTACTGACGTGGATTTGAAAAATAATTTATCGTAAATAAAAAACCGTATAGATGATCGTAAAATTAAGCTCTAACGAATCTAAATCCAATGATTGATTATTTTTTGTCTACAAACATAAAAAAACGAAAATAAAGACGTAAACAATTTTTTCTAGGTTTGTTTCTATTATCAGAAACAGAAACGTGAAAGCATCTAAATTGTTGAAAAGTCGATGTTGCATAACCACGAAGTAGAGAAATCAAATTCCAATCGAAGCTGCACATTTTTTTCTATACACTAGTACGCCCCAACCGGCGCTGATGCTGACCTTGTTGTGAATCCAGGGGGGATAACTAGGTTTGACTAAGAAAATAAGCATAAAATGAAAAGAGAATTTAGGACGCTGAAAAAATCAATCGAACAATGAAACAATGTTATGTAAAAACTGTAACATTATTATTTGTACTCACACAGATCATCGTCAGTGATTGCTCACCGACAACAACCAGTGGTATTTCCTGGAGTCTGAGTGACAACAAGTCTCCCCAGACTTCCAGTGTTTATCACCTCTTTTCGATAACGATGCGGTATCGCAACAGTCTCTTACCATTGATTTCTCGCCGATAAGGACAATTGGTCTCCTCTAGGATTTGGATGGCAACAAGTCTCCTCAAGGTCTCAGCACTCTCTGCACTTTTCCAGTGGAGGTCTGGTTTGTGCTGTCCCTCCTCGGTCTTTTCATCCTCCTCGACCCTCTACAAATATGTTGGCTGGTGACAGCCTAGGCCGGCACCAGTTAAAGAATAAATGAATGAATAAAATAATATTTATTTAAATTAATAAAAAAAAAAAAAATTATTAAAGAAAAATAATTTGGTCTGGTGGATTATCCGGCTTTGTGTTACTACTTGTAAGTTCAGCCGAAGAAAGTATATCATTCCCCTGATGAGCGAGTGTGTAGTAATTTCGAAAAGATCGTATTTGGGCGTCGAATTCTATGATATTTTGAATATTGCATCAGGGTTTACATGCATGAAACATCCTCATGTCAGGTTGTTTTGTATAGAAGGACCAAAGACACTGGAGGGTAGTATATAGTAGGCATTCAACACCTCTCCAGTAGGCATTATATGTGTGTACGTATAGATTTGCAATAAGCGAATAAGCAGTAAATTTATACACGAGCATGGGTCTCAGATTACTTTAACAAAGATTTTCCATCGTTTGAAGCATATATAGCACATAAAATGTATCCATCTAAAACAGGATTGGTTATATCAAAGTAAAGAATGCCGCCTCGTAAACATTAATACGTCTCTTAACACAAGAATTGCAGATTTTCATGTACATCACGTACATAATAAACAAGTCTTTGAAGAATGTGAATCGTTATTTTTTGTGAGAGAAAAGACAGACAAAGACTGTAAGATATTACACATTCAACATTAGGCCAAAGGTGCCAATCATCAACTTTTCATTTTCGATACATCTTCCTACTGTCTTAAATTAATTGTCTGCCTTCATCTCTGCAAAACGGACAAGTGTTCTCATCAATAAAAAAGAAGGACTTTATTTGACTTCCATTTAATCTAATATATGACGGAATTGCTCTACTGAGCGTAGTAATGAAGCCATGAATCAAGCGGCATAACTCTAGTTCACTTCCATTTAATCTAATACATGACGGAATTGCTCTACTGAGCGTAGTAATGAAGCCATGAATCAAGCGGCATAACTCTAGTTCACTTCCATTTAATCTAATACATGACGGAATTGCTCTACTGAGCGTAGTAATGAAGCCATGAATCAAGCGGCATAACTCTAGTTCACTTCCATTTAATCTAATACATGACGGAATTGCTCTACTAAGCGTAGTAATGAAGCCATAAATCAAGCGGCATAACTCTAGTTCACTTCCATTTAATCTAATACATGACGGAATTGCTCTACTGAGCGTAGTAATGAAGCCATGAATCAAGCGGCATAACTCTAGTTCACTTCCATTTAATCTAATACATGACGGAATTGCTCTACTGAGCGTAGTAATGAAGCCATGAATCAAGCGGCATAACTCTAGTTCACTTCCATTGAATCTAATACATGACGGAATTGCTCTACTGAGCGTAGTAATGAAGCCATGAATCAAGCGGCATAACTCTAGTTCACTTCCATTTAATCTAATACATGACGGAATTGCTCTACTGAGCGTAGTAATGAAGCCATAAATCTAGCGGCATAACTCTAGTCCACTCCTATTTAATCTAATACATGACGGAATTGCTCTACTAAGCGTAGTAATGAAGCCATAAATCAAGCGGCATAACTCTAGTTCACTTCCATTTAATCTAATATATGACGGAATTGCTCTACTGAGCGTAGTAATGAAGCTATGAATCAAGCGGCATAACTCTAGTTCACTTCCATTTAATCTAATACATGACGGAATTGCTCTACTGAGCGTAGTAATGAAGCCATGAATCAAGCGGCATAACTCTAGTTCACTTCCATTTAATCTAATACATGACGGAATTGCTCTACTGAGCGTAGTAATGAAGCCATGAATCAAGCGGCATAACTCTAGTTCACTTCCATTTAATCTAATACATGACGGAATTGCTCTACTGAGCGTAGTAATGAAGCCATGAATCAAGCGGCATAACTCTAGTTCACTTCCATTTAATCTAATACATGACGGAATTGCTCTACTGAGCGTAGTAATGAAGCCATAAATCAAGCGGCATAACTAGTTCACTTCCATTTAATCTAATACATGACGGAATTGCTCTACTGAGCGTAGTAATGAAGCCATGAATCAAGCGGCATAACTCTAGTTCACTTCCATTGAATCTAATACATGACGGAATTGCTCTACTAAGCGTAGTAATGAAGCCATAAATCAAGCGGCATAACTCTAGTTCACTTCCATTTAATCTAATATATGACGGAATTGCTCTACTGAGCGTAGTAATGAAGCCATGAATCAAGCGGCATAACTCTAGTTCACTTCTATTTAATCTAATACATGACGGAATTACTCTACTGAGCGTAGTAATAAAGCCATAAATCTAGCGGCATAACTCTAGTCCACTTCTATTTAATCTAATACATGACGGAATTGCTCTACTAAGCGTAGTAATGAAGCCATAAATCAAGCGGCATAACTCTAGTTCACTTCCATTTAATCTAATACATGACGAAATTGCTCTACTAAGCGTAGTAATGAAGCCATAAATCAAGTGGCATAACTCTAGTTAACTTCTAATTAATCTAATGCATGACGGAATTGCTCTACTGAGCGTAGTAATGAAGCCATAAATCAAGCGGCATAACTCTAGTTCACTTCTATTTAATCTAATAGATGACGGAATTGCTCTACTGAGCGTAGTAATGAAGCCATAAATCAAGCGGCATAACTCTAGTTCACTTCTATTTAATATAATACATGACGGAATTGCTCTACTGAGCGTAGTAATGAAGCCATAAATCAAGCGGCATAACTAGTTCACTTCCATTTAATCTAATACATGACGGAATTGCTCTACTGAGCGTAGTAATGAAGCCATGAATCAAGCGGCATAACTCTAGTTCACTTCCATTTTATCTAATACATGACGGAATTGCTCTACTAAGCGTAGTAATGAAGCCATAAATCAAGCGGCATAACTCTAGTTCACTTCCATTTAATCTAATATATGACGGAATTGCTCTACTGAGCGTAGTAATGAAGCCATGAATCAAGCGGCATAACTCTAGTTCACTTCTATTTAATCTAATACATGACGGAATTACTCTACTGAGCGTAGTAATGAAGCCATAAATCTAGCGGCATAACTCTAGTTCACTTCTATTTAATCTAATACATGACGGAATTGCTCTACTGAGCGTAGTAATGAAGCCATAAATCAAGCGGCATAACTCTAGTTCACTTCTATTTAATCTAATACATGACGGAATTGCTCTACTGAGCGTAGTAATGAAGCCATAAATCAAGCGGCATAACTCTAGTTCACTTCTATTTAATCTAATACATGACGGAATTGCTCTACTGAGCGTAGTAATGAAGCCATAAATCTAGCGGCATAACTCTAGTCCACTCCTATTTAATCTAATACATGACGGAATTGCTCTACTAAGCGTAGTAATGAAGCCATGAATCAAGCGGCATAACTCTAGTTCACTTCCATTGAATCTAATACATGACGGAATTGCTCTACTAAGCGTAGTAATGAAGCCATAAATCAAGCGGCATAATTCTAGTTCACTTCCATTGAATCTAATACATGACGGAATTGCTCTACTGAGCGTACTAATGAAGCCATAAATCAAGCGGCATAACTCTAGTCCACTCCTATTTAATCTAATACATGACGGAATTGCTCTACTGAGCGTACTAATGAAGCCATAAATCTAGCGGCATAACTCTAGTCCACTCCTATTTAATCTAATACATGACGGAATTGCTCTACTGAGCGTAGTAATGAAGCCATAAATCTAGCGGCATAACTCTAGTCCACTCCTATTGAATCTAATACATGACGGAATTGCTCTACTGAGCGTACTAATGAAGCCATAAATCTAGCGGCATAACTCTAGTCCACTCCTATTTAATCTAATACATGACGGAATTGCTCTACTAAGCGTAGTAATGAAGCCATGAATCAAGCGGCATAACTCTAGTCCACTCCTATTTAATCTAATACATGACGAAATTGCTCTACTAAGCGTAGTAATGAAGCCATAAATCAAGCGGCATAACTCTAGTTAACTTCTAATTAATCTAATGCATGACGGAATTGCTCTACTGAGCGTAGTAATGAAGCCATAAATCAAGCGGCATAACTCTAGTTCACTTCTATTTAATCTAATACATGACGGAATTGCTCTACTGAGCGTACTAATGAAGCCATAAATCAAGCGGCATAACTCTAGTCCACTCCTATTTAATCTAATACATGACGGAATTGCTCTACTGAGCGTACTAATGAAGCCATAAATCTAGCGGCATAACTCTAGTCCACTCCTATTTAATCTAATACATGACGGAATTGCTCTACTGAGCGTAGTAATGAAGCCATAAATCTAGCGGCATAACTCTAGTCCACTCCTATTGAATCTAATACATGAGGGAATTGCTCTACTGAGCGTACTAATGAAGCTATAAATCTAGCGGCATAACTCTAGTCCACTCCTATTTAATCTAATACATGACGGAATTGCTCTACTAAGCGTAGTAATGAAGCCATGAATCAAGCGGCATAACTCTAGTTCACTTCCATTGAATCTAATACATGACGGAATTGCTCTACTAAGCGTAGTAATGAAGCCATAAATCAAGCGGCATAATTCTTGTTCACTTCCATTGAATCTAATACATGACGGAATTGCTCTACTGAGCGTACTAATGAAGCCATAAATCAAGCGGCATAACTCTAGTCCACTCCTATTTAATCTAATACATGACGAAATTGCTCTACTAAGCGTAGTAATGAAGCCATAAATCAAGCGGCATAACTCTAGTTAACTTCTAATTAATCTAATGCATGACGGAATTGCTCTACTGAGCGTAGTAATGAAGCCATAAATCAAGCGGCATAACTCTAGTTCACTTCTATTTAATCTAATACATGACGGAATTGCTCTACTGAGCGTAGTAATGAAGCCATGAATCAAGCGGCATAACTCTAGTTCACTTCCATTGAATCTAATACATGACGGAATTGCTCTACTGAGCGTACTAATGAAGCCATAAATCTAGCGGCATAACTCTAGTCCACTCCTATTTAATCTAATACATGACGGAATTGCTCTACTAAGTGTAGTAATGAAGCCATAAATCAAGCGGCATTACTCTAGTTCACTTCCATTTAATCTAATACATGACGGAATTGCTCTACTAAGCGTAGTAATGAAGCCATAAATCAAGCAGCATAACTCTAGTTCACTTCTATTTAATCTAATACATGACAGAATTGCTCTACTTAACGTAGTCATGTAGCCATAAATCAAGCGGCATAACTCTAGTTCACTTCCATTTAATCTAATACATGACAGAATTGCTCTACTTAACGTAGTCATGTAGCCATAAATCAAGCGGCATAACTCTAGTTCACTTCCATTTAATCTAATACATGACAGAATTGCTCTACTTAACGTAGTCATGTAGCCATAAATCAAGCGGCATAACTCTAGTTCACTTCCATTTAATCTAATACATAACGAAATAGCTCTACTGAGCGTAGTAATGAAGCCATAAATCAAGCGGCAAAACTCTAGTTCCCTTCTATTTAATCTAATACATGACGGAATTGCTCTACTGAACGTAGTAATGTAGTTATAAATCAAGCGGCATAACTCTAGTTCACTTCCATTTAATCTAATACATAACGAAATTGCTCTACTGAGCGTAGTAATGAAGCCATAAATCAAGCGGCAAAACTCTAGTTCCCTTCTATTTAATCTAATACATGACGGAATTGCTCTTCTGAACGTAGTAATGTAGTTATAAATCAAGCGGCATAACTCTAGTTCACTTCCATTTAATCTAATACATGACGGAATTGCTCTACTGAGCTTAGTAATGAAGCAATAAATCAAGCGACATAACTCTAGTTCACTTCCATTTAATCTAATACATAACGAAATTGCTCTACTGAGCGTAGTAATGTAGCCATAAATCAAGCGGCATAACTCTAGTTCACTTCCATTTAATCTAATACATGACGAAATTGCTCTACTGAGCGTAGTAATGTAGCCATGAATCAAGCGGCATAACTCTAGTTCACTTCTATTTAATCTAATACATGACGGAATTGCTCTACTGAACGTAGTAAAGTAGTTATAAATCAAGCGGCATAACTCTAGTTCACTTCAATTTAATCTAATACATAACGAAATTGCTCTACTGAGCGTAGTAATGAAGCCATAAATCAAGCAACATAACTCTAGTTCACTTCTATTTAATCTAATACATGACGGAATTGCTCTACTGAACGTAGTAATGTAGTTATAAATCAAGCGGCATAACTCTAGTTAAGTTCCATTTAATCTAATACATAACGAAATTGCTCTACTGAGCGTAGTAATGAAGCAATAAATCAAGCGACATAACTCTAGTTCACTTCTATTTAATCTAATACATAACGAAATTGCTCTATAGAGCGTAGTAATGTAGCCATAAATCAAGCGGCATAACTTTAGTTCACTTCCATTTAATCTAATACATGACGAAATTGCTCTACTGAGCGTAGTAATGAAGCCATAAATCAAGCGACATAACTCTAGTTCACTTCTATTTAATCTAATACATGACGGAATTGCTCTACTGAGCGTAGTAATGTAGCCCTAAATCAAGCGGCATAACTCTAGTTCACTTCCATTTAATCTATTACATGACGAAATTGCTCTACTGAGCGTAGTAATGTAGCCATGAATCAAGCGGCATAACTCTAGTTCACTTCTATTTAATCTAATACATGACGGAATTCCTCTACTGAGCGTAGTAATGTAGTTATAAATCAAGCGGCATAACTAGTTCCCTTCTATTTAATCTAATACATGACGGAATTGCTCTACTGAACGTAGTAATGTAGTTATAAATCAAGCGGCATAACTCTAGTTCACTTCCATTTAATCTAATACATAACGAAATTGCTCTACTGAGCGTAGTAATGAAGCCATAAATCAAGCGGCATAACTCTAGTTCACTTCTATTTAATCTAATACATGACGGAATTGCTCTACTGAACGTAGTAATGTAGTTATAAATCAAGCGGCATAACTCTAGTTTAGTTCCATTTAATCTAATACATAACGAAATTGCTCTACTGAGCGTAGTAATGTAGCCATAAATCAAGCGGCATAACTTTAGTTAACTTCCATTTAATCTAATACATAACGAAATTGCTCTACTAAGCATAGTAATGAAGCCATAAATCAAGCGGCATAACTCTAGTTCACTTCCATTTAATCTAATACATAACGAAATTGCTCTACTGAGCGTAGTAATGAAGCCATAAATAAAGCGGCATAACTCTAGTTCACTTCTATTTAATCTAATACATAACGAAATTGCTCTACTGAGCGTAGTAATGTAGCCATAAATCAAGCGGCATAACTCTAGTTCACTTCCATTTAATCGAATACATGACGGAATTGCTCTACTGAGCGCAGTAATGTAGCCATAAATCAAGCGGCATAACTCTAGTTCACTTCTATTTAATCTAATACATGACGGAATTGCTCTACTGAACGTAGTAATGTAGTTATAAATCAAGCGGCATAACTCTAGTTCACTTCCATTTAATCTAATACATAACGAAATTGCTCTACTGAGCGTAGTAATGAAGCCATAAATCAAGCGGCATAACTCTAATTCACTTCTATTTAATCTAATACATGACGGAATTGCTCTACTGAGCGTAGTAATGAAGCCATAAATAAAGCGGCATAACTCTAGTTCACTTCTATTTAATCTAATACATAACAAAATTGCTCTACTGAGCGTAGTAATGAAGCAATAAATCAAGCGACATAACTCTAGTTCACTTCCATTTAATCTAATACATAACGAAATTGCTCTACTGAGCGTAGTAATGAAGCCATAAATAAAGCGGCATAACTCTAGTTCACTTCTATTTAATCTAATACATAACGAAATTGCTCTACTGAGCGTAGTAATGTAGCCATAAATCAAGCGGCATAACTCTAGTTCACTTCCATTTAATCTAATACATGACGGAATTGCTCTACTGAACGTAGTAATGTAGTTATAAATCAAGCGGCATAACTCTAGTTAAGTTCCATTTAATCTAATACATAACGAAATTGCTCTACTGAGCGTAGTAATGTAGCCATAAATCAAGCGGCATAACTTTAGTTAACTTCCATTTAATCTAATACATAACGAAATTGCTCTACTAAGCATGGTAATGAAGCCATAAATCAAGCGGCATAACTCTAGTTCACTTCCATTTAATCTAATACATAACGAAATTGCTCTACTGAGCGTAGTAATGAAGCCATAAATAAAGCGGCATAACTCTAGTTCACTTCTATTTAATCTAATACATAACGAAATTGCTCTACTGAGCGTAGTAATGTAGCCATAAATCAAGCGGCATAACTCTAGTTCACTTCCATTTAATCTAATACATGACGGAATTGCTCTACTGAGCGCAGTAATGTAGCCATAAATCAAGCGGCATAACTCTAGTTCACTTCTATTTAATCTAATACATGACGGAATTGCTCTACTGAACGTAGTAATGTAGTTATAAATCAAGCGGCATAACTCTAGTTCACTTCCATTTAATCTAATACATAACGAAATTGCTCTACTGAGCGTAGTAATGAAGCCATAAATCAAGCGGCATAACTCTAATTCACATCTATTTAATCTAATACATGACGGAATTGCTCTACTGAGCGTAGTAATGAAGCCATAAATAAAGCGGCATAACTCTAGTTCACTTCTATTTAATCTAATACATAACAAAATTGCTCTACTGAGCGTAGTAATGAAGCAATAAATCAAGCGACATAACTCTAGTTCACTTCCATTTAATCTAATACATAACGAAATTGCTCTACTGAGCGTAGTAATGAAGCCATAAATAAAGCGGCATAACTCTAGTTCACTTCTATTTAATCTAATACATAACGAAATTGCTCTACTGAGCGTAGTAATGTAGCCATAAATCAAGCGGCATAACTCTAGTTCACTTCCATTTAATCTAATACATGACGGAATTGCTCTACTGAGCGTAGTAATGTAGCCATAAATCAAGCGGCATAACTCTAGTTCACTTCTATTTAATCTAATACATGACGGAATTGCTCTACTGAACGTAGTAATGTAGTTATAAATAAAGCGGCATAACTCTAGTTCACTTCCATTTAATCTAATACATAACGAAATTGCTCTACTGAGCGTAGTAATGAAGCCATAAATCAAGCGGCATAACTCTAGTTCACTTCTATTTAATCTAATACATGACGGAATTGCTCTACTGAACGTAGTAATGTAGTTATAAATCAAGCGGCATAACTCTAGTTCACTTCCATTTAATCTAATACATAACGAAATTGCTCTACTGAGCGTAGTAATGAAGCCATAAATCAAGCGGCATAACTCTAGTTCACTTCTATTTAATCTAATACATGACGGAATTGCTCTACTGAGCGTAGTAATGAAGCCATAAATAAAGCGGCATAACTCTAGTTCACTTCTATTTAATCTAATACATAACAAAATTGCTCTACTGAGCGTAGTAATGAAGCAATAAATCATGCGACATAACTCTAGTTCACTTCCATTTAATCTAATACATAACGAAATTGCTCTACTGAGCGTAGTAATGTAGCCATAAATCAAGCGGCATAACTTTAGTTCACTTCCATTTAATCTAATACATAACGAAATTGCTCTACTAAGCATAGTAATGAAGCCATAAATCAAGCGGCATAACTTTAGTTCACTTCCATTTAATCTAATACATAACGAAATTGCTCTACTGAGCGTAGTAATGTAGCCATAAATCAAGCGGCATAACTCTAGTTCACTTCCATTTAATCTAATACATAACGAAATTGCTCTACTGAGCGTAGTAATGTAGCCATAAATCAAGCGGCATAACTCTAGTTCACTTCCATTTAATCTAATACATAACGAAATTGCTCTACTGAGCGTAGTAATGTAGCCATAAATCAAGCAACATAACTTTAGTTCACTTCCATTTAATCTAATACATAACGAAATTGCTCTACTAAGCATAGTAATGAAGCCATAAATCAAGCGGCATAACTCTAGTTCACTTCTATTTAATCTAATACATAACGAAATTGCTCTACTGAGCGTAGTAATGAAGCAATAAATCAAGCGGCATAACTCTAGTTCACTTCCATTTAATCTAATACATAACGAAATTGCTCTACTGAGCGTAGTAATGAAGCAATAAATCAAGCGGCATAACTCTAGTTCACTTCCATTTAATCTAATACATAACGAAATTGCTCTACTGGGCGTAGTAATGTAGCCATAAATCAAGCGGCATAACTCTAGTTCACTTCCATTTAATCTAATACATAACGAAATTGCTCTACTGAGCGTAGTAATGTAGCCATAAATCAAGCGGCATAACTTTAGTTCACTTCCATTTAATCTAATACATAACGAAATTGCTCTACTAAGCATAGTAATGAAGCCATAAATCAAGCGGCATAACTCTAGTTCACTTCTATTTAATCTAATACATAACGAAATTGCTCTACTAAGCGTAGTAATGAAGCCATAAATAAAGCGGCATAACTCTAGTTCACTTCTATTTAATCTAATACATAACGAAATTGCTCTACTGAGCGTAGTAATGTAGCCATAAATCAAGCGGCATAACTCTAGTTCACTTCCATTTAATCTAATACATGACGAAATTGCTCTACTGAGCGTAGTAATGAAGCAATAAATCAAGCGACATAACTCTAGTTCACTTCTATTTAATCTAATACATGACGGAATTGCTCTACTGAGCGTAGTAATGTAGCCATAAATCAAGCGACATAACTCTAGTTCACTTCTATTTAATCTAATACATGACGAAATTGCTCTACTGAGCGTAGTAATGAAGCAATAAATCAAGCGACATAACTCTAGTTCACTTCCATTTAATCTAATACATGACGGAATTGCTCTACTGAGCGTAGTAATGAAGCCATAAATCAAGCGGCATAACTCTAGTTCACTTCCATTTAATCTAATACATAACGAAATTGCTCTACTGAGCGTAGTAATGTAGCCATAAATCAAGCGACATAACTCTAGTTCACTTCCATTTAATCTAATACATAACGAAATTGCTCTACTGAGCGTAGTAATGTAGCAATAAATCAAGCGACATAACTCTAGTTCACTTCCATTTAATCTAATACATAACGAAATTGCTCTACTGAGCGTAGTAATGTAGCCATAAATCAAGCGGCATAACTTTAGTTCACTTCCATTTAATCTAATACATAACGAAATTGCTCTACTAAGCATAGTAATGAAGCCATAAATCAAGCGGCATAACTCTAGTTCACTTCCATTTAATCTAATACATGACGGAATTGCTCTACTGAGCGTAGTAATGTAGCCATAAATCAAGCGGCATAACTCTAGTTCACTTCTATTTAATCTAATACATGACGGAATTGCTCTACTGAACGTAGTAATGTAGTTATAAATAAAGCGGCATAACTCTAGTTCACTTCCATTTAATCTAATACATAACGAAATTGCTCTACTGAGCGTAGTAATGAAGCCATAAATCAAGCGGCATAACTCTAGTTCACTTCTATTTAATCTAATACATGACGGAATTGCTCTACTGAACGTAGTAATGTAGTTATAAATCAAGCGGCATAACTCTAGTTCACTTCCATTTAATCTAATACATAACGAAATTGCTCTACTGAGCGTAGTAATGAAGCCATAAATCAAGCGGCATAACTCTAGTTCACTTCTATTTAATCTAATACATGACGGAATTGCTCTACTGAGCGTAGTAATGAAGCCATAAATAAAGCGGCATAACTCTAGTTCACTTCTATTTAATCTAATACATAACGAAATTGCTCTACTGAGCGTAGTAATGAAGCAATAAATCATGCGACATAACTCTAGTTCACTTCCATTTAATCTAATACATAACGAAATTGCTCTACTGAGCGTAGTAATGTAGCCATAAATCAAGCGGCATAACTTTAGTTCACTTCCATTTAATCTAATACATAACGAAATTGCTCTACTAAGCATAGTAATGAAGCCATAAATCAAGCGGCATAACTTTAGTTCACTTCCATTTAATCTAATACATAACGAAATTGCTCTACTGAGCGTAGTAATGTAGCCATAAATCAAGCGGCATAACTCTAGTTCACTTCCATTTAATCTAATACATAACGAAATTGCTCTACTGAGCGTAGTAATGTAGCCATAAATCAAGCGGCATAACTCTAGTTCACTTCCATTTAATCTAATACATAACGAAATTGCTCTACTGAGCGTAGTAATGTAGCCATAAATCAAGCAACATAACTTTAGTTCACTTCCATTTAATCTAATACATAACGAAATTGCTCTACTAAGCATAGTAATGAAGCCATAAATCAAGCGGCACAACTCTAGTTCACTTCTATTTAATCTAATACATAACGAAATTGCTCTACTGAGCGTAGTAATGAAGCAATAAATCAAGCGGCATAACTCTAGTTCACTTCCATTTAATCTAATACATAACGAAATTGCTCTACTGAGCGTAGTAATGAAGCAATAAATCAAGCGGCATAACTCTAGTTCACTTCCATTTAATCTAATACATAACGAAATTGCTCTACTGGGCGTAGTAATGTAGCCATAAATCAAGCGGCATAACTCTAGTTCACTTCCATTTAATCTAATACATAACGAAATTGCTCTACTGAGCGTAGTAATGTAGCCATAAATCAAGCGGCATAACTTTAGTTCACTTCCATTTAATCTAATACATAACGAAATTGCTCTACTAAGCATAGTAATGAAGCCATAAATCAAGCGGCATAACTCTAGTTCACTTCTATTTAATCTAATACATAACGAAATTGCTCTACTAAGCGTAGTAATGAAGCCATAAATAAAGCGGCATAACTCTAGTTCACTTCTATTTAATCTAATACATAACGAAATTGCTCTACTGAGCGTAGTAATGTAGCCATAAATCAAGCGGCATAACTCTAGTTCACTTCCATTTAATCTAATACATGACGAAATTGCTCTACTGAGCGTAGTAATGAAGCAATAAATCAAGCGACATAACTCTAGTTCACTTCTATTTAATCTAATACATGACGGAATTGCTCTACTGAGCGTAGTAATGAAGCCATAAATCAAGCGACATAACTCTAGTTCACTTCTATTTAATCTAATACATGACGAAATTGCTCTACTGAGCGTAGTAATGAAGCAATAAATCAAGCGACATAACTCTAGTTCACTTCCATTTAATCTAATACATGACGGAATTGCTCTACTGAGCGTAGTAATGAAGCCATAAATCAAGCGGCATAACTCTAGTTCACTTCCATTTAATCTAATACATAACGAAATTGCTCTACTGAGCGTAGTAATGTAGCCATAAATCAAGCGACATAACTCTAGTTCACTTCCATTTAATCTAATACATAACGAAATTGCTCTACTGAGCGTAGTAATGTAGCAATAAATCAAGCGACATAACTCTAGTTCACTTCCATTTAATCTAATACATAACGAAATTGCTCTACTGAGCGTAGTAATGTAGCCATAAATCAAGCGGCATAACTTTAGTTCACTTCCATTTAATCTAATACATAACGAAATTGCTCTACTAAGCATAGTAATGAAGCCATAAATCAAGCGGCATAACTTTAGTTCACTTCCATTTAATCTAATACATAACGAAATTGCTCTACTGAGCGTAGTAATGTAGCCATAAATCAAGCGGCATAACTCTAGTTCACTTCCATTTAATCTAATACATAACGAAATTGCTCTACTGAGCGTAGTAATGTAGCCATAAATCAAGCGGCATAACTCTAGTTCACTTCCATTTAATCTAATACATAAGAAATTGCTCTACTGAGCGTAGTAATGTAGCCATAAATCAAGCGGCATAACTTTAGTTCACTTCCATTTAATCTAATACATAACGAAATTGCTCTACTAAGCATAGTAATGAAGCCATAAATCAAGCGGCATAACTCTAGTTCACTTCTATTTAATCTAATACATAACGAAATTGCTCTACTGAGCGTAGTAATGAAGCAATAAATCAAGCGGCATAACTCTAGTTCACTTCCATTTAATCTAATACATAACGAAATTGCTCTACTGAGCGTAGTAATGAAGCAATAAATCAAGCGGCATAACTCTAGTTCACTTCCATTTAATCTAATACATAACGAAATTGCTCTACTGAGCGTAGTAATGTAGCCATAAATCAAGCGGCATAACTCTAGTTCACTTCCATTTAATCTAATACATAACGAAATTGCTCTACTGAGCGTAGTAATGTAGCCATAAATCAAGCGGCATAACTTTAGTTCACTTCCATTTAATCTAATACATAACGAAATTGCTCTACTAAGCATAGTAATGAAGCCATAAATCAAGCGGCATAACTCTAGTTCACTTCTATTTAATCTAATACATAACGAAATTGCTCTACTAAGCGTAGTAATGAAGCCATAAATAAAGCGGCATAACTCTAGTTCACTTCTATTTAATCTAATACATAACGAAATTGCTCTACTGAGCGTAGTAATGTAGCCATAAATCAAGCGGCATAACTCTAGTTCACTTCCATTTAATCTAATACATGACGAAATTGCTCTACTGAGCGTAGTAATGAAGCAATAAATCAAGCGACATAACTCTAGTTCACTTCTATTTAATCTAATACATGACGAAATTGCTCTACTGAGCGTAGTAATGAAGCAATAAATCAAGCGACATAACTCTAGTTTACTTCTATTTAATCTAATACATGACGAAATTGCTCTACTGAGCGTAGTAATGAAGCAATAAATCAAGCGACATAACTCTAGTTCACTTCCATTTAATCTAATACATGACGGAATTGCTCTACTGAGCGTAGTAATGAAGCCATAAATCAAGCGGCATAACTCTAGTTCACTTCCATTTAATCTAATACATAACGAAATTGCTCTACTGAGCGTAGTAATGTAGCCATAAATCAAGCGACATAACTCTAGTTCACTTCCATTTAATCTAATACATGACGAAATTGCTCTACTGAGCGTAGTAATGTAGCCATAAATCAAGCGACATAACTCTAGTTCACTTCCATTTAATCTAATACATAACGAAATTGCTCTACTGAGCGTAGTAATGTAGCCATAAATCAAGCGGCATAACTCTAGTTCACTTCCATTTAATCTAATACATAACGAAATTGCTCTACTGAGCGTAGTAATGTAGCCATAAATCAAGCGGCATAACTTTAGTTAACTTCCATTTAATCTAATACATAACGAAATTGCTCTACTAAGCATAGTAATGAAGCCATAAATCAAGCGGCATAACTCTAGTTCACTTCCATTTAATCTAATACATAACGAAATTGCTCTACTGAGCGTAGTAATGTAGCCATAAATCAAGCGGCATAACTCTAGTTCACTTCCATTTAATCTAATACATGACGGAATTGCTCTACTGAGCGTAGTAATGTAGCCATAAATCAAGCGGCATAACTCTAGTTCACTTCTATTTAATCTAATACATGACGGAATTGCTCTACTGAACGTAGTAATGTAGTGATAAATCAAGCGGCATAACTCTAGTTCACTTCCATTTAATCTAATACATAACGAAATTGCTCTACTGAGCGTAGTAATGAAGCCATAAATCAAGCGGCATAACTCTAGTTCACTTCTATTTAATCTAATACATGACGGAATTGCTCTACTGAGCGTAGTAATGAAGCCATAAATAAAGCGGCATAACTCTAGTTCACTTCTATTTAATCTAATACATGACAAAATTGCTCTACTGAGCGTAGTAATGAAGCCATAAATAAAGCGGCATAACTCTAGTTCACTTCTATTTAATCTAATACATAACGAAATTGCTCTACTGAGCGTAGTAATGTAGCCATAAATCAAGCGGCATAACTCTAGTTCACTTCCATTTAATCTAATACATGACGGAATTGCTCTACTGAGCGTAGTAATGTAGCCATAAATCAAGCGGCATAACTCTAGTTCACTTCTATTTAATCTAATACATGACGGAATTGCTCTACTGAGCGTAGTAATCAAGCCATAAATCAAGCGGCATAACTTTAGTTCACTTCCATTTAATCTAATACATAACGAAATTGCTCTACTAAGCATAGTAATGAAGCCATAAATCAAGCGGCATAACTCTAGTTCACTTCCATTTAATCTAATACATAACGAAATTGCTCTACTGAGCGTAGTAATGAAGCCATAAATAAAGCGGCATAACTCTAGTTCACTTCTATTTTATCTAATACATAACGAAATTGCTCTACTGAGCGTAGTAATGAAGCAATAAATCAAGCGACATAACTCTAGTTCACTTCTATTTAATCTAATACATGACGGAATTGCTCTACTGAGCGTAGTAATGAAGCAATAAATCAAGCGACATAACTCTAGTTCACTTCTATTTTATCTAATACATAACGAAATTGCTCTACTGAGCGTAGTAATGAAGCAATAAATCAAGCGACATAACTCTAGTTCACTTCTATTTAATCTAATACATAACGAAATTGCTCTACTGAGCGTAGTAATGTAGCCATAAATCAAGCGGCATAACTTTAGTTAACTTCCATTTAATCTAATACATAAAGAAATTGCTCTACTAAGCATAGTAATGATGCCATAAATCAAGCGGCATAACTCTAGTTCACTTCCATTTAATCTAATACATAACGAAATTGCTCTACTGAGCGTAGTAATGAAGCCATAAATAAAGCGGCATAACTCTAGTTCACTTCTATTTAATCTAATACATAACGAAATTGCTCTACTGAGCGTAGTAATGTAGCCATAAATCAAGCGGCATAACTTTAGTTAACTTCCATTTAATCTAATACATAACGAAATTGCTCTACTAAGCATAGTAATGATGCCATAAATCAAGCGGCATAACTCTAGTTCACTTCCATTTAATCTAATACATAACGAAATTGCTCTACTGAGCGTAGTAATGAAGCCATAAATAAAGCGGCATAACTCTAGTTCACTTCTATTTAATCTAATACATAACGAAATTGCTCTACTGAGCGTAGTAATGTAGCCATAAATCAAGCGGCATAACTCTAGTTCACTTCTATTTAATCTAATACATAACGAAATTGCTCTACTGAGCGTAGTAATGTAGCCATAAATCAAGCGGCATAACTCTAGTTCACTTCCATTTAATCTAATACATAACGAAATTGCTCTACTGAGCGTAGTAATGAAGCCATAAATAAAGCGGCATAACTCTAGTTCACTTCTATTTAATCTAATACATAACGAAATTGCTCTACTGAGCGTAGTAATGTAGCCATAAATCAAGCGGCATAACTTTAGTTAACTTCCATTTAATCTAATACATAACGAAATTGCTCTACTAAGCATAGTAATGAAGCCATAAATCAAGCGGCATAACTCTAGTTCACTTCCATTTGATCTAATACATAACGAAATTGCTCTACTGAGCGTAGTAATGTAGCCATAAATCAAGCGGCATAACTCTAGTTCACTTCCATTTAATCTAATACATGACGGAATTGCTCTACTGAGCGTAGTAATGTAGCCATAAATCAAGCGGCATAACTCTAGTTCACTTCTATTTAATCTAATACATGACGGAATTGCTCTACTGAACGTAGTAATGTAGTGATAAATCAAGCGGCATAACTCTAGTTCACTTCCATTTAATCTAATACATAACGAAATTGCTCTACTGAGCGTAGTAATGAAGCCATAAATCAAGCGGCATAACTCTAGTTCACTTCTATTTAATCTAATACATGACGGAATTGCTCTACTGAGCGTAGTAATGAAGCCATAAATAAAGCGGCAATACTCTAGTTCACTTCTATTTAATCTAATACATGACAAAATTGCTCTACTGAGCGTAGTAATGAAGCCATAAATAAAGCGGCATAACTCTAGTTCACTTCTATTTAATCTAATACATAACGAAATTGCTCTACTGAGCGTAGTAATGTAGCCATAAATCAAGCGGCATAACTCTAGTTCACTTCCATTTAATCTAATACATGACGGAATTGCTCTACTGAGCGTAGTAATGTAGCCATAAATCAAGCGGCATAACTCTAGTTCTCTTCTATTTAATCTAATACATGACGGAATTGCTCTACTGAACGTAGTAATGTAGTTATAAATCAAGCGGCATAACTCTAGTTCACTTCCATTTAATCTAATACATAACGAAATTGCTCTACTGAGCGTAGTAATGAAGCCATAAATCAAGCGGCATAACTCTAGTTCACTTCTATTTAATCTAATACATGACGGAATTGCTCTACTGAACGTAGTAATGTAGTTATAAATCAAGCGGCATAACTCTAGTTCACTTCTATTTAATCTAATACATAACGAAATTGCTCTTCTGAGCGTAGTAATGTAGCCATAAATCAAGCGGCATAACTCTAGTTCACTTCCATTTAATCTAATACATGACGGAATTGCTCTACTGAGCGTAGTAATGTAGCCATAAATCAAGCGGCATAACTCTAGTTCACTTCTATTTAATATAATACATAACGAAATTGCTCTACTGAGCGTAGTAATGTAGCCATAAATCAATCGGCATAACTCTAGTTGTCTTCCATTTAATCTAATACATGACGGAATTGCTCTACTGAGCGTAGTAATGTAGCCATAAATCAAGCGGCATAACTCTAGTTCACTTCTATTTAATCTAATACATGACGGAATTGCTCTACTGAGCGTAGTAATGTAGTTATAAATCAAGCGGCATAACTCTAGTTCACTTCCATTTAATCTAATACATAACGAAATTGCTCTACTGAGCGTAGTAATGAAGCCATAAATCAAGCGGCATAACTCTAGTTCACTTCTATTTAATCTAATACATGACGGAATTGCTCTACTGAGCGTAGTAATGAAGCCATAAATAAAGCGGCATAACTCTAGTTCACTTCCATTTAATCTAATACATAACGAAATTGCTCTACTGAGCGTAGTAATGAAGCCATAAATAAAGCGGCATAACTCTAGTTCACTTCTATTTAATCTAATACATAACGAAATTGCTCTACTGAGCGTAGTAATGTAGCCATAAATCAAGCGGCATAACTCTAGTTCACTTCCATTTAATCTAATACATGACGGAATTGCTCTACTGAACGTAGTAATGTAGCCATAAATCAAGCGGCATAACTCTAGTTCACTTCCATTTAATCTAATACATGACGGAATTGCTCTACTGAGCGTAGTAATGTAGCCATAAATCAAGCGACATAACTCTAGTTCACTTCCATTTAATCTAATACATAACGAAATTGCTCTACTGAGCGTAGTAATGTAGCAATAAATCAAGCGACATAACTCTAGTTCACTTCCATTTAATCTAATACATAACGAAATTGCTCTACTGAGCGTAGTAATGTAGCCATAAATCAAGCGGCATAACTTTAGTTCACTTCCATTTAATCTAATACATAACGAAATTGCTCTACTAAGCATAGTAATGAAGCCATAAATCAAGCGGCATAACTTTAGTTCACTTCCATTTAATCTAATACATGACGAAATTGCTCTACTGAGCGTAGTAATGAAGCAATAAATCAAGCGACATAACTCTAGTTCACTTCTATTTAATCTAATACATGACGAAATTGCTCTACTGAGCGTAGTAATGAAGCAATAAATCAAGCGACATAACTCTAGTTTACTTCTATTTAATCTAATACATGACGAAATTGCTCTACTGAGCGTAGTAATGAAGCAATAAATCAAGCGACATAACTCTAGTTCACTTCCATTTAATCTAATACATGACGGAATTGCTCTACTGAGCGTAGTAATGAAGCCATAAATCAAGCGGCATAACTCTAGTTCACTTCCATTTAATCTAATACATAACGAAATTGCTCTACTGAGCGTAGTAATGTAGCCATAAATCAAGCGACATAACTCTAGTTCACTTCCATTTAATCTAATACATGACGAAATTGCTCTACTGAGCGTAGTAATGTAGCCATAAATCAAGCGACATAACTCTAGTTCACTTCCATTTAATCTAATACATAACGAAATTGCTCTACTGAGCGTAGTAATGTAGCCATAAATCAAGCGGCATAACTCTAGTTCACTTCCATTTAATCTAATACATAACGAAATTGCTCTACTGAGCGTAGTAATGTAGCCATAAATCAAGCGGCATAACTTTAGTTAACTTCCATTTAATCTAATACATAACGAAATTGCTCTACTGAGCGTAGTAATGTAGCCATAAATCAAGCGGCATAACTCTAGTTCACTTCCATTTAATCTAATACATGACGGAATTGCTCTACTGAGCGTAGTAATGTAGCCATAAATCAAGCGGCATAACTCTAGTTCACTTCTATTTAATCTAATACATGACGGAATTGCTCTACTGAGCGTAGTAATCAAGCCATAAATCAAGCGGCATAACTTTAGTTCACTTCCATTTAATCTAATACATAACGAAATTGCTCTACTAAGCATAGTAATGAAGCCATAAATCAAGCGGCATAACTCTAGTTCACTTCCATTTAATCTAATACATAACGAAATTGCTCTACTGAGCGTAGTAATGAAGCCATAAATAAAGCGGCATAACTCTAGTTCACTTCTATTTTATCTAATACATAACGAAATTGCTCTACTGAGCGTAGTAATGAAGCAATAAATCAAGCGACATAACTCTAGTTCACTTCTATTTAATCTAATACATGACGGAATTGCTCTACTGAGCGTAGTAATGAAGCAATAAATCAAGCGACATAACTCTAGTTCACTTCTATTTTATCTAATACATAACGAAATTGCTCTACTGAGCGTAGTAATGAAGCAATAAATCAAGCGACATAACTCTAGTTCACTTCTATTTAATCTAATACATAACGAAATTGCTCTACTGAGCGTAGTAATGTAGCCATAAATCAAGCGGCATAACTTTAGTTAACTTCCATTTAATCTAATACATAAAGAAATTGCTCTACTAAGCATAGTAATGATGCCATAAATCAAGCGGCATAACTTTAGTTCACTTCCATTTAATCTAATACATAACGAAATTGCTCTACTGAGCGTAGTAATGAAGCCATAAATAAAGCGGCATAACTCTAGTTCACTTCTATTTAATCTAATACATAACGAAATTGCTCTACTGAGCGTAGTAATGTAGCCATAAATCAAGCGGCATAACTTTAGTTAACTTCCATTTAATCTAATACATAACGAAATTGCTCTACTAAGCATAGTAATGATGCCATAAATCAAGCGGCATAACTCTAGTTCACTTCCATTTAATCTAATACATAACGAAATTGCTCTACTGAGCGTAGTAATGAAGCCATAAATAAAGCGGCATAACTCTAGTTCACTTCTATTTAATCTAATACATAACGAAATTGCTCTACTGAGCGTAGTAATGTAGCCAAAAATCAAGCGGCATAACTTTAGTTAACTTCCATTTAATCTAATACATAACGAAATTGCTCTACTAAGCATAGTAATGATGCCATAAATCAAGCGGCATAACTCTAGTTCACTTCCATTTAATCTAATACATAACGAAATTGCTCTACTGAGCGTAGTAATGAAGCCATAAATAAAGCGGCATAACTCTAGTTCACTTCTATTTAATCTAATACATAACGAAATTGCTCTACTGAGCGTAGTAATGTAGCCATAAATCAAGCGGCATAACTTTAGTTAACTTCCATTTAATCTAATACATAACGAAATTGCTCTACTAAGCATAGTAATGAAGCCATAAATCAAGCGGCATAACTCTAGTTCACTTCCATTTGATCTAATACATAACGAAATTGCTCTACTGAGCGTAGTAATGTAGCCATAAATCAAGCGGCATAACTCTAGTTCACTTCCATTTAATCTAATACATGACGGAATTGCTCTACTGAGCGTAGTAATGTAGCCATAAATCAAGCGGCATAACTCTAGTTCACTTCTATTTAATCTAATACATGACGGAATTGCTCTACTGAACGTAGTAATGTAGTGATAAATCAAGCGGCATAACTCTAGTTCACTTCCATTTAATCTAATACATAACGAAATTGCTCTACTGAGCGTAGTAATGAAGCCATAAATCAAGCGGCATAACTCTAGTTCACTTCTATTAAATCTAATACATGACGGAATTGCTCTACTGAGCGTAGTAATGAAGCCATAAATAAAGCGGCAATACTCTAGTTCACTTCTATTTAATCTAATACATGACAAAATTGCTCTACTGAGCGTAGTAATGAAGCCATAAATAAAGCGGCATAACTCTAGTTCACTTCTATTTAATCTAATACATAACGAAATTGCTCTACTGAGCGTAGTAATGTAGCCATAAATCAAGCGGCATAACTCTAGTTCACTTCCATTTAATCTAATACATGACGGAATTGCTCTACTGAGCGTAGTAATGTAGCCATAAATCAAGCGGCATAACTCTAGTTCTCTTCTATTTAATCTAATACATGACGGAATTGCTCTACTGAACGTAGTAATGTAGTTATAAATCAAGCGGCATAACTCTAGTTCACTTCCATTTAATCTAATACATAACGAAATTGCTCTACTGAGCGTAGTAATGAAGCCATAAATCAAGCGGCATAACTCTAGTTCACTTCTATTTAATCTAATACATGACGGAATTGCTCTACTGAACGTAGTAATGTAGTTATAAATCAAGCGGCATAACTCTAGTTCACTTCTATTTAATCTAATACATAACGAAATTGCTCTTCTGAGCGTAGTAATGTAGCCATAAATCAAGCGGCATAACTCTAGTTCACTTCCATTTAATCTAATACATGACGGAATTGCTCTACTGAGCGTAGTAATGTAGCCATAAATCAAGCGGCATAACTCTAGTTCACTTCTATTTAATATAATACATAACGAAATTGCTCTACTGAGCGTAGTAATGTAGCCATAAATCAATCGGCATAACTCTAGTTGTCTTCCATTTAATCTAATACATGACGGAATTGCTCTACTGAGCGTAGTAATGTAGCCATAAATCAAGCGGCATAACTCTAGTTCACTTCTATTTAATCTAATACATGACGGAATTGCTCTACTGAGCGTAGTAATGTAGTTATAAATCAAGCGGCATAACTCTAGTTCACTTCCATTTAATCTAATACATAACGAAATTGCTCTACTGAGCGTAGTAATGAAGCCATAAATCAAGCGGCATAACTCTAGTTCACTTCTATTTAATCTAATACATGACGGAATTGCTCTACTGAGCGTAGTAATGAAGCCATAAATAAAGCGGCATAACTCTAGTTCACTTCCATTTAATCTAATACATAACGAAATTGCTCTACTGAGCGTAGTAATGAAGCCATAAATAAAGCGGCATAACTCTAGTTCACTTCTATTTAATCTAATACATAACGAAATTGCTCTACTGAGCGTAGTAATGTAGCCATAAATCAAGCGGCATAACTCTAGTTCACTTCCATTTAATCTAATACATGACGGAATTGCTCTACTGAACGTAGTAATGTAGCCATAAATCAAGCGGCATAACTCTAGTTCACTTCCATTTAATCTAATACATGACGGAATTGCTCTACTGAGCGTAGTAATGTAGCCATAAATCAAGCGGCATAACTCTAGTTCACTTCTATTTAATCTAATACATGACGGAATTGCTCTACTGAGCGTAGTAATGTAGCCATAAATCAAGCGGCATAACTCTAGTTCACTTCCATTTAATCTAATACATGACGGAATTGCTCTACTGAACGTAGTAATGTAGCCATAAATCAAGCGGCATAACTCTAGTTCACTTCCATTTAATCTAATACATAACGAAATTGCTCTACTGAGCGTAGTAATGTAGCCATAAATCAAGCGGCATAACTCTAGTTCACTTCCATTTAATCTAATACATGACGGAATTGCTCTACTGAGCGTAGTAATGTAGCCATAAATCAAGCGGCATAACTCTAGTTCACTTCTATTTAATCTAATACATGACGGAATTGCTCTACTGAACGTAGTTATAAAGCCATAAATAAAGCGGCATAACTCTAGTTCACTTCTATTTAATCTAATGCCTGACGGAATTGCTCTACTGAACGTAGTAATGAAGCCATAAATTAAGCGGCATAACTCTAGTTCACTTCTATTTAATCTAATACATGACGGAATTGCTCTACTAAGCATAGTAATGAAGCGATAAATCAAGCGGCATAACTCTAGTTCACTTCTATTTAATCTAATACATGACAAAATTGCTCTACTGAACGTAGTAATGAAGTCATAAATCAAGCGGCATAACTCTAGTTCACTTCTATTTAATCTAATACATGACGGAATTGCTCTACTAAGCGTAGTAATGAAGCCATAAATCAAGCGGCATAACTCTAGTTCACTTCCATTTAATCTAATACATGACGGAATTGCTCTACTAAGCGTAGTAATGAAGCCATAAATCAAGCGGCATAACTCTAGTTCACTTCTATTTAATCTAATACATGACGGAATTGCTCTACTAAGCGTAGTAATGAAGCCATGAATCAAGCGGCATAACTCTAGTTCACTTCCATTTAATCTAATACATGACGGAATTGCTCTACTGAACGTTGTAATAAAGCCATAAATAAAGCGGCATAACTCTAGTTCACTTCTATTTAATCTAATGCCTGACGGAATTGCTCTACTGTACGTAGTAATGAAGCCATAAATCAAGCGGCATAACTCTAGTTCACTTCCATTTAATCTAATACATAACGAAATTGCTCTACTGAACGTAGTAATGTAGCCATAAATCAAGCGGCATGACTCTAGTTCACTTCTATTTAATCTAATACATGACGGAATTGCTCTACTGAACGTAGTAATGTAGCCATAAATCAAGCGGCATAACTCTAGTTCACTTCCATTTAATCTAATACATAACGAAATTGCTCTACTAAGCGTAGTAATTAAGCCATAAATCAAGCGGCATAACTCTAGTTAATTTCATATTAATCTAATACATGACAAAATTGCTCTACTAAGCGTAGTAATGAAGCCATAAATCAAGCGGCATAACTCTAGTTAACTTCTAATTAATCTAATACATGACGGAATTGCTCTACTAAGCATAGTAATGAAGCCATAAATCAAGCGGCATAACTCTAGTTCACTTCTATTTAATCTAATACATGACGGAATTGCTCTACTGAACGTAGTTATAAAGCCATAAATAAAGCGGCATAACTCTAGTTCACTTCTATTTAATCTAATGCCTGACGGAATTGCTCTACTGAACGTAGTAATGAAGCCATAAATTAAGCGGCATAACTCTAGTTCACTTCTATTTAATCTAATACATGACGGAATTGCTCTACTAAGCATAGTAATGAAGCCATAAATAAAGCGGCATAACTCTAGTTCACTTCTATTTAATCTAATACATGACAAAATTGCTCTACTGAACGTAGTAATGAAGTCATAAATCAAGCGGCATAACTCTAGTTCACTTCTATTTAATCTAATACATGACGGAATTGCTCTACTGAGCGTAGTAATGAAGCCATAAATCAAGCGGCATAACTCTAGTTCACTTCCATTTAATCTAATACATGACGGAATTGCTCTACTAAGCGTAGTAATGAAGCCATAAATCAAGCGGCATAACTCTAGTTCACTTCCATTTAATCTAATACATGACGGAATTGCTCTACTAAGCGTAGTAATGAAGCCATAAATCAAGCGGCATAACTCTAGTTCACTTCCATTTAATCTAATACATGACGGAATTGCTCTACTAAGCGTAGTAATGAAGCCATAAATCAAGCGGCATAACTCTAGTTCACTTCCATTTAATCTAATACATGACGGAATTGCTCTACTAAGCGTAGTAATGAAGCCATAAATCAAGCGGCATAACTCTAGTTCACTTCCATTTAATCTAATACATGACGGAATTGCTCTACTAAGCGTAGTAATGAAGCCATAAATCAAGCGGCATAACTCTAGTTCACTTCCATTTAATCTAATACATGACGAAATTGCTCTACTGAGCGTAGTAATGTAGCCATAAATCAAGCGGCATAACTCTAGTTCACTTCTATTTAACCTAATACATGACGGAATTGCTCTACTGAGCGTAGTAATGTAGTTATAAATCAAGCGGCATAACTCTAGTTCACTTCTATTTAATCTAATACATAACGAAATTGCTCTACTGAGCGTAGTAATGTAGTTATAAATCAAGCGGCATAACTCTAGTTCACTTCCATTTAATCTAATACATAACGAAATTGCTCTACTGAGCGTAGTAATGAAGCCATAAATCAAGCGGCATAACTCTAGTTCACTTCTATTTAATCTAATACATGACGGAATTGCTCTACTGAACGTAGTAATGTAGTGATAAATCAAGCGGCATAACTCTAGTTCACTTCCATTTAATCTAATACATAACGAAATTGCTCTACTGAGCGTAGTAATGAAGCCATAAATCAAGCGGCATAACTCTAGTTCACTTCTATTTAATCTAATACATGACGGAATTGCTCTACTGAACGTAGTAATGTAGTTATAAATCAAGCGGCATAACTCTAGTTCACTTCCATTTAATCTAATACATAACGAAATTGCTCTACTGAGCGTAGTAATGAAGCCATAAATCAAGCGGCATAACTCTAGTTCACTTCTATTTAATCTAATACATGACGGAATTGCTCTACTGAACGTAGTAATGTAGTGATAAATCAAGCGGCATAACTCTAGTTCACTTCCATTTAATCTAATACATAACGAAATTGCTCTACTGAGCGTAGTAATGAAGCAATAAATCAAGCGACATAACTCTAGTTCACTTCTATTTAATCTAATACATAACGAAATTGCTCTACTGAGCGTAGTAATGTAGCCATAAATCAAGCGGCATAACTCTAGTTCACTTCCATTTAATCTAATACATAACGAAATTGCTCTACTGAGCGTAGTAATGAAGCCATAAATCAAGCGGCATAACTCTAGTTCACTTCTATTTAATCTAATACATAACGAAATTGCTCTACTGAGCGTAGTAATGAAGCCATAAATCAAGCGGCATAACTTTAGTTCACTTCCATTTAATCTAATACATAACGAAATTGCTCTACTGAGCGTAGTAATGAAGCCATAAATCAAGCGGCATAACTCTAGTTCACTTCTATTTAATCTAATACATAACGAAATTGCTCTACTGAGCGTAGTAATGAAGCAATAAATCAAGCTACATAACTCTAGTTCATTTCTATTTAATCTAATACATAACGAAATTGCTCTACTGAGCGTAGTAATGTAGCCATAAATCAAGCGGCATAACTCTAGTTCACTTCTATTTAATCTAATACATAACGGAATTGCTATACTTAGCGTAGTAATGAAGCCATAAATCAAGCGGCATAACTCTAGTTCACTTCCATTTAATCTAATACATGACGAAATTGCTCTACTGAGCGTAGTAATGAAGCAATAAATCAAGCTACATAACTCTAGTTCACTTCTATTTAATCTAATACGTCACGGAATTGCTCTACTGAACGTAGTAATGTAGCCATAAATCAAGCGGCATAACTCTAGTTCACTTCTATTTAATCTAATACGTCACGGAATTGCTCTACTGAACGTAGTAATGAAGCAATAAATCAAGCGGCATAACTCTAGTTCACTTCTATTTAATCTAATACGTCACGAAATTGCTCTACTGAACGTAGTAATGTAGCCATAAATCAAGCTACATAACTCTAGTTCACTTCTATTTAATCTAATACGTCACGGAATTGCTCTACTGAACGTAGTTATGAAGCAATAAATCAAGCGGCATAACTCTAGTTCACTTCTATTTAATCTAATACATGACGGAATTGCTCTACTGAACGTAGTAATGTAGCCATAAATCAAGCGGCATAACTCTAGTTCACTTCCATTTAATCTAATACATAACGAAATTGCTCTACTAAGCGTAGTAATTAAGCCATAAATCAAGCGGCATAACTCTAGTTAATTTCATATTAATCTAATACATGACAAAATTGCTCTACTAAGCGTAGTAATGAAGCCATAAATCAAGCGGCATAACTCTAGTTAACTTCTAATTAATCTAATACATGACGGAATTGCTCTACTAAGCATAGTAATGAAGCCATAAATCAAGCGGCATAACGCTAGTTCACTTCTATTTAATCTAATACATGACGGAATTGCTCTACTGAACGTAGTTATAAAGCCATAAATAAAGCGGCATAACTCTAGTTCACTTCTATTTAATCTAATGCCTGACGGAATTGCTCTACTGAACGTAGTAATGAAGCCATAAATTAAGCGGCATAACTCTAGTTCACTTCTATTTAATCTAATACATGACGGAATTGCTCTACTAAGCATAGTAATGAAGCGATAAATCAAGCGGCATAACTCTAGTTCACTTCTATTTAATCTAATACATGACAAAATTGCTCTACTGAACGTAGTAATGAAGTCATAAATCAATCGGCATAACTCTAGTTCACTTCTATTTAATCTAATACATGACGGAATTGCTCTACTAATCGTAGTAATGAAGCCATAAATCAAGCGGCATAACTCTAGTTCACTTCCATTTAATCTAATACATGACGGAATTGCTCTACTAAGCGTAGTAATGAAGCCATAAATCAAGCGGCATAACTCTAGTTCACTTCCATTTAATCTAATACATAACGAAATTGCTCTACTAAGCGTAGTAATGAAGCCATAAATCAAGCGGCATAACTCTAGTTCACTTCTATTTAATCTAATACATGACGGAATTGCTCTACTGAGCGTAGTAATGTAGCCATAAATCAAGCGGCATAACTCTAGTTCACTTCCATTTAATCTAATACATGACGGAATTGCTCTACTAAGCGTAGTAATGAAGCCATAAATCAAGCGGCATAACTCTAGTTCACTTCTATTTAATCTAATACATGACGGAATTGCTCTACTAAGCGTAGCAATGAAGCCATAAATCAAGCGGCATAACTCTAGTTCACTTCCATTTAATCTAATACATGACGGAATTGCTCTACTAAGCGTAGTAATGAAGCCATAAATCAAGCGGCATAACTCTAGTTCACTTCCATTTAATCTAATACATAACGAAATTGCTCTACTAAGCGTAGTAATTAAGCCATAAATCAAGCGGCATAACTCTAGTTAATTTCATATTAATCTAATACATGACAAAATTGCTCTACTAAGCGTAGTAATGAAGCCATAAATCAAGCGGCATCACTCTAGTTAACTTCTAATTAATCTAATACATGACGGAATTGCTCTACTAAGCATAGTAATGAAGCCATAAATCAAGCGGCATAACTCTAGTTCACTTCTATTTAATCTAATACATGACGGAATTGCTCTACTGAACGTTGTAATAAAGCCATAAATAAAGCGGCATAACTCTAGTTCACTTCTATTTAATCTAATGCCTGACGGAATTGCTCTACTGAACGTAGTAATGAAGCCATAAATCAAGCGGCATAACTCTAGTTCACTTCTATTTAATCTTATACATCACAAAATTGCTCTACTAAGCATAGTAATGAAGCCATAAATCAAGCGGCATAACTCTAGTTCACTTCTATTTAATCTAATACATGACAAAATTGCTCTACTGAACGTAGTAATGAAGCCATAAATCAAGCGGCATAACTCTAGTTCACTTCTATTTAATCTAATACATGACGGAATTGCTCTACTAAGCGTAGTAATGAAGCCATAAATCAAGCGGCATAACTCTAGTTCACTTCCATTTAATCTAATACATGACGGAATTGCTCTACTAAGCGTAGTAATGAAGCCATAAATCAAGCGGCATAACTCTAGTTCACTTCTATTTAATCTAATACATGACGGAATTGCTCTACTAAGCATAGTAATGAAGCCATAAATCAAGCGGCATAACTCTAGTTCACTTCCATTTAATCTAATACATAACGAAATTGCTCTACTGAGCGTAGTAATGAAGCCATAAATCAAGCGGCATAACTTTAGTTCACTTCCATTTAATCTAATACATAACAAAATTGCTCTACTGAGCGTAGTAATGAAGCCATAAATCAAGCGGCATAACTCTAGTTCACTTCCATTTAATCTAATACATAACGAAATTGCTCTACTAAGCGTAGTAATTAAGCCATAAATCAAGCGGCATAACTCTAGTTAATTTCATATTAATCTAATACATGACAAAATTGCTCTACTAAGCGTAGTAATGAAGCCATAAATCAAGCGGCATCACTCTAGTTAACTTCTAATTAATCTAATACATGACGGAATTGCTCTACTAAGCATAGTAATGAAGCCATAAATCAAGCGGCATAACTCTAGTTCACTTCTATTTAATCTAATACATGACGGAATTGCTCTACTGAACGTTGTAATAAAGCCATAAATAAAGCGGCATAACTCTAGTTCACTTCTATTTAATCTAATGCCTGACGGAATTGCTCTACTGAACGTAGTAATGAAGCCATAAATCAAGCGGCATAACTCTAGTTCACTTCTATTTAATCTTATACATCACAAAATTGCTCTACTAAGCATAGTAATGAAGCCATAAATCAAGCGGCATAACTCTAGTTCACTTCTATTTAATCTAATACATGACAAAATTGCTCTACTGAACGTAGTAATGAAGCCATAAATCAAGCGGCATAACTCTAGTTCACTTCTATTTAATCTAATACATGACGGAATTGCTCTACTAAGCGTAGTAATGAAGCCATAAATCAAGCGGCATAACTCTAGTTCACTTCCATTTAATCTAATACATGACGGAATTGCTCTACTAAGCGTAGTAATGAAGCCATAAATCAAGCGGCATAACTCTAGTTCACTTCTATTTAATCTAATACATGACGGAATTGCTCTACTAAGCATAGTAATGAAGCCATAAATCAAGCGGCATAACTCTAGTTCACTTCCATTTAATCTAATACATAACGAAATTGCTCTACTGAGCGTAGTAATGAAGCCATAAATCAAGCGGCATAACTTTAGTTCACTTCCATTTAATCTAATACATAACGAAATTGCTCTACTGAGCGTAGTAATGAAGCCATAAATCAAGCGGCATAACTCTAGTTCACTTCTATTTAATCTAATACATAACGAAATTGCTCTACTGAGCGTAGTAATGAAGCCATAAATAAAGCGGCATAACTCTAGTTCACTTCTATTTAATCTAATACATAACGAAATTGCTCTACTGAGCGTAGTAATGAAGCAATAAATCAAGCTACATAACTCTAGTTCACTTCTATTTAATCTAATACATAACGAAATTGCTCTGCTGAGCGTAGTAATGAAGCCATAAATAAAGCGGCATAACTCTAGTTCACTTCTATTTAATCTAATACATAACGAAATTGCTCTACTGAGCGTAGTAATGAAGCAATAAATCAAGCTACATAACTCTAGTTCACTTCTATTTAATCTAATACATAACGAAATTGCTCTACTGAGCGTAGTAATGTAGCCATAAATCAAGCGGCATAACTCTAGTTCACTTCTATTTAATCTAATACATAACGAAATTGCTCTACTAAGCATAGTAATGAAGCCATAAATCAAGCGGCATAACTCTAGTTCACTTCCATTTAATCTAATACATAACGAAATTTCTCTACTGAACGTAGTAATGTAGCCATAAATCAAGCGGCATAACTCTAGTTCACTTCTTTTTAATCTAATACATGACGGAATTACTCTACTGAGCGTAATAATGAAGCAATAAATCAAGCGGCATAACTCTAGTTCACTTCTATTTAATCTAATACATGACGGAATTGCTCTACTGAGCGTAGTAATGAAGCCATAAATCAAGCGGCATAACTCTAGTTCACTTCTATTTAATCTAATACATGACGGAATTGCTCTACTGAGCGTAGTAATGAAGCCATAAATCAAGCGGCATAACTCTAGTTCACTTCTATTTAATCTAATACATGACGGAATTGCTATACTTAGCGTAGTAATGAAGCCATAAATCAAGCGGCATAACTCTAGTTCACTTCCATTTAATCTAATACATAACGAAATTGCTCTACTAAGCGTAGTAATTAAGCCATAAATCAAGCGGCATAACTCTAGTTAATTTCATATTAATCTAATACATGACAAAATTGCTCTACTAAGCGTAGTAATGAAGCCATAAATCAAGCGGCATAACTCTAGTTCACTTCTATTTAATCTAATACATGACGGAATTGCTCTACTAAGCATAGTAATGAAGCCATAAATCAAGCGGCATAACTCTAGTTCACTTCTATTTAATCTAATATATGACAGAATTGCTCTACTGAACGTAGTAATGAAGCCATAAATCAAGCGGCATAACTCTAGTTCACTTCTATTTAATCTAATACATGACGGAATTGCTCTACTAAGCATAGTAATGAAGCCATAAATCAAGCGGCATAACTCTAGTTCACTTCTATTTAATCTAATACATGACGGAATTGCTCTACTAAGCGTAATAACCAAGCCATAAAATAAGCGGCATAACTCTAGTTCACTTCCATTTAATCTAATACATGACGGTATTTCTCTACTCAGCGTAGTAATGAAGCCATAAATCAAGCGGCATAACTCTAGTTCACTTCTATTTAATCTAATACATGACGGAATTGCTCTACTGAGCGTAGTAATGCAGCCATAAATCAAGCGGCATAACTCTAGTTCACTTCTATTTAATCTAATACATGACGGAATTGCTCTACTAAGCGTAATAACCAAGCCATAAAATAAGCGGCATAACTCTAGTTCACTTCTATTTAATCTAATACATGACGGTATTTCTCTACTCAGCGTAGTAATGAAGCCATAAATCAAGCGGCATAACTCTAGTTCACTTCTATTTAATCTAATACATGACGGAATTGCTCTACTGAGCGTAATAATGAAGCCATAAATCAAGCGGCATAACTCTAGTTCACTTCTATTTAATCTAATACATGACGGAATTGCTCTACTGAGCGTAGTAATGCAGCCATAAATCAAGCGGCATAACTCTAGTTCACTTCTATTTAATCTAATATATGACAGAATTGCTCTACTAAGCGTAGTAATGAAGCCATAAATCAAGCGGCATAACTCTAGTTCACTTCTATTTAATCTAATACATAACGAAATTGCTCTACTAAGCATAGTAATGAAGCCATAAATCAAGCGGCATAACTCTAGTTCACTTCTATTTAATCTAATACATGACGGAATTGCTCTACTAAGCATAGTAATGAAGCCATAAATCAAGCGGCATAACTCTAGTTCACTTCTATTTAATCTAATACATGACGGAATTGCTCTACTGAACGTAGTAATGAAGCCATAAATCAAGCGGCATAACTCTAGTTCACTTCTATTTAATCTAATACATGACGGAATTGCTCTACTGAGCGTAGTAATGAAGCCATAAATCAAGCGGCATAACTCTAGTTCACTTCTATTTAATCTAATACATGACGGAATTGCTCTACTGAGCGTAATAATGAAGCCATAAATCAAGCGGCATAACTCTAGTTCATTTCTATTTAATCTAATACATGACGGAATTGCTCTACTGAGCGTAATAATGAAGCCATAAATCAAGCGGCATAACTCTAGTTCACTTCTATTTAATCTAATACATGACGGAATTGCTCTACTGAGCGTAATAATGAAGCCATAAATCAAGCGGCATAACTCTAGTTCACTTCTATTTAATCTAATACATGACGGAATTGCTCTACTGAGCGTAATAATGAAGCCATAAATCAAGCGGCATAACTCTAGTTCATTTCTATTTAATCTAATACATGACGGAATTGCTCTACTGAGCGTAGTAATGAAGCCATAAATCAAGCGGCATAACTCTAGTTCACTTCTATTTAATCTAATACATGACGGAATTGCTCTACTGAGCGTAGTAATGAAGCCATAAATCAAGCGGCATAACTCTAGTTAATTTCATATTAATCTAATACATGACAAAATTGCTCTACTCAGCGTAGTAATGAAGCCATAAATCAAGCGGCATAACTCTAGTTCACTTCTATTTAATCTAATACATAACGAAATTGCTCTACTAAGCATAGTAATGAAGCCATAAATCAAGCGGCATAACTCTAGTTCACTTCTATTTAATCTAATACATGACGGAATTGCTCTACTAAGCATAGTAATGAAGCCATAAATCAAGCGGCATAACTCTAGTTCACTTCTATTTAATCTAATACATGACGGAATTGCTCTACTGAACGTAGTAATGAAGCCATAAATCAAGCGGCATAACTCTAGTTCACTTCTATTTAATCTAATACATGACGGAATTGCTCTACTGAGCGTAGTAATGAAGCCATAAATCAAGCGGCATAACTCTAGTTCACTTCTATTTAATCTAATACATGACGGAATTGCTCTACTGAGCGTAATAATGAAGCCATAAATCAAGCGGCATAACTCTAGTTCATTTCTATTTAATCTAATACATGACGGAATTGCTCTACTGAGCGTAATAATGAAGCCATAAATCAAGCGGCATAACTCTAGTTCACTTCTATTTAATCTAATACATGACGGAATTGCTCTACTGAGCGTAATAATGAAGCCATAAATCAAGCGGCATAACTCTAGTTCACTTCTATTTAATCTAATACATGACGGAATTGCTCTACTGAGCGTAATAATGAAGCCATAAATCAAGCGGCATAACTCTAGTTCATTTCTATTTAATCTAATACATGACGGAATTGCTCTACTGAGCGTAGTAATGAAGCCATAAATCAAGCGGCATAACTCTAGTTCACTTCTATTTAATCTAATACATGACGGAATTGCTCTACTGAGCGTAGTAATGAAGCCATAAATCAAGCGGCATAACTCTAGTTAATTTCATATTAATCTAATACATGACAAAATTGCTCTACTCAGCGTAGTAATGAAGCCATAAATCAAGCGGCATAACTCTAGTTCACTTCTATTTAATCTAATACATGACGGAATTGCTCTACTGAACGTAGTAATGAAGCCATAAATCAAGCGGCATAACTCTAGTTCACTTCTATTTAATCTAATACATGACGGAATTGCTCTACTAAGCATAGTAATGAAGCCATAAATCAAGCGGCATAACTCTAGTTCACTTCTATTTAATCTAATATATGACAGAATTGCTCTACTAAGCGTAGTAATGAAGCCATAAATCAAGCGGCATAACTCTAGTTCACTTCTATTTAATCTAATACATAACGAAATTGCTCTACTAAGCATAGTAATGAAGCCATAAATCAAGCGGCATAACTCTAGTTCACTTCTATTTAATCTAATACATGACGGAATTGCTCTACTAAGCATAGTAATGAAGCCATAAATCAAGCGGCATAACTCTAGTTCACTTCTATTTAATCTAATACATGACGGAATTGCTCTACTAAGCATAGTAATGAAGCCATAAATCAAGCGGCATAACTCTAGTTCACTTCTATTTAATCTAATATATGACAGAATTGCTCTACTAAGCATAGTAATGAAGCCATAAATCAAGCGGCATAACTCTAGTTCACTTCTATTTAATCTAATATATGACAGAATTGCTCTACTAAGCGTAGTAATGAAGCCATAAATCAAGCGGCATAACTCTAGTTCACTTCTATTTAATCTAATACATAACGAAATTGCTCTACTAAGCATAGTAATGAAGCCATAAATCAAGCGGCATAACTCTAGTTCACTTCTATTTAATCTAATACATGACGGAATTGCTCTACTAAGCATAGTAATGAAGCCATAAATCAAGCGGCATAACTCTAGTTCACTTCTATTTAATCTAATACATGACGGAATTGCTCTACTGAACGTAGTAATGAAGCCATAAATCAAGCGGCATAACTCTAGTTCACTTCTATTTAATCTAATACATGACGGAATTGCTCTACTGAACGTAGTAATGAAGCCATAAATCAAGCGGCATAACTCTAGTTCACTTCTATTTAATCTAATATATGACAGAATTGCTCTACTGAACGTAGTAATGAAGCCATAAATCAAGCGGCATAACTCTAGTTCACTTCTATTTAATCTAATACATGACGGAATTGCTCTACTAAGCGTAATAACCAAGCCATAAAATAAGCGGCATAACTCTAGTTCACTTCCATTTAATCTAATACATGACGGTATTTCTCTACTCAGCGTAGTAATGAAGCCATAAATCAAGCGGCATAACTCTAGTTCACTTCTATTTAATCTAATACATGATGGAATTGCTCTACTTAGCGTAGTAATGAAGCCATAAATCAAGCGGCATAACTCTAGTTCACTTCCGTTTAATCTAATACATGACGGAATTATTATTATTATTATTATTATTATTATTATTATTATTATTATTATTATTATTATTATTATTATTTTCTATATATTAATACGATAGTGTGTTTGTCCGTGTGCCACGCGTACATCAAAAGCTCTACGCCTGCGTTCAGCACCTAGATTTTGAAAAGCGTTCAAGTCACCTAATTTTCGTAATATTTCAATTATTTCCATTCGGCGCAACGGTTAGCGACGTAGGATTTTTACGTTGGCCGACTTGTTTATAATCCGATCCCAACCAACCTCTTAGATTATTTATTTTCTACATTGAATGGGGGGTGGGGAGGTAAGTAGGGGCGATCGGGAAGTGTGTTATTTTGTGTGTCATGCTTACATCAAAAGCAACGACATTCCGAATCTTGATATGCTACTCATGAATTGGAGCCAAATTTAATTTAATCTAAAGCATTTACAAAGTAAGGTTTAGTCGTCGAAATTAATAAAGCTCAAGGACAGACTTTCGATAAGGTTAGAATTAACCTTGCTTTACTCATGGACAACTTTTTGTAGCCTTCTCAAGAGCAAGGTCTATGAACAGTGTAAGAGTGAAAATTTGTCCTCAAAATAATTCTACTCATGGCCAGAGAAGAGGAACTAGCCCAACTAAAAATATATTGTATCTAAAGAAGTTTTGTAAGTTGTTTTATGTATTGTTCATTTTTAAAAATAAATATAAAAGTCAAATCTTATTATATTTTTTTCAAACAGGTTAGAAACACGATAATTAGTATCGAAGACATCATTTCGTGTCATTTACACGGACCCTGCTAGTTATTATTATTATTATTATTATTATTATTATTATTATTATTATTATTATTATTATTATTATTATTATTATTATTATTATTATTATTATTATTAGTAGTATTATTATTTATTATTATTATTAGTATTATTATTAGTATTATTATTATTATTATTATTATTATTATTATTATTATTATTATTATTATTATTATTATTATTATTATTATTATTATTATTATTTTTTATTTTTATTTTTTTATTTGTATTTATTTATTTATTTATTTGTTTGTTTGTTTGTTTGTTTGTTTGTTTGTTTGTTTGTTATGCCTCCTTGGGCATCTACTCTTTAACTATCTTCTCAATCCAATTGTTGGAGAAAAAAATTAAATCTTAGTACAGTATCGATATTCAGATCAAATTCTGTTAAATATTTTATTTGACAACTCCCAAAATCCCCTACTCAATTTCTCCCTCCTACCACTTTCTCTGAATTCATCCAACCTCATCGTAAACTG
>OY744537.1:9721037-9741037 GCA_963556195.1 Sepiola atlantica | reverse complement strand
CAACTATAAAACAAAATGTAAGTGCATCTGAATTAGGCGTAGTATTAAAATGTAACGAAGCACTTTATCTTTGTTGAGGAGTTCACTTGCAACTGTCCAAGATGTTACGTGAAAAAAACTGAATTTCTGCACTTACTTGGTATTTGTCGGCCGGTAGATCATCTTCGGATTTTGGGTATTCATTTTCTTCAGCATCACAAGGGAAGACTTGAAACAAAAAGATTTTTTGTTTGCGTCGATATTATCTATCTATCTATCTATCTATCTATCTATCTATCTATCTATCTATCTATCTATCTATCTATCTATCTATCTATCTCTTCAGTAGACTCCTTGACGAGGTACTCATTACTGTTAAAAATTTCAAAGACCATCTATTCCCCTTTTCAATTAGTTGGTGGTATTTATTACAAAAACATTATTTTCTCTAAAATTCTTTACTCAACAACAAACTCAATTTTTAGTATATTTATCTCTATCTACAATAAGTTTTTATTCCAAATCTGTCAACTCTTTGAATTCTAGATCAGATTAGACGTTATTATTTATATTCCATTTTTAATTTTGTTTTGTTTAACTCATTTCCGTAATAAAGAACACATCACTATTACTAATTATCATTTTGATACCGTTATCCGTTCTTTAACTATTATTATAATAACTTTTATCTACCTACCCTAGAAATTTTTATTATTTTTTTTTTTTAAATTTTTTTTTTACATGGTTAACCCCAAACAAGGCAGGACGCCACTGTAAACGTAAGGGGCTACTGAGAAAAAAGGAAAAGGGGGGGGGGAAGGATTGGTGGTTCAGCTTAAATTGGGATCTGAGCAGCGAGATGTCTGTTTACATTAGTTTTAAATTTCTGCATGTCAGTACTGTCGGGGAAACAGGGGGCAGGGAGGGAGTTCCAGAGGCCAGCAGCACGAGGAAAGAAGCTATTTGAGTAGAATGCTCTCCGGCATCTGGGGACCTCCACAGTGAATGAATGAGATTTAGTAGAATGTCGAGTTAGTCTAGTGAATTTACGTCGAGGGGGCACCAGAGCAGCACACTCATCGGAGCATAATCCATTGAAGTATTTGTAAAACAAACACAAGGATGCTACATTGCGGCGATGGGACAGGGGCTGGAGCTTAGCTAACAGTGAGGGACCTATTAGGTTGACTACTCTTTTTGTTACATTTATCTCTCACAAACAAATCCAGATTTATGCTAAATACATTGCTAAAAACCTATCTCTCTTGACATTTTTCAAATAGTTCTTACGCTTCCTTTTTTTCTCTTTCATTGTTCAATATTCGACTTTTCTTTTCGAATCTCCATTTAAAATAGATATACTATTGTATTTATCCCACACTTAATTTAACAACATCACGATTACATTACACACACATCTAAATTTTCTTTATTCGCTCCTCATTTTAAACTATATTTGTGAAGTATTAATTATTCTAACAATACCAGTATAAAATAGAAACTATGTCTGCTCTGACTCAGTTATCAAAACAAGAGTCAACTAGTGATCTTTTATGAAACTACCAAAACTGACCACGCATCAATCTTACACGTTGTGCTCGCCGTTAGTAAAACTACATCCCCGTTAAGCTCCGAAAACTACACACAAGAAGCTTTCTTGTGTGTAGTTTTATCAGTTTAAAACGCTTGAAAAACCCGAAGATTTTGTGTTTCTTGGCTCAGTGGTTCCAGGATCCTCATTTGACATTATCAGAAGAATAGGAATAACAACTTCTGGATTTTGACGTCTAAAAGAAAAAATCTGGAACGCATTTAGAATCAAGACTTTACCATGCATTCCTAGTTTCTATTGTTGTATATGCAAGTGAAACATGGACTATCCTAGTTGAGCATGAAAGGAACTGAATGTCTTTGAAATAAAATGTTTAAGAACTATCTTTGGAGTAACCCTGCGATATAGACGAATAAATACGGGTACCAGAAATTGGCTTAATATTAACTTATCCATCAACAATGTTATTCAGCAAAAGAAATTAACGTGGTTTGGACATGATTTCCGGCTATCAGGCTTCAGCTATGTTAAGAAATCATATCAAGAAGATTTCATTCAAGCAAGATCAAGAGGACGAACACCAAAGAGATGGGCCGACGAAATAAGTCTGGCCCAAGGCCATGATGAGTTGCGTCATTTTGCTCTCAAACATGTGGCAAAGCTCCTTGGAGTCAAGTCAAGGTGTACTAAATTTCCCTATCCAATGTCTATCAAAAACAATCAACTTTACTTCACATATTAAAGGATACTCTAGACCCATAACTTCAGTTATGTAAACTCGATTTCCCATAGAAATATGTTTTTAGTTGTTTGAAGTAACACATGACTCAATAAGTCCCGGGCCTATCTAATAAAACAACAATTTATAGGCAAAATTCAAATCTATTCATCAACATCGCCTAATTCTTGGCCGATACACTGATTCAAACGGCTACTCTAACAATTCGATGAATTTTTTTAGAAGGACTTTTCTTTGGTTTCAAAATACGCCTCAGTTTCTGATATCACTTCTTCATTGAAGTCAAATCTTATTTACTGGAGCATTCTTTTGAGATCTGCAAACAGCCAGTAGTCGCTGGCACCATATCTGGAGAATAGGATGAGTACGGAAGCAATTGAAAGTGCAATTCACGTAGTTATGCCATCGATGCGATCGAATTGTGATACGGTGCATTGTCTTGGTGAAAGAGCACTTTCTTTTTCATTTGTGGCCGATTTTTTCGATTTCTTCCTTCAAACGTACCAATAATGCTATATAATATTCACTATTGCTGGTTCTTCCTTTCTCAAGGTAATTGATGAACAATTTTGTAATGAAAATTGCCCCAGAATACCTTGCACACCCCAAAATATGGAGGCTGAAACTTTGCTTGCTGATGTTTGCATCTTTGGTCGCTTTGGACGGCTTTAACCCGCTGTTCTCCAGTCAGCTGACTGCCAATTTAATTCCAGAGTGTTGTTGAGTTTAAAGAATCACAAAAGCTCTGAATCACCGACGGATTGTTTTTGTGATCGACTGTACGCAAACGCGGCACCCACTTTAAACACAGCTCTCTCATGAACAAATATTCATGAAAAATGGTGAATACACTACCTCTCGCAACCTCAATTTACAATTGACCAAACCGGGTTTCTGGACCTTTTTGCTGATTTCTGGGGCAACTGCCGAATTTGGGTGACCTGAGCATTTGGCAGCATTTGTGTCTGTACGACCGCGTTTAAAGTCAGGATACCATTTCTTAACTGTTATTGCCGACCGATTAGAGTTCGAATAACACGTATCAAGCCATTGGTTTGCTCGAACAGTATTTTCCCCTCACCAGAAAGAAATGTTTTATCAACACACGAAATTCAGATTTTTACAGTGTTTTGAAAATTTGATCCCCAGTAGCCAGTTCACTTATATAACTGTAATTTGTAAACTAATAATCCGATTGAGCTCGAATTTTGACACGTGCCATTTGAAGGTTAGTACTTTATAAAACTCATATATATGTTTTTTTTTTATAATTAATGTCGCCATCTATATGTCAGACCCGGGACCTTGAGTTATGTGTTATTTCGAGGTATGATCAGCTATTAAAGGTTTTACCATTTTCTCATAAAAAAATACCCGCCCTAGAAACAGGTAATTCAACTGGTAATCAATAAAAACAAAGCTGATTAATTTTTTGAAGAAACAAATTTATTTAATTTCTCATTCGCCATATATTTTTTAAAAATTATTTTGGATTCATTTACTTTTTGCAGAAGAAAAGTTGTTAAAAAGAAAGTAAAAGTTTGCAAAGTTAGAAGGCTTTTTGCTTTTTGTGAATCGGATTGAAAAGAAAGTAATAACAGTGTTTCTTTAAAATCATTTCGCCATAAAAAAGTAACATTATTATTATTTTTTTTATAAATAGTCCAACTTTTGTTTGAATGATCCAATATTCATAAACGTTTAACATATTAGCGCAATTCTATAACAAACGAGTAGGTTTTTGTTTATTGATTTCAAATTTACTTATTACATGACATTATTGCGTGTTCCGCCATGTTGTTTTTCTCTATTGCACTACGAAAACACAAAACGTGCACGTATCATTGAAGATAAGCTTCAAGAAGAATTTTACACGTCAAAATAGTGAACGTTTTGTGTTTCCATAGTTTAAACAACACCGCGACACTTGTAATTCTTTCATGTATTAAGTAAAAAAAAAAAACCCACAGAAACGAAAAACCCACTAAAAATTTACAGTTTATGACTATTTGAGTATTCACGCCCCAAAATTTTACTATTGGTAAAAGTACGGAATAATTACAACTCGATAATTCATAAACAAAAAAGAAACATAATTTATATCGATCGCATTAGAATTAAATTCTCTACACAACTCACCTAGTTTTAACACATTTTATTCCATAATTTTTCTTATTTAAAATCTGTGTTCTCAAAAGTACATTTAATGGCCGCCATGCCTACTGTTGTCGGCCGCCATTAAATCTTGACTGTCAAGAAGACATATTTTATGGAATAAAAGTATGGAAAGAAAAGTATTATAAACGTTATAACTAGGCGAATTAGTTAGAGAATTTAATTCTAATGTGTTTGATATGAATTATGTGTTAACTATTCTGTACTTTTACCAGACTATTTAAAAGATAATAAGATACTTTTTTCATGGCGGGGTTATTATAAAGAATAATCAAACTTTTTTTGGTTCACAGAGCGTCGTAATATTTTGTGTGCTTTTCGACATCGGAGAGTAAAAACAGAAAAATGAAGTTGAATATTTTGTTGTTATCACATAATTAAATAAATATTGTTTTTCTGCTTCTTTCGAAATGTCGAAAAACCCATCATGAAATTCATTAAGCATTTTTAGTAAGGCTTTTATTTTTATAAATATGGCTTGGCCATTAAAAAAAATAACAGAATATGGAATTGACAGTAAAGTTTAACAATTAAAAAATATTAAAGTTGCAGTGAGTAAATGATTGCTTCGGAAAAAACGAGAAGCAATCTGCAGTGTTCAAATATTAGAATGTTTAAGGCTGTTATTAATCAGGTAGTGAAAATGAATTGAAAAATAATTTTGGAAAAACAGATTTGAAAATTAACGATTTCAAAAAATAATAAATTTGTGGTCGCTAAAGTGATTTTCTAGAAATAAATAAAGGAGTTTTGTAGATACAGCACAGACAAATGTTGTAAGTAAAAACTTCCGAAACGGTTATTGAATAGAGTTGAAAGTATGAATCAAAAGGTGGCTGGACTGCAAGACTTTGGTGAGAAAAACAATTGTTTATGAGAACGTAGAAGAATGGAAAAAGCAGAAAAGTATTTTAAAGTTCAAACTGATTGATATCAGTAAACTTTTATGGAATTTATATATATATATATATATATATATATATATATATATATATATATATATATATATATATATATATATATATATATATATATATAGTTGTATGGAAAAATAATCCAACAAAGTGTTCGGATCAAAAGGTTAGGATCAAAAAGTCACATTTTGTCTAAACACCGATTTTTTTTTTACTTTTGACTTCCGGTTTGATCGCATATAATGAATTAAATATTTTTGGAGAAAAAAATCCAATGTTTAAAAAGTATTATTTTAAATACAATCTAATATTTTTTAAATACCTTTTCAAAAAATTATATGACACCAATCTTTGTACAACATTCTTTTTATTTAAATGTATTTAACATTTTTGTAAAGTTTACAAAGCAAAACGTTTTTTAAATAAAACTATTTTAAATATGCATATAACAAAACGGGCTTGTAAATAAAAGTATGTATTTTTAGGCTTTAAGTAAAACTTATTATGAATAAAACTTTTTTTAATTAAAGAAACACCGTATTGTTTTTTTCTTCATAATACAACCGGAAGTTAAAAACCCGTGATGCTGAGGCAAAATGCGTCTTTCTCCGTAATTGCTCATTCTAGGATGTCTCAAATCCATTTGATTCGAGTGTTCAATTACAAAGATAAAAGCATATTATTTATTTATATACAATACAGACAGCTAAACCATGAGTTGGAAACCAGGCTTTCACGGACGAACTTAACCCAAATTGAAATTACTATATATATATATATATATATATATATATATATATATATATATATATATATATATATATATATTATTTTCAAAGTTATAGTATTTGCACGCAAATTGAACTATTTGGATCTAATTAAAAATAAAAATAAAATTAATAATTAAAATCAAAATTGTTTTATGCTCTAAGGATCAGTACATGGCAATTGATTCATGCTAATTTATTTTTAATTAAATTTAAATAGGTCATAGGAATTTGCGAGAAAATACTATAACTTTGAAAATAATAATGGTTTCATATGATTAAAATATGAGAGATCCCCTCATATTAGTGTATACCGATGGGGTTCACTGTATCTATTGTTCCAGCAGAAAAACACAAAAACAAACAAAACAAAACAAAACAAACAAAAAAAAAAAACGAGAAAAATAAGGTGTTTGGCCATTCACGCACTAGTCTTCAAGATCATCGCGTCCGCAACAAGTCATTTGCCGTTACTTTTCAGAGTAACATAAAGGATTGATAATTGAACGCGCTGATCTGCTCTGTAATTGCAACCTGGGTTAGGTTCGTCCATGAAACCATGGTTTCCAACGTATGACTTAGCTAATATATATATATATATATATATATATATATATATATATATATATATATATATATATATATATATATATATATATATATATATATATATATATATATGTATATATATAATTTTCGTGAAGTTTCGGTCTTACGAATATAATAAATAAACCATTTGAATCTTACTGTTATTAGATGACAGTTTTCAATAACACGTGGAACACGTATGTGTGTTTATGATAATTTTTTTTATTTATGCAACCATTTTTTGCTACATATGTGCATACATGTTTTATCTACGTCCCAATAGTGGGTATAGCATCTTCAGGCCAATATCTTACCCAAAGAAGCTAAACCCACCACCAGGCCATAACTAGAAACGTATATCCAAATATGTAGCTAAAATGAAAAAAAAATTAAAATATATATATATAATGTAGAAAGGTTATATTTACCTGAGAGATCACCACTGCGCTTTCATTTTTATGAAATTATCATATCATTATCATATAATTATCATATAATTATCATATAATTATCATATCATTATTATATCATTATCATATGATTATCATATAATTATCCTATGATTATCATATCATTATCATATCATTATCATATCATTATCATATCATTATCATATAATTATCATATCATTATCATATCATTATCATATCATTATCATATAATTATCATATCATTATCATATCATTATCATATCATTATCATATAATAGTCATATAATTATCATATCATTATCATATCATTATCATATCATTATCATATCATTATCATATCATTATCATATCATTATCATATCATTATCATATAATTATCATATCATTATCATATAATTATCATATCATTATCATATCATTATCATATCATTATCATATCATTATCATATAATTATCATATAATTATCATATAATTATCATATCATTATCATATCATTATCATATCATTATCATATAATTATCATATCATTATCATATCATTATCATATAATTATCATATAATTATCATATAATTATCATATCATTATCATATAATTATCATATCATTATCATATCATTATCATATCATTATCATATAATTATCATATAATTATCATATCATTATCATATGATTATCATATGATTATCATATGATTATCATATAATTATCATATTATTATCATATCATTATCATATCATTATCATATCATTATCATATCATTATCATATCATTATCATATCATTATCATATCATTATCATATTATTATCATATCATTATCATATAATTATCATATCATTATCATATCATTATCATATCATTATCATATCATTATCATATGATTATCATATGATTATCATATGATTATCATATAATTATCATATTATTATCATATGATTATCATATGATTATCATATGATTATCATATAATTATCATATCATTATCATATCATTATCATATAATTATCATATTATTATCATATCATTATCATATCATTATCATATCATTATCATATCATTATCATATAATTATCATATCATTATCATATGATTATCATATCATTATCATATTATTATCATAACATTATCATATGATTATCATATCATTATCATATCATTATCATATCATTATCATATCATTATCATATCATTATCATATCATTATCATATCATTATCATATCATTATCATATAATTATCATATCATTATCATATAATTATCATATCATTATCATATCATTATCATATCATTATCATATCATTATCATAACATTATCATATCATTATCATATCATTATCATATCATTATCATATAATTATCATATCATTATCATATCATTATCATATGATTATCATATAATTATCATATCATTATCATATCATTATCATATCATTATCATATCATTATCATATCATTATCATATAATTATCATATCATTATCATATGATTATCATATCATTATCATATGATTATCATAACATTATCATATAATTATCCACAGAGGTTAAATTGTGGGCTACGAATTTTGATAAATTGCTTAATTTTCATTAACCGAACAATTTCTTTAAGTAATAAAATGAAAATTTATTAACGCTAGTTATAATTTAAATTGATTTAAATTTAATTAAACCGGATAAGTTTTAATTCATGAACATTAATTATAACTTAGCAAACACATTACTTTTTTTTGTTGAAATAATTTAATTTGTTGTTATAAGTAATGAACGGCTTTTTTTAAAACACGTCTCTTTTTTCTTGGGTTGTGAGGAGGTTGCTGTTTTTTTATTTTAAAGAAATCTCCCATTTAATTCCTACTAGCAAGGCCCGTGGAAATTCCCCGGTTAATTAATGCAAATAAGTTTTTATTTAGAATTTTATGTAGTTTTTGTTGATGCTATTGTTTGCAAGGATAATATTACTAAACAAGCTATTATTTATAGCTCGGGCTGGAAATAAGCAAAACATACCACAAATGGAAAAGGAGACCATACAGGATTTTTCACTTTGGTGTATTCTTTACTTATTTCAAGCCCCGCGGACTTGTTTAGTAATATTAAACGCGTAAACAATATCACCAACAATAAAAACAGCTTAATACATAGCATACTGTATACAGTCGGAAACACATTTCCAATATTACACACACACACACACACACACACACACACACACACACACACACACACACACACACACACACACACATATATATATATATATATATATATATATATATATATATATATATATATATATATTACTTTTAATTAAAGATGACAAATAACAATTTCAGACTCTTGTATATATCAACACGTGTGTATTACTCTCTCTTTCCCCCTCTCCTCTTTCATTATTTTGTCTCATCCATTTGGAAGCACCCCTCTCATCGCGTATTTTAGCCCTCCCCATCACTTCTTTCTGCATGTGTCCGCGAGCAGGGGATTGCCTGCTGCAGCTAGACGCCTATCGTGACAATATTTTCTTTACGTACATACAATGACGAAAGGTAGGTAATCATTAATATATAGACGGTGGCGGTCATTATTTACAGTTTAATGATATTAATATAAAAGTGGATATTTCTAAAAACCAAGGCCCCACAAAAGTCTCACTTTACAAGACTCAAAATCTAATACTAAATTCGTAAATAGGCAGTATATTTTTTATTACTAACAAAGTAATATTTTCTAACTCCCGTATACATCAGCACGTGTGGATTGCCCTCTCTTTTCTCCCATCTATTATCTGCTTTGTTTTTCTGATTTCTAAATTAAAATATAACGGCACAAAAGTTCAAATTCGACCAATTTCCATTATTTTGTCCTTTAGTCCTCACATTCCATCAACGATGTTTCTGACAAAGGGAGAATAATTGCTGCTTTCTGGGTCTGAATCTATCCATCTAACACTTATCGTTGGCTAGTTTTTGAACTTGAAGAAGTATTATTTTTGAAGTTGTATATTTTAGTGGCTTCATGCCTTGTCTGGAGCGATTTCCATGGAATAAATTACAGGAAATGCATTCTAATTATAACTAGCGTTCATAAATTCAATAAGTCAAGGAAAAATAAAATTAAATAATTGATTAAAAATCGATAGTCTGACGATTGTGTTATAATGAAACTGCAGTAGGGAGCTTCTAAGATAAACGAAACTTTCCGTCAGTTTGAAGTTAAACACTGTAGTTAAAAATATTGTAAGCGTTAATTTATTTTATTCTTTAAGAGAATTGCGCCCTTGATTATATATCCCATAGATCTTTAATTCAATAAATATTTCGTATATACACAACATGACATAGCTCAATGTCCGGGTTCTGATCGACTATCGTTTTCTTTTATAAATGATGTTATGACTAATTGGTTTGTGTGTACGTGCAAAAATATGTAGCATTGAACCTTTTGATGGATGGGCAGCAAGTCACAGTCATCTTGGGGTTGGAGCGAGAGGATATGTCGACAGAAACCTTCCGAAACTGTTCACGCATGAGATGGGCTTCATCCAAAGTGAAGTCGAGCAAACGAGGGAGGAAGTGCAGAAAGCATCGTTGTTCATCTGATTAAAGAGGGATGATGCTATCTGGCTTAAAATTACTGGAGACGTTTTTTTATGTACTAACAAGTTACCGCTTATCAAGACCCAAATGCCACTCGAGGATAAGGGTTAATAAGTGTTGTGGGGTACAAATCACCCCTATTGAAGAACTAATGGAAGCAACCATCTATAATAAATACCATGGTTGCAAAGACTCAAACAGAGGACATTCCTATTCATGTTTTACCGCATGGTAGGAATCCGGTCATCTCCTACCACATTTAGTGGCGTTACTGTATTGCTATGAATAAATACATTGTATATTTTAACCTGTCACAAGTATGTAGAATCTTTCGAAGTCTCGTTAGGCGACTGACGATTTGCAACGGGGATGGTGGCTTAGCACCGACCGCAGATAAATCCGACTCATCAAAACAAGCCTCCTTTAATGTACGTAGGGACAGAGCTCAACCGAGACCACCAAGAGCAGTGGCCATGGCTCAACTCCCAAGAACCCTTTACAGAAAAGAAAAAGAAGAAATCATTTTCACGCTAACGTTCAATATAATAGTCACTAAATGTGGTAGGAGATGACCGGATTCCTACCATGCGGTAAAACATGAATAGGAATGTCCTCTGTTTGAGTCTTTGCAACCATGGTATTTATTATAGATGGTTGCTTCCATTAGTTCTTCAATAGGGGTGATTTGTACCCCACAACAATAAGTTTGTCAGGTGGACGGTGAAACAACACCTTGAGGATGGATAACGATGGTTGAAATTGGACTGGATTTGATTATTTAAAAAGACGGCTCAACAATAATTTGTTGAGATTGGACTGAAAAACGACCATGTGGTAGTTAGTTGGGAAGCAGTCCTGTGGCGTTGTGTTACACAGGCGGGTAGTTATGCAAATCAACTTTATTCATGGGATTTACGTACACAGAGGAAGAAAGGAAAGTTATCTATAGTGGTTGTAACTAGACGAGTTTTTGTTGTGAAGGTTTTACAGGCGGAACCATAGATTGGAGCTCAGTCGAGCAGTAATGAAACGGCACCGAGGATGAGTCGGCTCGTTACGGGAATACACTCTAAGGGGAACAGAGCTCAAGACAACTAGTCCTCCTTTGATTACCTCAATACTTGTTGGATCTAACTGCGAAGCTGCTTATTGTATACCAAGTCGGTGTTTATTCTTCTTATTTGATCTTTTGCCATTACAGACTAAAATATATCGCTCAATGTTCAACAGGGAGCGTACTGCGTAGAGACGGCTTCTAAACGACGAGGAATGCAACGGTAGTTCAAGGTGTGTCATCCGTCGTGTAAAATGAACCATGATATTCAAGCAGGACGATGATCCATTACACCGTGGGGTTGATATCCAATTCTAGCTAAATGACAATTTTTTTCCGAAACGCTGCATGAGACGCGGTTCTCTGAATATGCCTCTGCCACCGGCTCTTCAGATGTTACACCATATCACTATTTTATATGGGGATTGCCTTAAAACATCTCAAATGTCAGTTTATGTTTTCACAAATTAAGAGGGACGTTTAAACCGACTGATGTATAAAGAAATAAGGCATAATAAAATCCATCACTCCCATAAATATAAATGCAATATTATGCATTATTACAGATGAATTTTATTGGTTTATTATGTTGAGAGAAGTTAAACATAAAATTAAATACGGATATTTTGCTGTGTCACCCTGTATATATACATACATCTATATATACATATATACATCTATATATATATATATATATATAATTCTATTTAATACGCACATAAAAGTAATCCATGGACACGTGTTTCCGGCTTACAGCCGTCATCAGTATGGCTAACTTACACAGAGATCGAACCCTCGATGTTGATGTCTATAGTTCAGCGTTCTACCACTGTACGAAGACGCTCTGTGTAGAAATATGTGCGATTTTTGTCACCCAAATATACGATGTATTTTTATAGGTGATTGCAGCATTAGATGTTATTGGCTTACTTATTATTTCAATTGCTGATGACGGCTGTAAGCCAGAAACACGTGTCCATGGATTACTTTTATGTACGTATTAAATAAAATTATATATATTAACGTAAAAAAAAAAACGTCCTATAAGTTGAGGGCGACTAGTAGTGCAGTTTTTCTGCATTTTAATCACTTAGGAAGTGAAAGAATTGAAATAATAAGTAAGCTAATAACAACCAACGCTGCAATCACCTATGAAAATAATTACATAAAAATACATATATATACATATATATATACATATATATGTATATATACATATATATATATACATATATATGTATATATATACATATATATACATATATATATATGTATATATACATATATGTATATATATACATATATATATATGTATATATATACATATATATATGTATATATACATATATATATATGTATATATATACATATATATGTCTATATATATATATATATATATATATGTGTGTGTGTGTGTGTGTGTGTGTGTGTGTGTAAAGGAGTAAGGCTTTCAACATTTATTTATTATTTTGTTATTTTATTATTTTATAATTTCATATAACGCATTTCAAGCGTGGTTCACTCTCATCAGTATGTAAATCCAAATGGAACTGCATTAATACTGCACTACCCTCTTTATATATATATATATATATATATATATATATATATATATATATATATATATATATATATATATATATATAAACTTCATAAACAATTAGACTTCATAAATCTTTACTTTTATATACAGAGTGTTTGGAAAATAGAATGCGTATATATATATATATATATATATATATATATATATATATATATAAAATAAAAAATGAAAAACCAAAATTGTTTATCTATTAATCAACGTTTCGCTTTTATTACAAGACTTCCTCAGGATTATTGATTTGAAGAAATAAAATACAAGTACAATATTTGAAAATTTTTGGTGTTTATAATGTTAAAAGAATGTTTTTGTTCTTATTTTCCGAACGAAACATAGCCGTTAGAATTTAAAATGTCTTTTTAAAATGTCTTTTAACGTCACGATCGCACCGCATTTTTTGAAAATTAACGACTATGTGTCGTTTAAAAAACAAAAATAATTCACGTAATATACGCATTACACATTTTAAATTCTAACGGCTATGTTTCGTTCGAAAATAAAACAAAAACATTCTTTACATATTACAAACACACCAAATGTTTTCAAAATTTTGTACTTGTATTTTATTTCTTCAAATTAATCGAGCCGATGAAAGTTTTGAAATAAAAGACGAAGCGTTGATGAATACATAAATAATTTTGGTTTTTCATTTTTCATCACGTTGAAATATTATTTCCATATTTCCTTTTCCGTCACGTTGAAATATTATTTCCATATTTCCTTTTCCGTCACGTTGAAATATTATTTCCATATTTCCTTTTCCGTCACGTTGGAATATTATTTCCATATTTTCATACAAAATATTATTTATAAATAATTATATATATATATATATATATATATATATATATATATATATATGTATAATGTTATTATTTACCATTTATCTACGAGTTTTGACTGAGTTCTGAGTATAAAAAGTAATGTGAATACAAATATAGAAATACATTCATTTTAATCAAATTACATCGAAAACACACACACACATATATATATATATATATATATATATATATATATATATATATATATATATATATATATATATATATATAATTCAAAAATATATTAAAGAAGATATGGATAGATATCCGGTTGTCTCAATTCGTAATCTGGGAGTGGCGGTCCCAGTTATTGAATTCAATTTCCGGACGTCATTTCGATCACGTAGTTAATCATGCGTATGACGTCATGTACGAACGTCATATAGTCTGTCTGCGATATCGAGAAACGTTTAAACTGTACAAGAAAAGAAAAAAAAAGATACAAATACAGTCCGATTAAGTATTTCTGTAGAACGCATTACGGAAATTAGCGATCACAAAAATTGTTCATGGAAATTACGAAACTTGTATACAAATCAAGCAATATGCAAACAGAATACCAATAGGGGGAAAACAATACGATCTTTTATATGAAACAATAACTAATAACTGACTGTGTTATGACACAGTATGATGCATGACACTCTAAATTAATACGATAAATAAATCATTAAAATATATAAACACTATAAATCATAGTTGACATATAAATGAAAGAAAATAATAGTTAACAATATAAATGGAGGACTGTGAGAGACTTAGCGTTGATTTGAACTAAAGACTTGACCTGTTCAAAATTTATTACAGAGAAAGAAACTTAGGTGAATTTGGTACAGGTGTGATAATCGTCACTCTTCAATCCACTCCAGTCTGATAAGATAAGTAAGCGCTAACGGTGGTCGGTATAATCTAAGTCAATGTCTTCTACATTGTTCAAATTCGCGAAGTGAAAAAGTACGATTCACAGAAGAGACATTTTATGACGTTGGCTTTTGGCTAAGATCAAAGTGTAGTATCTTTATTTACTCCTCTGCAGGAGTTAGGCACAACGCCAGTTTTATCTTACTCCCACAAGTAAGATGTGACCACAGCTTGGGTCGAGTAAGTGGGGTTTGAAAAGCCAGCGCCCGAGTAAGTGGGCACTCTGGCCATTAAAAATTGCCTGGGCAGCCCCGTCGGCATTCCCCGGTAGGGGCGCCTCAGGCAGTAAGCAATAAACTTACTCCTCCCCAAAGAGGGGAGGCGAAGCCTAGGAGGGTGGACCTCCTAGAACTGCACAGGACAAACCCACAGACAGGTGGAATCAAGCCCCGAAGGACAAGACGACACCCGTCTATAGGGTGCAGTATCCATCGGAACAGATACTACACTTACTTCCTAGCGTGCCAGGTATCTTTTCCGATGGATACTGCACCCCATACTGGTATTGTCTTGTCCTTCGGGGCTTGATTTACGCCGGTCAATGGGTCTGTCCTGTGCAGTTCTAGGAGGTCAACCCTCCCAGGCTTCGCATCCCCTCTTTGGGGAGGAGTAAGTTTATTGCTTACTGCCTGAGGCGCCCCTACCGGGGAATGCCGACGGGGCTGCCCAGGCAATTTTTAAACCCCACTTTCCCGACCCGACCTTGGGTCACATCTTACTTGTGGGAGTAAGATAAAAACTGGCCTTGTGCCTAACTCCTGGAGGGGAGTAAGTCAATACTTTAAGCGAGTTATATAAATAACAAAGTAGATAAGAACTTGTTTGCCAAAACTCGGGATTATCGGACTGGGTTGTTTTTGAAGCACCAGGTTGCCGACTATAGATGGTTGTCATCATCTGGAAAAATGAAATTAAATTCGAAAGAGTTATCATCAGACTCTATGACTAGTGATAAAAATAAATTGGTCATCGAATTATGAACTGATTGGAGAAAATAGAAGGAGAAAAGTATTTTGATCGTGAACATATTATGAATGAGATTTGTTGAGTTAATAGTGTCGGGATCGAATCAATGGAATAACGGTTGATCACAGAGGATATACAGAGACTAGTTAAGTTTTGTCCATTACCAGTGGAACTGGGTAGAATTCAAAATTGGCAGAAGCTAATCAGTCAGTTGAGAGGCGTACTCTAAGTTAGCGATTGGTCGAGAGTAACAAGTGACTGACTCTCACTTACATCGACATCTGTTCTAGTTAGGACCGATTTCTAAATAAGTCAGCGATCTTTGCATTTCGCCTGTACAGACTGGAACCCACACCACTCAGAGATCCCCCCCCGTGCTTGAGCACCGTACCCGGCTCACCATGTATGTTCCCAGTGGCCGACTCGAGACAAAACATCTTTCGACAGCTTGCGGCCTTCCGTGATCAAAGAATACAACTTGGCGTGGCGGAGGGGCTACGTCATTATATTCGGTTGCGGATTAACATGACGTTAATCCGCAACCGAACATAATGACGGACAACAAACGAGGCTAAAAAGGGTTGCGTATTGATTAGATGTGTTATTTTTCTCTCTAAGTATCGTTACATTTGATTAGAATTGATTAAATAGTTGATTTTTGGTAGATTTCTAAAAAAAACTTTACCATATACGCACTGTTTTCTTTCTCATGATTTAGCAACGCACTCTCTACTAAAAATACAGACAAACGTTTAAAAGTCTATATTTTTGTGTCTACAAATATTTCGATTTAAGAATGTTTTATCATCTCTTTTCTTTCGAATTCAGACCCAAATGATTAATAGCGTTTCGTAAATTTCCGTAAAGTAATTTTGTCATCGTTGATTTCCGTAAAGTATCATCGTTAATTTCCGTAATACGTTATACAGAAAAAAAAAGAGTCACCAGTTGAATTGTCATTGGTTTTGTTTTGATGAAAATACTTAGATATGATAATTGGAGACATGTATCTCTGTAAATACAGACTGCGCACATAGTTTATAGAAGAACTTCTTCCAATTGATTTTTTGGTCGTCTTTTCAAGCAATATATCTTGAATCACTGAAATTCAAAGGTTAAAATTAGTTTGATCAAATGTTATGTTCACCTCTTTAATTTGGACTTTACTTTTAAATGAGAAACTTTAAAAATTGCGTCCTTGCATCTTTGTAAGAGGCTTTGTCCATCGGTCATCGGTATAGCATTTCTATCGCTTAACGTACAGATTGAATGGACGTATCATATTTTAGATGCGTCCAATAATCTTAATGATAATTTCTGTCTATCGGTTAGTTTGTCACGCTTAAGTTTGAAATTGATATTTCTAATCTGTCACCCTTAACTTTAAAATTGCAATTTTTGATATGTCACGCTTAAGTTTTAAGTTTGTCGCGTGGAAATTTGGAATTGCATTTTCGTCGCTAAACGCGCAGATTGAATGGACGCATCTAAAAAAATATCCGTTTTTTTTTTTTCTTTTAATATAAAAACGCAATTTCTTTTGAAACCTGATCGACGAATGTGCAAGGTAAAATGAAATTTTGCAAATGATGTCATTTGTGTGTGTGTGTGTGTGTGTGTGTGTGCGTGTGTGTGTGTGTGTGTCTTTCGTAAAAGTAAAACCGCTTGGAAAATGGAGTCAAAGTTTTTTTGTTAAATTTGTTCATTTGTCATTTTGATGACACAAATATAAAAATGCCCGGATTTATTGAAAACGTGTTAAGACAATACGTCATTTCACAATTCCCCAAATGTTTTCTTGAAAAAATTGATAGACATTTTTTAAAATCTCAAGTTACAATTTCAGTTTCTCTGCAAAACAATGAACAACAATATTCTGTTCAATTCACACAAAAAAAGTTTTTCTCTTTCGATCTCTTCTCGTCATACTCGCCAGGTGGCGCTATCAATTGCCTTTTAATAAGTTGATAGGCGAAAATGATTTTTGACAAATGTCATGCCGAACGAGATTCTCGAATGAAAATAATTAAAAAGAAATTAAAAAAACAACAAAAACGTATTTTCCTCCATTCATGATCTTTTCTCAATGAAAACTGATTGTCGTGACGAATAGAAACATTTTGGGTAGACAGCATTGCTTCATTCTCGTTCGTTTCGTTTCTACCATCGAGCAACCGTTGTATGATGTCAGTTTTAAATTGATAATTTATATCCGTAAATATAATGTGGGAGGACTAAGAAGGGGGTCAACTTGGTATCGTACAAACGGTGGCGAGGGGGAGAGGGGACAACGGCAATTTGCATTTCCAACAATCACAGTTTTGAAACGTTCTTAAACTTCCCAATTCAGAGATTTTTAAAAATAATCCAATAAAACCTGTTTCGAAGCTAATCAATATTTTATTAACAAAAATGCAAAAATAAAATTGGCGGTTTTATTTCCTGGAGAACGATTTATTTGATGAGTAAAACAAAAGGAGGAGGGTGAAATGAAATGCGATGGTCAGTGAAAGGAATGAAAGGAAGAACAAGTGACAAGACACCAAAGCGGAGTGGGAAAGACGTGGGCCTGGTGTCAGCTGGTATCTGCTTTTTCCGGGATGATTGTTTCGTATTACGGGAGGCATCAAAGGGATTTGTTTTACGAATAAAATATCGATTATTTGCAAAGAATTTTAGAATTCGTTTAATTCTGGAAAAAATTATTATAAAAATTGTGCTGAATGTAAAAAAAAATTGTGCTTAATTCTAAACTCTTTGAGGGATTCAAGCAGTGACCCCTCCCCCAACCCCGCCAGTTGATTACCGGCATTTGCATAGGCAGGACATTAACCCAAATATTGTACTATTTTTACAAAAAAGCGGAGGGAATGTTGTCGTTTCGTAATGTCTGCGTGTGCCTAGAAAGACAGTGTTTTTAAAAATTTATTTTCGGACAGTAAGCTTTCACACTAAAACCGACGGTAAAACCGTCGATAAAACCGGTGGTAAAAGGGGCTGTAAAACCAACGGTAAAACCGAGTAAAATGCAAAGGAAGAAGCTTTTACGATTGCACAGTGTGTTCGTTGGTGAGTTTTGCTTCAATTACTTTAAGAAATCAACGCCTCGGTGAAGAAATGATATATACGAGTGTTTTGCTTTTATTGCTCAAGTAAGTTTCTATTTTTTCTATTTTCCTGTTTCTGATTTAAATCTTTCTGTCGTTTAAAGTCAATTAAATCGCCGTGGTAGCATTCTGTTTTTCTCTCTGATCAACATTTAGATTGGCAAAAGAACTTCAACAGCGATTCATTGACCAGTGGAATTGGCGTAAAATTGTGATATTTTTTTTATATCGTCTTCATGTTATCAAGTGACGTTCTTTGAATTACTTGAAGCACCATTTTTGTTGTTGATCGTTTCGAATTGCGACAAATACTAGGTAGAATTCAAACTCGGTAGACCGCCAATACAGCATACATGTTTTATCAGAAGATAAAGATGTTAACATGGACTTTGGTTTTAAATATTTTCTGTAAATAATATACAACTTTTTATATTTCTTCCAAGATGACGCATACAAGTTACCTTGACACCACGCTATCACCTTTATGAATTGTATTCTTTCTTAATAATCAGAGTAGATTATTATGTGCCATTCAAAAATAGATTAAAACACTTTCTTCGTATCATAAGGGTATCTATATCAACTTATTAATTTATATAAAAAACATTGCTTGTTTCAAACTTTGTAAAGAAAAATTTATGCATTTTAATATTTTGTTTTCTTGAAAGAAAACTAAATATAAAACAGATAATTTACATAATGTAATTACAATGCGATTGAAAACAAGACAAGACAAATGTAATTAGTCATTAGCACGTTTTAAGATCAGAGTTTAACAAACATATGATG
>OY744537.1:9661037-9716037 GCA_963556195.1 Sepiola atlantica | reverse complement strand
GAATCCCCCTAAAGTGGACGTTAACCATATATTGTTGATACCATTTTGAAAATCGTAATGTTTCGTGTAGACGACGGCTGTATCGGCCCACAACTAACTGCGTCATTGTTTTACTGCACAATTCGTCTGCATGTTTTTATTTTAGTTTTCATGTGTTTAAAAATTCATTTAATTTTAAACTTGTTGCTTTTTGTACCATTTTAGTCAATAATACCCACATCAATGGTCGGCGTCGGGAAATGCTGTAGGTTCTCCATTACTGCCTGGGTCCGATTTCAATGGAGGAGTAAGAGGGGAGAACGAGTGGAAGAGGGAGGAACCGGAAGTGATCGGGACGGGTAGGTGCGTGCAACGGAAGTCACAATCGTCATATTGATTATAGTCCTCCATGAAGCGATAGGTCTTCTCGACTACAGTCAATTTCTGAAAAGACAGAAAAAAAAGAAAGAATTCCGTTTACTTTAATTACTTTGAAACGTCATCTATGTCTATCATGACATTCAGATTCGTAGTTAAGCATGTCGTAATAAAACTTCACTGCCAGATCACACTCCCCAGATCTGACTGAGCTATTTTGAAGCCCCCTCTCCAACACACACACACCACACACACACACACACACACACACACACACACACACACACTTGCTTGTTGGCTTGGTGGTAGAAATAATGCACGAGCTACTTTTCTAAGACATTTTCTAGGACTTTCTTTTTTTATCGTTGTTCTTTCTTATTTTTTAATTTTAACTTTTATTTTTATTTTTTTCCTCTTCTCTTCTTAAGTGACCTCAACTATTGCAACGCCACATTGTGTATTGTCGGCAGTTGAAACCCTTATTCCAGACATTTAATTTCCCTGATGATCTGCCAAGTAAGTACGTGCTTGGTAGTGAAACACGTGTAGGAAAAACATTTAATTTGAATAAATAATATTTGTAAGAAAAATATCTTTAATGGTGATCATTGGTGTCCTGAAAGGAATGCTTTGGTAAGCCTTCATAAAATCGCATATAAATGCTCTGTACTCTGTAATCGAGTATCGTCGAGCGGGTTTTTATTGGAACAACCACGGTCTTCACTGAATGATCTATTTTATAAGTGAAAAATCTCTCTCTCTCTCTCTCTCGCGCTCTCTCTCTCTCTCTCTCTCTCTCTCTCTCTCTCTCTCTCTCTATATATATATATATATATATATATATATATATATATATATATATATATATGTTTTACAGTATAGAATATGTGTTCACCTAACACATTTAAAAATAAATAACGTCATAAATAATATCAGCACGTTAGTTGAATAAAGTCAATATGAAAACAAATTCATTTTCTTGCACAATACTTATTTAGGGTTTTTGATGCATTTTCATGTTACGTCAATATAGAATTGTTTTATAATTTTCAGTCTAGAGACATTTGTTTTGTTGCAATGTTTGGGCGCTCCCTGTCTGATGTTTATCTACTATAAATATAATCATAAAACCATACATACACGCACAGATACTCCGCGTATATGGAGAAAAACAACCCACATTAGACCCCTTCCACTATGTATACCCAATGAAAATATACATACAGGGGTTGAACAAAATAATGGAAACACCTTAAAATCCTCCCATGAAATCCACCCTTGTGAAGCTCTCGGCGAACAGTTTTTGTTGAAACGAGATAATCAAGATGATTGTTAAGCTCTGTTGTAATTTTGGGTGCCATGGTCGTGTACCTTTTTCTTCACAATCTTAACAAGGGCTCTACGATCTATTTCAGACAGCTTGTTTTCTTTTTTTGTCATAGGCTGTCATCATCTTCGAGACAGTTCCTCTCGATACGGCCACCATCACATCCACTTCCGTTACAGTAACACCTGCCATACGGGCACCAACAACTTGTCCTCTTTAAAAAAATTTATAGATCTGTCATGTAAATTTTTCATACTAATATGCACTATCTAAAATAAAAAATAAAGTTAACCAATTAATTCAAGACAATAATAACAATAAATAATAAAAAAAAGCAACCAACATTTTGGTATTTTTTTAAAATTTTTATAAATGTTTTAAAATTGATGCAAAATTCACAAGGTGTTTCCATTATTTTGTCCAACCCCTGTATATACATGCATATACATTCATATTGGTATGAAAAAAAAACTACACATATATATATTAGCTTATATAAAAAATTTTATTTCCTTATTATATACACCGATTAACATAACTTCAAAGATACTATTAATGCGAGAAGTTTTTAAATAAAATAATATCATTCGCAATAATACAATAATATTATTTATAATTTAAGAATATATCGAAAAACTTTTGTGGATAAAATGACTATTAATGTATCTTAACAGTAAATACTAATGACTATAATTCCAGATATTAAAGTAAATTGGGTAAACTTACAATATAGTTAACAACTGAGAAATCGAAACTTAAAAATTACGACTACTAACTTTCACCAAATGCAGTAAAATTTAATTTTCTATTTAGAAAAAAAAACATGAGAATGGTAAATTGTATATGTATAAAGATAATAAATAGATTTCAATAGTTTAGAATTTATTTCTATGTCCACATCTACTACTATTCTGACTTAATAATATATTTTTATTTTCCTATTTATTTATCTATATAATATTTCTTATGTATATACTACTTATATGCACATAATATGTATATAATATTTATATGTATATAATATGTGTCACATTTATGTATATAATATTTGTCACATATGGAATTTTCATTATATTATATATATAAATAATATATATTATTTATATATATTATATATAATATATATTACATTATATTATATATTATATATCTATTATATATCTATATTATATATGATATATATTACATTATATTATATATATTATATATCTATTATATATATATATTATATATATTATATATATTATATATATTATATATATATTATATATATATTATATATATATTATATATATTATATAATATATATATATCTATTATATATATATTATATATATTATATATTATATATATTATATATATTATATATATATATTATATATATAAATATAATATATATTATATATATTATATATATATTATATATATTATATATTATATATGTTATATATATTATATATATATTATATATATAAATATAATATATATTATATATATTATATATATATTATATATTATATATTATATATATATTATATATATATTATATATATATTATATATATAAATATAATATATATTATATATATTATATATATATTATATATATATATAATATATATTATATATATTATATATATATATATATATATATATATAATATATATTATATATATATTATATATATATATATATATATATATATATATATATATATATATAATATTTGTCAAATGTGGAATTTTGATTACATTTTACAGACTTGTTTTCTTTGCCTTGGTTGTTGTTATTCTAACTTTTCGGACGTTTTGTCTCCCGGCCTTCTTTAGATTCTTTGTTTCGAACTCGGATACCGTCATGGCAGCCCCAACCCTAACACTAACCGTTTATTAGAACCATAGGGTACACTGTTCAAATTCCAGTCTCTAGGCCCTGTATCTTCTTATACAGTTTTCCTTCGATACATGATAGGCCATACCTGGATTTCGTGTTTCCCATAGCGTTTCTGCTGTCCGATGTTTTTTCACTTTGTCAGGGCGGTGTGTTTCACTCTTGTAAACCTTACTAAAGACACGGGTTGGAGTACATGCAGTGTTAACGTCGTTAAAAGTCATCTAGTCTGAACGGGATACATATGAGACTGGGGATCGTTTGTGAACTTAATATTCCCTAGAAACTTCCTCGTTCGAAAGAAGTCGACTGAACTTGCTCAATATGCGCGCCGCGCCAGGATAGAGAGGACATTCAGTTTTGAGTCATTTTGTCCTCCATAGGTGACTTTACTCGGACGAGGTATCTTCGAAGTGTTGAATCACTTCCGAATACTATCATGATTCTGTAAGGACCAAATATTTTCTGAATCGCTTCAGAGAGGCTCATTAGATAGGTTATGTAGACTGTTAGAATTGTTTTGCGTTCAGTTTCAGTTAGGTTTTAAGGACCACAGAAAAAGGCAAAGACAAGAGGAACGCATTTGGGTCTACACCGGTTTCTTCCGGTTGACCGTCGTACACGCACGTGACATCTGTAAATAAACTTATAATAATCTGAGTTCTTTGGTTTTTCTAAGAAAAGGGGAGATACATAAAATATTTACTTTTTTAATGTAGGGTGCGTTTTTTTTTTTACAAAACCTTTCAATAAACAAACGAAACATCGAAGCGTCCGAAATGTTCGTTTTAAAATGACTAATTGATCCGCCGAGACGACTAGGACGTTGATTTAAATGTGCAAGTTATCTCGAGGTTTTAAGCAAAGGACGCAAGACAATTTAACAAGTTCACTGAGAGAATATCACAAGAATATAAAGAATACGAATGAGAGTAGTGAACCCTCAAGGCTCCAGTAAAGGGTTAGATTAAAAATTCCATGACTATTACTGAGTTCTACACAAATCATATGAAGAAGGCCGGAGGGCGAGTCGGTTGAAATATTTTAATAACAACAACCAAGAGTCAGAAACTAGTGCGTAAATCGTAAATAATAATAACCCACCCACGCATATATATATATATAATAAAAATTTGAAATAATATTCCAACGTAATAGAAAATGAAAAAAGGAAAACAAACATATTATTTATGTATTCATCAACGTTTCATATCTATTTCAAGACTTGATTAGTGTGAAAAAATAACACAGAAGTACAAATATTTGAAAAGTTTGGTCCGTTTGACTGTTACTTTACGCCACAAACGGACCAAACTTTTCAAATAATTTTACTTGTGTGTTATTTCTTCAATCCTCCCGAGGAAGTCTTGAAATGAAGACGAAACGTTGATGAATACATAAATACTATTTTAGATTTTCCTTTTTTCATTCACACACACACACACACACACACACACACACACACATATATATATATATATATATATATATATATATATATATATATATATATATATATATATATATATATATACGTCTTAATTCGTCAACCGACGACTTACCAATGAGGGCTCTGTCGTCTGCGACATTGTAGTTGTCGTCTGCGTAGAACCGTTTGTCATCGGTGCCGATGCTGCTCATCGACCCGACCCTCTTACTTTCCTCCTTTGCTCGGGACCGCTGCAACATGGACGCCAGCGTCTCGCCGGATAGGAACTTATGCAAGCTTTCCTGCCGTTTGATCACCGATTTGGGTACAAGGGGTGGTGTGTACTGGTACTTGTCGGCACCGTAACCAAAGCCACCCCGGTAGGGCAAGTAACCGCTGTTTTGGCCCTTGTTCAACCAGACGAACGAGTTGACTAGGCAGAGTATGACGCAGATCCAGGCTAATACGAACGACCAGCCGTGACTGTATGTGCGCGATTCCTGGAAGAGTTTCTTGAACGGAAGGGCCTCGCCCGGAATCAATTCCTGTCTTTGGAGTAAATGACATTTGCCGTGGAAGAGGCCAATTGCGCTCGTTAACATCATGGCTGGAAAGAAAATAGCATGAGAGAGAGAGAGAGACATAGAGAGAGAGAGAGAGAGAGAGAGAGAGAGAGAGAGGGTAGGGAAGAGAGAATGAATGTGTCTTTGTGTGTGATAGATGGAGAGGGGGAGAGAGATTAAGAGGGAGGGAAAGTGCGCGTGAAAAAAGATGTGTGCACGGGAAGAGGGGAGAGAAAGAGGGTTAAAGACAATGTTTGTATCAGAGAGACAGGGAAAGGAGAGAGAGAGAGAGAGAGGGAAAGGAGAGAGAGAGACAGGGAAAGGAGAGAGAGAGACAGGGAAAGGAGAGAGAGAGACAGGGAAAGGAGAAAGAGAGACATGGAAAGGAGAGAGAGAGACAGGGAAAGGAGAAAGAGAGACATGGAAAGGAGAGAGAGAGAGACAGGGAAAGGAGAGAGAGAGACAGGGAAAGGAGAGAGAGAGACAGGGAAAGGAGAGAGAGAGAGACAGGGAAAGGAGAGAGAGAGAGAGACAGGGAAAGGAGAGAGAGAGACAGGGAAAGGAGAGAGAGAGACAGGGAAAGGAGAGAGAGAGAGGGAAAGGAGAGAGAGACAGGGAAAGGAGAGAGAGAGAGACAGGGAAAGGAGAGAGAGAGACAGGGAAAGGAGAAAGAGAGACATGGAAAGGAGAGAGAGAGACAGGGAAAGGAGAGAGAGAGACAGGGAAAGGAGAGAGAGAGAGAGACAGGGGAAGGAGAGAGAGAGACAGGGAAAGGAGAGAGAGAGACAGGGAAAGGAGAAAGAGAGACATGGAAAGGAGAGAGAGAGAGACAGGGAAAGGAGAGAGAGAGACAGGGAAAGGAGAGAGAGACAGGGAAAGGAGAGAGAGAGACAGGGAAAGGAGAGGGAGAGAGACAGGGAAAGGAGAGAGAGACAGGGAAAGGAGAGAGAGAGAGACAGGGAAAGGAGAGAGAGACAGGGAAAGGAGAGAGAGAGACAGGGAAAGGAGAGAGAGACAGGGAAAGGAGAGAGAGACATGGAAAGGAGAGAGAGAGACAGGGAAAGGAGAGAGAGAGACAGGGAAAGGAGAGAGAGAGACAGGGAAAGGAGAGGGAGAGAGACAGGGAAAGGAGAGAGAGAGACAGGGAAAAGAGAGGGAGAGAGACAGGGAAAGGAGAGAGAGAGACAGGGAAAGGAGAGAGAGAGACAGGGAAAGGAGAGAGAGAGAGAGACAGGGAAAGGAGAGAGAGAGAGAGAGAGAATATGTGTTTGTGCGAGAGAGTGAATCAATGGGGAAAAGGCGGCTGAAATACGAGTATTTATCAATTTTTTGCATGTTATCAAGCGTTATTTTATATACCATTGTATGTGTGTGTGTGTGAGCGCGCACGTACACACACACACACACACACATACACGTCTGCATGCACACATCGAAAGAAAAAATATTAAATATCTGATACTAATATTATTTTCTTTCTGTGAAAGAAAAAACAAAAAACTCAACTATTAATTTCTTTGTTTTATAATTTTTGAAATAAGGATTGATAATTTTGATTATTCACAATAATATTCCTATCTTGGTTGTTATATTCAGAACGTTTCGATCGATGTAACCCCTGACCTTTTTCGGATGCATCTTTTCGAACTTGGGAACATTTTAGTCAAACTATGTGATCTTTATGTCGAACTCGGGAATCTGTACAGAATTTCAAACTAAACCGTTGATTTAATCCATGGGGGTGGATTGTTCTCGTTCCGTCAGCCATGACCGAGTAGAAGCGTTAATTTATGTTATTCTTAATTATTATCACCTGTAAAAAAGAATTGCACCATGTGAACATATGGTCTAAGTTTTAAAACAGTTGATTAACAATCAGTTCAAATTAAAAGTCTTCTGGGGATTGGATGTTCAATCCTTGCTACACATGATAATAACTAAGACTAACAAAACATAAGACTTCTATCTGCCATGAGGGGCAGGATGAGAACAATCAACCCGGTTGATTAAATAAAGAGTTTAGTTCGCAATTCATCTATAGATAAAAGTATGGCACGACCTTATTGACCGACTTGATCATGTTGTTGAGATCGGGTTTCCGCGTAAAGAGTCCAACATCCCTGATTCTAAGTGATACTCTGAAACTGCTTGGATTCGAACTTGGCACACCCAGCTCGTTAGTCCGTGTCGTCATTCACTTCATCACCATCGAGTTGGACAGAAATATTTTCAAATTTAACCAGAAAGTTCTGAAACAATGCCCTTGAAAAAGGTCGAAGGTTACATCAGCCGAAACGTTGTGAATATAACAACCACGATTAGTAGTCTGAATAATCTTGATAAAACACATTAAATTCTTGTAAACACAACAAACTATGGTCATGCGTTAATATAGGCATAACAAATATGGTCATACGTTCATATAAGTATAACAAAGTATAGTTATACATTAATATAAGCATAACAAAGTATGGTCATACATTAATATAAGCATAATAAAGTATAGTCATACATTAATATAAGCATAACAAAGTATGGTCATACGTTAATATAATCATATCAAAACAATGGTCATACGTTAATATAAGCATAATAAAGTATGCTCATGTGCTGATATAAGCATAAAAAAGTATGGTCATACCATAATATAAGCATAAAATGTATGGTGATATGTTAATATAAGTATAATAAAGAAATGTCCATACGTTAATATAAACATACCAAAGTATGGCTATACGTTAATATACCATAACAAAGTATGGTCATACATTAATATAAGCATGCTAAATTATGCTTATACGTTCATATAAGCATAACAATGTATGGTCATACGTTAATATAAACAAAACAAAGTATGGTCATACGTTAATATAAGCATAACAAAGTAATCTTTATACGTTAGTTAATATAAGCATAACAGTATTGCTATAAGTTAATATAAGCATAACAGAGTATTGCTATAAGTTAATATAAACAGTAGAAAGTATGGTCATACGTTAATAAAAGCATCACAAAGTATGGTGATACGTTAATATAATCATAACAAAGTATGGCTATACGTTACGCGTGTGCACGTCATACGTAAATAAAAGCTTCTGGTACGATTTTGTATGGGTGCCGTACATCATTCGTGATTATGTTGCTGTCCTCACGAGAAAGGATTTTGATCTGGTGTCGCTAGCATCAAAGCAATTTACATTTTCTTCAACGCGTGTGTGAATGTGTGTGTATGTATGTGTGTGTGTATGTGTGTGTGTATGTGTGTGTATATGTGTGTATGTATGTGTGTGTATGTATGTGTGTGTGTGTATGTGTGTGTGTGTATGTGTGTGTATGTGTGTGTATATGTATATGTGTCTATGTATGTGTGTGTATGTATGTGTGTGTGTGTGTATGTGTGTGTGTATGTGTGTGTATGTATGTGTGTATGTGTGTATGTGTGTGTGTATGTGTGTGTATGTGTGTGTATGTGTGTATGTGTGTGTATGTGTATGTGTGTATGTGTGTGTGTATGTGTGTGTATGTATGTGTGTGTATGTGTGTGTATGTGTGTGTATGTATGTGTGTATATGTGTGTGTGTATGTGTGTGTATGTATGTGTGTATATGTGTGTGTGTATGTATGTGTGTGTATGTGTGTATGTGTGTGTATGTGTGTGTATGCGTGTGTGTGTGTGTGTGTATGTGTGTGATCACGCAAACCTCAAACTTTTGACGATTTGCCAGGCTGTTGAAGCGGAACTCTAAAATCGAATGGATTTAGTGAGAAATTAATCCCGATGAGATATTATGCCCTCTGCAGTCAATAATTTACGTACGAAATCTCGAATGGCGGGGGTGAGGGGAGGGGGCGGCGGCTTAAAGCAACAATTAATATAAATAACAATCTGAATGCGTTGACCGAAATAAGTGATTTCATTTCCATGAAGGTTGAATAGGATTTCTAACTTTTATGTTTTAGCGAATATGCTCGTATATCATCCGATATCACGTATCGTGCCACTCGTCAAATCTTATTGCCAAAAGATGATTTCACGTGGCCTTTTGGCCAGGATCAAAGTGTAGTATCTGTTCCGATGGATACTACACCCTATAAACCGGTATCGTCTTGGCCTTCGGGGCTTGATGACGCCAGTCTGTGGATCTGTCCTGTGCAGTTCTATGAGGTCTACCCTCCAAGTTTTTGCCTTCTCACCCTTTGAGAAGGGGTTAGTTTATTGCTAATCGCCTGAGGCGCCCCTACCGGGGAATGCCGACGGGGCTGCCCAGGAAATTTTTAAAGGTCATAAGTGCTCTTCCTCTAGGGTGCTTACTTATCAAACCGCACTTTCCGACCTTGTGTCACATCTTACTGCTGTGGGAGGTAGATAAATACCATATAGTGTTTTCTTTTTCTTTAACATCATCCCTAAAGTTATTTATAATTAACGGTCTATTTTTTTTACTTAACTTTTAATTATCTTCCATCACTTTCAGTAAGTGAGTGATTCCACTTAAGTATTAAGCGATAGTAACAAGTCTATCAAATGACCCAGAATGCCAAAATTCAAAATTGACATGTTTGGTCTGCATCTGTTACAACAGTAGTAGCAACAAAAGCAACAGCATCTAAAGTCCAACTCTTCCTCATCGTGGTAGGGGCGGTGACAATGTGGTAGCGTCAGAGATGCCTTTTTGTCTTTTTATCATTTTTGTCATTTTAAATTTATCTCATAATAGCTTCACATTTAGTTGAATTACTATATTCTTATTCGCTTCCGGTTTGAAAAAATACTAACACCTGTTTTAAAATTCAGTACAGGAAGTAAAATCATGGCCTTTGACACATATTCTTTCTGATTTTTTAATCATTTTTTTACCAATTTCTTCAGGGCTTATACTTCTATATATTTTTTTGGTGATTCATTTCACTGGCAACGAACTATTCTCTGGGTGATTGGGGTATTAAATACCTCAATCACCCAGAATGAAACCTTTCACAACTTAGTATGTCTGGATTACCTTCATCTCCTCACCCTACACTTGCTTCATGCTTTCAATCTTCGGATTTGATGAAACGAACTTTCTATGTTTCTTCAATTGTGATGATTTCCTTTGCATATTTTAAACTTTTTAAATTGTTTGTATTTTCATATCTTTCATATTTTTATATTTTCAAATGTTTGCATTACAGTAAATTTTACTGACTTATCTGTGTAATTTCTTCTGACGATAAGAGCATATCTTTGAAAATCGATGGATTAATGAAACTAATAATAACACTTTTTTTTCACATAACCCATGTTTAAACAATTGATGATTTAATAAATATCGCATTTTATCTATTTTTTTATTCTCATCACTTATCTACTTATACTATTGCTCTATCTCGTATATCGAGCTTTGACTATTCAAGATAGGATATAATTTGGGTATCTTTTACGACGCTCAGCAGAGGCGCGAACGGGGTCCCAAAAAAAAGAACGAGGAAAGGTTAAAAAACATAAATTTGCAACAAGTGAAGTTGACCTGCAACGAGAATAGATATTTTCTACTTACCTATGTAATTTGTTTTTATTTTTACGTATTATAAATGGATTTTTATTAGATGTCAAAAAAAAAATTATTGTTTTTTTTCCAAAGGTTTGCACAAAATTCAAGATGGGCGATTCACGTGCTTTCTTACCAAACGGCCCTCCAAAATCGGCCATTTTTTTCCCAAGTTCCGGTGACAAAACTATTGATTTCTAATAAATAGCGGTTGTAACGGTCTAAAAATACAAACAAATGCCACAGGCAAGTTTGAAAATAACTTTTACAGCCTACAGTTACTTTTATTTGTTGTATATTTGTTTTTTTAGCGTTTTTACTCTGCTGAGCGTCGTAAAAGATACCCTATAATTTAAAGATATTCTCTTTATTTTCTCACTTCACCCCCCCCATATATATGCATATATATATATATTATCAATTACTATTAGTTCTTGTAGAATTAATATATATATATATATATATATATATATATATATATATATATATATATATATATATATATATATATATATATATATATATATATATATATATATAAAGCTTTAAAACATAATAAACGGAGTCATAGCGAGTCGAAGACAATTATTATTGGGCTTTAGTTTGGCAGTTTTAATCGAACTTTTGAAATTCTTTTAAAAAGGTTTTTAGTCGAATGTCTTCTAACTATTAAATATATAAAAATGATTTTCCTTTTTTTCTTTCATGTGATATTGTCCTCAACTCGCTGTGACTCCGTTTATTCTGTTTAAAACCTTGATAAAATTCTGTACTACAAAGATACTGTTCATATATATATATATATATATATATATATATATATATATATATATATATATATATATATATATATATATATAATATTAAATGAAGTAATAAAATAAGGTGTCAATCAAATTTTATTAGAATTCAAAGTTCAAGAAAAGTATCTTAAAGTCCTTAGCTCATGAGTTTTCAAAAATAATTCTTCTCTTCAGAGGACCATTACCGCAGTTATACTACTACAGGTAATAAAATGACGCTTTGAAAATATATAAAAATATATACAAAAATACATAAAAATATATAACATCAAATATATCAACCCAAAAACTTACTTTTTTGTTAAATCTATATAATCCATCCAAGTCATACAATTTGAAAAACATTATCAGGAAAGACATCCAGAGAGTTGACTGAAGATTAATCCAGGTGATGAAGTACCAGTCCAAATACGAGAAACTGAAAGAGCTGACAAAGTCATCCAGTCGCGAAATGCGTCAACAATCGATGAAGTGAAAAGTAGTAGTATAACTGCGGTAATGGTCCTCTGAGGAGAAGAATTATCTTTGAAAACTCATGAGCTAAGGACTTTAAGATACTTGGCTTGAACTTTGAATTCTAATAAAATTTGATTGACACCTTATTTTATTACTTCATTTTATATTATAATATTAATGCTCTATCTAGTATATTGAGCTTCAGTTTTTATCCGGATGTTTAACTAATTATAAGATATTAGTTGACGCTTATATCTTTAGTTGGATTGCTTCATATATATATATATATATATATATATATATATATATATATATATATATATATATATATATATATATTTTGACAGCAAGTCATTTATTATACAATTGTCGTTAAAGACCACGGGGTTTTCTCTCTTCGCTATCATTGTTAATTTCTCGACGCGGCAAGCCATTCGTCGGTTTTCTGGTATTAATTGGTGGAGTATGGCACCTAACGTTGTATCGTGAGCCATTCCCCGAGCGCTTTCGGTCTCTCGACCGTCTTCAGGTGTCTTATTGTTACTAAAAGCCGTATTTATAGTTTTATTATTAGTTATATATCTAAAGCGCTAGAGGAATGGCCCACGATACAACGTTAGGTGGCATACTCCACCAATTGACACTAGAAAACCGACGAATCGCTCGCCGCGTCGAGAAATTAACAAGAAAGATAGTGAAAAGAGAAAACTCCGTGGTCTTTAACGACCCGTGTATATATATATATATATATATATATATATATATATATATATATATATATATATATATATATATATATATGATATCTGTAGCATAATTCCGATGTGTCAAAACGCCAGTCAGTTCAATAATTATCGAATCATCTTTTTCTGGCGACAATTTAAATTGACCAATATGTCTATTTCCACTGCGATTTGAATAAGTCGGAAAGTTAGGATATTTCAAACGAGATATACCCACGATGATGACTATTATTACCTGCAATCAAAGGAGCCGTGGCTGCTACGACGAAGCTTTCATGACTCGGGAGGCATTCGCTTACCGAACCCGATATGAGACCGATGACCATGGATGTCAAGCAAAGGATAGCACAGGCAAAGGCGGCGAGTTCCAAATCTAAAGGCGGGAAAAAACAAAAAACAAAACAAAAAACAAAAAAACATCCAGATTATTATAAAGGAACTCCATGAACGCTGTAAGAAACAGATTAATACACGCAACGACTGTCATCTTTATAGCATTACTTTTATTAAATTTTTAATTTTTTGCTACTTTTGTTTGCCTAAAACAAGGCACATTTCCACTGAAGCGTTAGTGACTACAGTGATAGATACCAGATTTATAGGGGGGGGGGGGAGGGAGCTGGACAGCAATATTTTTTTTTCACATTATATTAAAACTTTTGCATATTGGTATGATCGAGGAAATGGGGAGCGAAGGGCGAATTTTTTTTTTAACTACAAGCGATCCGAGGAAAGAAGCTGTTAAAGTATAAACTCCCCCGGCATCTATATGGGGGGTTTACGTGATTTTACATGAGTTGAAAGTAAGAGACAAAAGACAATGTTTTAACAGCATCAAATATTTGTATGTCAGAGAAGTAACCCATGTAATTTTCATATAATTTTAGATTTTGTAACAAGATGAGGGGTTAAAACAATTTTAAATCTTCTAAATTGTAAGTTATAAACAAAGCCTCCATCTCAACCAATGCGCACACACGCACCATCACTCAAGCAACAAACAAGTCAGCCATTTTAATATTCTTTTGTTAATCATTAAAATAGAATAATTAAATATTTCGTCACCTCTATAAATTTGAAAGAAATTTCGAAGCATTTTAAGTGTCGAATAAGAAGTAATTTAAATTGATTTTTAAAATTCTTAGACATGCATTAAAATAGTAAATATATATATATATATATATATATATATATATATATATATATATATATATATTGTGAGATTGCTCGCATTAACAGTGACATTAAAACGCTTTTTCAGATTCAAAAACAAATATCTTTCTTATATACTGCTTAGGAATATAAGATCTATGTCGTAAGGTCAACTAATTTGCATCCGATAAATTTAGTTCTTGGGGGTTCGATTGTTAGTTTCCTCACGTTTCCGGACAATTCTGCGAGACAGGTCCTGCTAGTCTCCCTCCTCTCTCTCTCTCTCTCTCTCTCTCTCTCTCTCTCTCTCTATATATATATATATATAAACTGTGTTTCTCGCTTTATTGCAGATAATAATATTGTTAATAACTTAAATAATATAAATCGCACAAGTTTGAAATTTTGCACACTTATAGAATGCTCCTAAGTAGGTAAGATACCAAAATATTTTGCAAATCTATACCATATTTCTAAAGTTATAGACATTTATGCATTTGTTAGGCACTTTTACTGTTTCTCGCTTTATTGCAGGTTTGTAAAAATACAGTCCATAGGTGATAACATTTTTTTGACTTAGCAGGGTTAATTATTTGAATCATTTAAATCATAACAATATGAATGAAATGTAAGGAAGAAATCACCGTATATGCACCACAAAATTGAATCATTTATCAACAAATTTCCCATTTCTTGAAATTACCCTCTGCAGTCTCCCATCAACAGATGAAGTCAATCTGTTGATTTTGGGAAGGTGTTATGCTACTTGCAACACCAACAATTTTATTCCAGAGGGCATCTTTTGATGTAAATTGTTGTCCTCCTTCATAAACCTTCCCCCTTAAAATTGACCAGAGCTGCTCAATCGGGTTTAAGTCAGGAGAGCAGGACGGCCAAGTCATGAGACTCTCTCCCTTGATGCCCAGAGATGCGAGGAAAGTGGTCGTAGCCTTTGCTGCATGAGATGGAGCATTGTCGTACATAAAAATCAGTTGACGTAGACGAAGTAAAGGCAGGTCGTCTAGCCAAGGTGACAAATGCTCATCTAAGAACGATATGTATGCTTGGCTTGTGAGTTTCACCCCCTCTGGCACTCGGAAAGGTCCAATTAATTTATCACCTATGATACCCGCCCAAAACATAACTGGCCATCTCATTCAAGACACTGCATCTGGTCTTCCTGGACATCGGAACAACGCCAGCTTTGCCAAAAATGGAGGTGCTAGTGCCATTAGGTTCCTAATGATCTGTCTGCGTATTTTTCGCATATCGCGAGGGGAAATGCTCCTTCTTGTACCCTTATCTTTCCTTGGTGCAGTGTTGGACTCCTCCACAAAAGAAACCAAGGTTCTCTTATCCCTTCCCAGTTCCTTGGCTAAATCCAGGAGTGTCAGTCCTTCTGCAAGGCCAACTACAACCCTTTGCCTTTCAGTAGCAGTTAAACGTCGATTTTTGGGCATTTTTACAAACCTGCAATAAAGCGAGAAACAGTAAAAGTGCCTAACAAATGCATAAATGTCTATAACTTTAGAAATATAGGTTAGATTTGCAAAATATTTTGGTATCTTACCTACTTAGGAGCACTCTTTCAGTGTGCAAAATTTCAAACTTGTGCGACTTATATTATTGAAGTTATTAACAATATTATGATCTGCAATAAAGCGAGAAACACAATGTATATATATATATATATATATATATATATATATATATTAGAAATCAATGAATAAATATTCTCCAAATTTCAGTTTCTTCGGATTATTTTTAAGGATTTCTAGAGGGTATAATACGGGCACAAACTCCTATTTAAAAGAAAATCAAATATTTTAGATTTGAATTAAATTTTATCCATAGTCATTAGATTTCTTAGATTTCATTTTTTTAAAGACCCCTTTAACTTTAACCTTACATTTTAGACAGTTTATAGAATTAAAATCATGTACTGAATTTTGATCAACATTGGAATAAGGATTCTAGACTTAAGGTTTAGTATCATTATATCTTGATTTTATTTTTCGTAAGGGGAGCATAAAAGTGGTGCAAAACTGTTTTGTTAATTTTACTCGTATGTGTATATATTTATATATTTGTACGTACAGGATTCATTCCTAAACGAATTAACCGATTATTATGAATTTTGGAACACAGCTGTAAGGCGTCAGGGTGGGTAATGTGAGCTATATTTAGCTTAATTTAGTTGTATGTAAAGAAGCGGTGGACACCCTTCGTTAAAATTAAGATAGCTCCGATTTTTGTGAATTTTTAACATTATTAGGTATTAGAAATCGATTTATATTCCGTAAATGTCAGTTTCTTCTAATGATTTAAAAGGGGGTTAGGGATCATACTATTGACATAACCTCTCATTTGAACATTCAAATATTTCCGATTCACATTGAATGTTATCCATAGTCATTAGGCACCAATTTAGCAGATTCCATGAATTTAAAATCCTTCTTAAGACCCCTTAAGCTTAAGCCTGAAATTTTAGACATTTTCGAGAATAAAAAAATCATGTAATGGATTTTGATAAAAATTGGAACAAAACCATGAGATTTAGCAAAAATATAGGTTGATTTTAATTTTCGTAAGAGGACACTGTTTTTATCGGGGAATGAATTTACCCCCCCCCCAAAAAAAAAAAAAAATTTATATATAGACGTTTATGTTATAGCTTAAAAGTGTACGCCTAGAGCTCTTTATTTAACACCATGTAAACCTTAGTTTCTCAGAGAAAAAACACTCCATATTTTCTTCAAAAACTCTTTTATTTACAGACAATTGATTCTGCCCATTTCAAGCCCATATATTTTACTTATAGACTAAATATAACCGATGTTCATGAGGAGGCTTCATCAGTGTATAAACATTTCCCAGTCAGATTGAAAAAATGAAAATTCATCCAACATTCATTTTACTTATACATATTTGCTTTTCACTCATTTCTTTATCTCTATTTTTTTGCATACATAGATCCACGTTGTATTATGTTTATATATGGTTTCCTCTCTTGTCTACAGTGTTCATATTCAATCGATAAAAAATCGATAAAAAACATGATTCAAAGTTAACACATAATGATGATGATGATGATGATGATTATGATGATGTTAATACACATATATATATATATATATATATATATATATATATATATATATATATATATATATATATATATATTACTAAAAAAAACAGGGTTTTTTTGACGTGGTTGTCTATACATCTGAGGAGACCTAATTAAAGGGGTCGAAATAAGTTATTATGTGTACAACCTTAATGTGTGTATAGTTTTTCTTTTTAAAATTCTGTTTTGCTCTGTTTAAATTACATTGAGCTCTGTTATTCAGATTCTCTACACAAAATTGAAATCTGCACACTATATATATATATATATATATATATATATATATATATATATATATATATATATTAAAGAAGGAAAGATGAAGATAAAAAATTGCATAAAATTAATTTTATGCAATTTTTTATCTTCATCTTTCTTTCTTTTAAAATTGATTGCTCTGGCCTTTTGGCTAAGATCAAAGTGTAGTATCTGTTCCGATGGATGCTGCACCCCATGGACTGGTATTGTCTTGGCCTTCGGGGCTTGATTTACGCCGGTCTATGGGTCTGTCCTGTGCAGTTCTAGGAGGTCCACCCACCCAGGCTTCGCCTCCCCTCTTTGGGGAGGAGTAAGTTTATTGCTTACTGCCAGAGGCGCCCCGACCGAGGAATGCCGACGAGGCTGCCCAGGCAATTTTTAAACCCCACTTTCCCGACCCGACCGTGGGTCACATCTTATTTGTGGGAGTAAGATAAAAACTGGCCTTGTGCCTAACTCCTGGAGAGGAGTAAATCAACACTCAACGTATTGAGCTTTACTGTATCGCGATAGATCACTTTACGATACTTCACTTATCGTTAATTCTATTATCATTAGTATATATATATATATATATATATATATATATATATATATATATATATATATATATATATATATATATATATATATATATTAGTTGTTCAGTGTTCAAAATCATACATACGTTTTTTTGTACACACTTAACGTGCGTCTTCATTTTCAATTACCGAAATTCCTTTGTTTTTACAGAATTTATTAGTAGATTTACTTTCCTCCCTTCCCCCCATCTCCGTTTCTTTTCTCTTGTGTCTTATTGTCAGTGATTCAAGCGGTCCCAATGTTGACGCTTTTGTTTCACGTCCGTCGCTGTTTTCTTTTCTTTCAAATGAATCAACATCAATTTCCCGCCTTTTTTTTTCTCCTCACCTCGCGACGATTTTACTGCTTCTTTGTCTGCTTAGTTTAGTGTGTCAATTTGTCTTCTATCAGCGTCTGTCAACCAGTCATTTGTTCATTACCGACTAACCTGCACACCAGTGAAGCAATTTGCTTTGTCATTTTATATTTATAACAATGGTCGATGTGCAAGTGTTTCTGTGCAAGTCTCTCTCCTTCGATTTTTTAGTCTCGAAGAAACCACCAATTCTAGTGTTAATAGCCGCGCGTATTCCGAGAGTTCCATCGTCTCTGTAAATGGTTTTAAATATGTTGTATTCTATCGTGTACAGCTTGTATTTAATTAATCATATACAATAAATTACTTATTATAAGCACTGCGATTCGTCATTAAATAACCCCACAAGGGTGTTGATATGCCGTAAAATAGACATACCAAACCAAATAAAATGTGCATAAATGTGTCTTATTCCGCACGTATCGTTGGGAACGTCATGGACCTACAATTATTGGTAAAATAGTGACTTGTGTTCAAATAATTGTATGCAATGAATCGTTGACGATCAGACAATCACAGCGAAAATCGTCTCTGTGAAAACTTCCAATGTAAAAACCCATAGCCTCAGAAAAGCAGAAAAAACATATTCCTTTGCACGAAAATAGCGTTATCATGGCGTTCGTAGAAATAGAGAATTTCTCATTTGGGATATGTTCCAGACATGCTATTGTCTGTTCTGTTTGAAGGCTTTGAACCTGGTGACAGTATTTTGACTAGATTTTCAAGACATGTGGAATTGCAATAAGCACATTAAATAAGGTAATCTATATTATAATTGAGTATTATATCCCTGTGTATTGGTCCCTGATAAGTCGCAAGCTACTCGATATAATTCTACCAAATTAAATATGAAGAACTCCTGAGATATTCAGGTTGCGTCATACCGAATACTACTACTACTACTACTACTACTACTACTACTACTACTACTACTACTACTACTGATAATAATGATAATAATGATAATAATTAACACTTATAGACTCTAAAACTATTGGTTATTATTGCGTCACATTAGCTATGAAGCACCCTTGGATGCTGTATATATCACGAATGTTTGTGGAAGAAATAATCTGTTGCTAGTATTACGTATAATAATAATAATAATAATAATAATAATAATAATAATAATAAAACCTCATAGATTCTGAAACTATTGCTAAGAATGGCACCAAATTTGGCATGAAGCACTCTTGTCATATTGAACAATTAATCTTTTACTACTACAATTACTACTACTACTATTACTACTACTATTCATAATGAAGCATGCTTGATATGCCAGATGTATCACGATACCCTATTAAGAACTCCTACTACTAATGCTAGTATTAATAGTAATACACACTTATAGGTTTTGAAACTATTGAGAAGAATTTCTCCAAACTTTACGGTCGATTAGAAGGTCTTCATCTTTTACTCCATTCAAATCGTTTTAAGTAAGTCTTCATATCGACCCAACAGAAGTGAGGCAGTATATGACATTTTCAGCACGTTAAATAAGACTTCAAATCTTTTTCATGTTACATAATTTTTATTTTTATTTTATTTTCATATAGAAATCGCTCCAGACAAGGCATTAAAATTAAACTAGCCAATCAGATATCCACCCTCGTATGTGACAATAAGTGATACTAATGTCAAACCCTGTCAATCAGACATGTTAACTGAGAAATCCGTAGTTACATAACATAAATTTAACTTCAAAACCATATTACTACGAGGTAATATATACCATTTTTTTTGTAATGTTATCCAAAGGTTTTTAATAACTATAACGGACGACATACAATATAAAAGAGTTTATTACTGTAAGTGAACAATGCAACAGATAGTTAAAAGTTGGGTAACTGACTTGTAATGTATATGGGGAACGGCCAGCATACAAGTATGTAAAAAAGTTTATTACTGTAAGTGAACAATGCAACAGGTAGTTACAAGTTGGGTAACTAGCTTGTAATGAATACGGGGAACGGTCCTGCTGTACTCATACTACCGTTATATTCCCCGAAGGTAGTATCGTCGTCGCTGATATCCTTCTCGGAGTAGTTCGTTGTATATGGATCTCATTACTTTCTCTTGGCCTTTTGGCTAAGATCAAAGTGTAGTATCTGTTCCGATGGATACTGCACCCCATACTGGTGTTGTCTTGGCCTTCGGGGCTTGATTTACGCCGGTCAATGGGTCTGTCCTGTGCAGTTCTAGGAGGTCCACCCTCCCAGGCTCCGCCTCCCCTCTTTGGGGAGGAGTAAGTTTATTGCTTACTGCCTGAGGCGCCCCTACCGGAGAATGCCGACGGGGCTGCCCAGGCAATTTTTAAACCCCACTTTCCCGACCCGACCTTGGGTCACATCTTACTTGTGGGAGTAAGATAAAAACTGGCCTTGTGCCTAACTCCTGGAGAGGAGTAAATCAATACTTTCTCTGCAGCTACGTTTCGGATCAGCTTCTTTTGCTCAGATACTTTTGACTGGAAGATACCAGTCGAGGATCCGTTCTCGACAATCAGTCCGGCAGAAACTGGGGCATTTCGGTGGCATTTTATATATCGGACAATGGGTAGTCCTAGGAGGTCCAACCTTCCAGGAATCGTCTTTCCTTTTTTTGGGTGGGTGGGTTTACTTTATTCCTAACTTCCTGATGCGCTACGACCGGGGAATGCCGCCGAGACTGCCCAGGCAATTTTTAATAGGCCAGAGTGCTCCTTCTTTATGGGTGCTAACTTGATTCTCCCCACTTCCCGGCCTTGTGTCACATATTGCTGCGCTGGGAAAGAAGTAAATACCCAGCTCGTCTTTGGTCTTTTGGCTAAGGGAAAAGTGTAATATCTGTTCTGATACACTACATTTCATATTTTCTGTTCTAGGTCAGCGACGTAGAAACCATTCTAGATTGAGGCAATGTTTATTTTTGTTCCGATTTAGAGTGATACTATTTGGGGAGCTGGACTTTACCCACATTAAAAAAAACTGAGCTGGTTTCTAACTCTTATCTCGTGGGAGAGGCAAGTAAATGGTAACAAAGTCATTGTATGAATATTCGCCATTTTGTTCTATCCCTTACGATTCGTTAAGTAAAATATCTCGGTTGAATAAACAAACATTCCCTGCAAAAAAATAGATTAATTCATTTGCATTGAGCTCTTTCAAATAGCCTTATGTCAGTCAACGTTAAATTTAGTAAATGTCTCATTGGGATGGAATATATTGAAATTTCAAAATGGTCCCAACGTTATGTCAATCTTTAAACCTCTGTCAAAATAATTTTCAAGTCCGACTTGCACCCACAATTCAATTGAAATCTCGATTGCGGAAAGCTAAATATGATACAAATGTAAAATATTAAATGTTGTCTTGTAACCTCTATCAGCTTAGGCAAATAAGCCAAAATTATACAGACTCGCCCGCCGCCCTGATTTTGAAAGCACAACTTAACACCCCAAATCATGAGGTACCCATAGGGGATTAACACTTACTTTTTTTCTTTTTCTCATTTACGTAAAAGACTTAGATAAATAAGTGAGAGAAATGGATTAATATTTAATCCGGATTAATCTGGTTATTTTCTCTGTAGACGGCGCAGTGGTTAATTCATTAAGCCAAGGATAACGAGACAACACGATTTGAATTTCGACTCAATCTCAAAAGACAAACTCTCGTTTCAGCGACTCAGATCAATAGAAATTCCACGATTGACTACAAAAAAAAGATTTTTACTGTCTCATTTTATCTATCGATTTTTGTTACTTTTAAATAAATCTTTTAAAACCTTTTCGAGAAACAAAAGGGCAATATATTCTAATCGCGTAATAAAGGAACATTGTTATTTCTCAAACATTTTAATGTTAGTTTCTTTCTCCTATTTCAACTCTATTTCTCTTTCTTTATAACTGATATAACCCCGTCTCTCCTACCCTTTAAAACGTGTGAATTGGACTATCTTTCCCCGTCTGTTTCACCACTCTTCATCATCTTTTCATTTTGAATTTATGTCTGCTGTTGCCTGCTACTACGCAAGCCGAAAACAGAAATAAGTCTGAAGATGCAAGATCATGACTGTAAGGTGGATGATGTACAGGTTTCCAAAGTCTCATAGAACAACTCTTGTTACCCATGAAGAATATGCCGGCGCATTCTGGTAATGAAAAAGATTTCCAGGGTGCCACTTTCTGGGCCATTTCTCCGTTTCCTTAAACCATTTGTTTTTGTACTTTGAGTTTCGATAAAATTTATCAGGATTATTCATTTAGAAAAATAAAAAAACAAAAACGATAGCCATTATGTTCTGACGGAACTCATTGACTTGAATCTAAGCTACTCTTTCGACTAGAACATCTGGCTTTCTATTGAAAAGGTCAAGTTTTATTTTCAGTTATGATAAAATCCACTTCATCAAACTCAATTTTGCTAAAAAAAAAGTCATGGCGCCAGTAGAAAGTTTAACGAGAGTAAAATCTTCAAGCAAAAATTGCAATGATGAAACCTGTAAAAATCTACACTTCCTTACTAATAAAACCCTGTGGATCTTGTTTGCTTGTGTATCCCCGTGCACACTTGATAACGTCATCAAAATGATGGCGTCACTAAAGGATGACATCACACATTAAAACAGAGATGGGGATAACCGGGTACAGTGAATGGCGTAATAAAATGATGACGTCACTAGAGGTTGAAACAGAAATGGGTATAAACGGGAACAATTAATGACGTCACAAAATGATGACGTCACTAAAGGTTGAAACAGAAATGTGTATAAACAGGAACAATTGATGACGTCACAAAATGATGACGTCTTCCATCAAATAAGAGTGCTAGGAAGGAAGAGACCCTTTATCTTGACGACCGTGACGTGTTAAATATTAATTCGGGTACATTATTCAAGGTATGTTTACTTAGATTGATTCATGTACGATGTTCTATCATGAATACTTTCGAATAGAATGTGAACAATTTCTTGAATGGCTGGTAGCGTTTTTGAGAGAATATCAAGGTCATGAGTTCGCTTCATCAGTGGACAGACTTTTTTTTGTGAATAAAATTTTACAGAAAGTAGTGCCACTAAGATGTCGCATTAATATCTTTTAAAGTATGAACAGGTTAAGTAAGTTTCGAAGCATTTACTTACAAGATACAGCTGGTGTATTTTTTGCGATGAAATTTTCCGGTTCTTGAAATAAAAACGATTCACATCGCTGTTTGCTTCCTTCTCGGATGCCAAGTCTCGATCTGACTGGATCTGAAAATAAAACAAATGATATCTTTTATTTGATATTCAAAACAACAAATATTGATTTCTACGTCAACGAACAACTCTCAAAGGTTGAACACATCTGTCAGATAAATCGGATGGAAATCTTGAACTTCTGGAATGCGTTTTTTCTTTGCTTTTTCAGTCGATATTGTATCAAAAGGGAAATGCAGTTCTGTGTTTACAAGTGAAATTGTTCATTTTACAGTAAAAGCTGTTTGTAATGAAAAAAACAAAAACAATGAAATACTTTAAACAGAAGACATTTGAAAGTTTTCAGTAAATCTGAAAAACCTAAGGAGTAGAAGAAAGTAGAAAAGTATGACTGTTGAATCTTCTTTATGTTAAAATATCGACTGAAAACAAATTACCGAAATTAACGTTCATAAAAGCGCTTTACAAAATTTCACGAGACGCTGAAAAAAGAATTAAAAAATACGTACATAATTTGTACTGAGTTGAATATATTTTAGTTAGAAATTAGCATGTATTTGTGAACTTTTTTTTGTTTTCAAGAAATATATCGACCGTACTCGAGGGCGACCTGAAGGCCCCCTTTTCTTTGACTACTACACTGAGATGTAGGAGAGGGTGCTACCTCTTTCCTTGAAACTTTTTTCATGGAAATCGTTCCATACAAGGCATGACGCCACTTGATGTAAGGAGCTAAAAAATACCACCTCAAGGTAAAAAACTAGCCTAGCTAGTTTTAAATGGATAGATTCCGACCCAGAAAACAGCAATTCTCCCCCTTTGTCAGAAACGTCGCTCATGGAATGTGAGGACTAAAGGACAAAATAAGTGAAACGAGAGTCACGAGGCTATCGAAAGTAAACCCAAGTTAGTCACTTTCTACTCTCCTTTACTCTTGTCCTTAATCCTCACCTCATAATGCTGAAGGGAAGATAAAGTACAATTTTTGAATCTTTTGTATGACTCGACCGAGGATTAAACTCTAGTCCTCCGACTCCTTAGTGAACACTAACCATTATTCTGTAACAAACAAGAAAAACAAAAAAGCAAACAATAGGAATGATGAAAAGGGGGAAAAACGAAATATCCTATTTTTATTTTTGAAAATAGCTATCTACGATCAGCAGTTTCTTTTCTCGTAACCCCAAGAAAATGAAAAACAAAAATTGTTAAGCTTATTGTTTTTACATCATTAGTATTCTGTGCTAACGTTACATACATGCCATATCATTGCCTTTGCCAAAACGCAATTCTCCTTGCAGAAGTGTATAACTCCTATGATGTTTTAAAACAAGATGACTGTTTCACTGTTTGCCTATTATATTTAGTTAATATGCAAGTTCCATTCATTAAAAAAAAATTTTTTTTATCGTTAATTTACGTAATGATTTATACAGAAATATTCGATTTGCTTTGGGTTCTATACTGTATGTGTACCTAATTTTCTGTTAATAATGGGGTTTTGCACGCACATTTTATATGGCCTCGTGTTTTTATATCTAAGTGATATTTATAGAAAAAAAGCAAATGAATTAAAAGTATTTACTAATAACTTACTGGTGATACCAGATCAGGCGGCCCTGTGGCTCTCTGAGACGAAATTCACCTACATTGAAGTTTTTTTTTTTTTTTTTTTTGTAAAACTTAATTATGTTCTACAAAACCAAAAACAAAAACAACAGCCCCTCTCCCTTTCTCCCTCCCCTTTTTTATTTTATTTTTAGAACTTGAAGCATAAATCTTTTACTATAATGACCGGATTCGGCATTAAATAACCGAGAAAGGGTTGATATGCCGTAAAACAAAACTACCAAACCAAAAACGATGATTAAACATTTGAAGATATAAAGAACTTGAAGCATAAAAACTTTTACTATAATGACCAGATTCGGCATTAAATAACCCAAAAAGGGTTGATATGCCGTAAAACAAAACTACCAAACCAAAAACGATGATTAAACATTTGAAGATATAAAGAACTTGAAGCATAAAAACTTTTACTATAATGACCAGATTCGGCATTAAATAACCCAAAAAGGGTTGATATGCCGTAAAACAAAACTACCAAACTACCTAATAACTTAATTCTATATCGATTTCCAATCAGTTCTTATGGGACAGTGGTTGTGTATATGTCCGGGCGAAGGTTAGTCAATACATTGCATTAACGGACACGTGGTGCGCATAGCGTTTACTGCATATTAATATATTCGGAATAATAGTATTTAAATCAAATATTATCTATTATATTATAAGAACACAAAAATAACAAAGTGCTATTACTAACGCATGCGTATATAGGCTGCCTTAATGTAAACGTGCCCCATTTACACGTTCATAACTTATGAATCAGGTAAGAAAGACAAGAAAACGTTGTATTTCCTAAAAGCTGAAATAACGCAAATCACTATTTTTTTTTATAAAATAAAAAATTTACACGAGGTGTTCTAAATGTGAAACTCGGCGCTGATAGCATATTTGGAATCGTCGAGCCAAGTTGTCGATTACCCTGACACATTTTTTCATTGTTATGCCACGGATATGCAGTGTGATGGCAACGAGGTGATCTTCCCATTGCAATGACCTCTAAAGGACTTTAGAGGGGTTTTAGATCCTCATAGCACATAGTTCTAGCTATTGGCGTCGCCTGATAGAGAGAAGTGGGCGAAATCACTTAACCACGTCCATTTGGTGTTAATAATCATAATGCCATCTACTTGCATGATTTTCAAACGTCATTCTATTTTCTATTAATCTCGGGAAGTACAGGATCATATTGATGTGGGTTGAGTTATTAAATAGGCCACGTTTATAATGAAACAAAGAAATACCCACATGATATAAGTTATTAAATAGGCCACGTTTATACTGAAACAAAGAAATACCCACATGATATAAGTTATTAAATAGGCCACGTTTATACTGAAACAAAGAAATACCCACATGATATAAGTTATTAAATAGGCCACGTTTATACTGAAACAAAGAAATACCCACATGATATAAGTTATTAAATAGGCCACGTTTATACTGAAACAAAGAAATACCCACATGATATAAGTTATTAAATAGGCCACGTTTATACTGAAACAAAGAAATACCCACATGATATAAGTTATTAAATAGGCCACGTTTATACTGAAACAAAGAAATACCCACATGATATAAGTTATTAAATAGGCCACGTTTATACTGAAACAAAGAAATACCCACATGATATAAGTTATTAAATAGGCCACGTTTATACTGAAACAAAGAAATACCCACATGATATAAGTTATTAAATAGGCCACGTTTATACTGAAACAAAGAAATACCCACATGATATAAGTTATTAAATAGGCCACGTTTATACTGAAACAAAGAAATACCCACATGATATAAGTTATTAAATAGGCCACGTTTATACTGAAACAAAGAAATACCCACATGATATAAGTTATTAAATAGGCCACGTTTATACTGAAACAAAGAAATACCCACATGATATAAGTTATTAAATAGGCCACGTTTATACTGAAACAAAGAAATACCCACATGATATAAGTTATTAAATAGGCCACGTTTATACTGAAACAAAGAAATACCCACATGATATAAGTTGCCTAAAAAAGAAATCAATTTTACGTTTTTAATTTGCAGGATAACATTTAATGATTTCGTAAATTATTTCTCCTTTGTATCCCCCTCCCCAAATAGATACTAGAAGTTGAGAACATAGAAGATTACCAATGCCAAAAAGTAATTTCTTTAAATAGCAACATTTTCAAAGAGTAATGTTTTCAAAGAGTAATGTTTTCTAGGAATGTAAATGACAATCCTACATTTAGAATTATATTTAATAACCTTATTCGGCATTAAATAACCCACATATATTATATATAGGGTGGACAAAAATAAGGGTCCTATTTTTAAAAATTCATAACTTTTTTATTTATTGATTTAAAAATTTTTTTTTTTAGAATAAGTAAAGGACCCCTTCCGAAGCAAGCATGAGCCGTATTAGCCCTAAGGAACGTACCCTCATTTAGAAAACATTATTTTTGCTTAAAAAACTCAAAACAATGTAAAAAACAATACTTTAGTTTTTGTAAGTTTTAAGAAGTGTTTTTCGGCTAAAATTTGTTTTGTTTATTTCAAAAGATCTCGGAAGGGTCAGTCTACACACACATAAAGTTTGGTGAGTTTAACTTTTATTTTGTGGAAGTTATTCAAATTCAAGTTATTCAAATTTAAAGATAGGACCCTTATTTTGGCCCACCCTGTATATACTGTAAAACAAATGAAACGAAACCATCTGGCGTTTGAGATACCCATAGCACAGAGTTCTAGCTGTTAACGTGGCCTGTTAGAGAGAAGTGAGCTTCATCACTGAACCACCCATTTGGGGGTCAATAATTATAATGCCATCGACTTGGATACTTTTGAACCGTTATTCTGAAAGTTATAGAATACTATCATTAATATTGGTTGAGTTATTAAATAAGTTACGTTTATACTGAGATACTCTGTATTTCTTATTCATCTAATGATTGATTAACCCATTAAATAAATACCGCTATAACATAATCGTTAATACACGAAACAAAAGCGAATCGTAAAGCTTAAACCTACATATAACTAACTTGAGTATCTCGGATGAAGCTTGGACGAGACTGGTGGAGGTGTCGCTCTCACTCTGATGTATTATCGCCACTGATATGCAATGCAATTAATCGGAAAATACGTTATTTCAATACTAAAAAACATTTCAAATGCTTCAGTAAGTAATTAGCGGTCGCGGAGTTCGCTTCCGATTGTTGGGCGTAGGAAATAGTCAAAGGATTCTCGATAAAGTTATGCGATTGCTTTTGGGAGATAGGAATAATCGTTTGTAACAACCAAGCACATTCAGAATTATGGAACACACGCATGAAGTGAATGTTTTTACACATGTTAAAAGTAAACATAAAACAACTGATTGTTAAAGTCGCCAACCTGAAAAATAGAAAATACATTTTTTCATAGCTATCTATTAGTACATTTTTCTCTCTCTATATATAAATAAAATATGAGGTCTGTATCTATGTTTGTTTGTATGTACACCCATAGCTTTCTAAGTTTATCAAGTACAGAGTTAAAATTTAATTTACAGATACGCCTCGATAAGGAACACAATGTGACGTAGGTGATGACGTCGGCAGTGTTTAGGGTGCAATCAGAGGAGAGCATACGGTGCACTTTGTCCAGTGCTATCCAAATCACTAGGACCGACTTCAGAGAATTCAAACTCCCTGCAGCAATCAAGCTGTTTTGTGCTTGGTGTTTATGACTTTTCCGTCCTCATCTAATATATAACCCAACTTTCGTTTTCGGGCAACGCCGGATACCTATGTTTGATATGTGTTTATAAAGTATTATCTAAATACTTAGAGAGGCCCCCATGACAACTGAGTTACGGAGGAGAATAAATGGCAGTGGAAATTAAATGAACTATGATAATTTGTTGTGCCCCCTACATAGACCGTATACCAATGCGGAAGGGCACAACACCGTGAAGCAACATGTGGTTCACTAGGAACATCTGCTGACTAAATAATAATAATAATAATAATAATAATAATAATAATAATAATGATAATGATAATAAAAAAATTAAAAAGAATTAAAAAAAAAATTTTTTTTTAAAAAAGGAAAGAGAAAAGGAAAAAAATAAGGAATTGAAAGGAAAAGAATAAAAAATTAAAAAAAATTTAAACTTAAAAAAAAAGAAAAATTAATTTAAAGAAATATTATTTGATTTATTTATTTATTTTTATCAACTGGTGCCGGCCTAGGCTGACACCAGACAACATATTTGTAGAGGGCCGAGGAGGGACAGCACAAACCAGACCTCCACTGGAAAAGTGCAGAGAATGCTGAGACCTTGGGGAGGCTTATTGCCACCCAAATCCCGGAGAAGACCAATTGTCCTTACCAGCGAGAAATCAATGGTAAGAGGCTGTTGCGATACCGCATCGTTATCGAAAAGAGGTGAAGAATACTGGAAGTCTGGGGAGACTTGCTGTCACTCAGACTCCAGGAAATACCACTGGTTATTGTCGGTGAGCAATCACTGACGATGATCTGTGTGAGAACTCCTAGTGAGTACAAATCATCATCATCATCATCATCATCATCATCATCATCATCATCATCATCATCATCATCATCATCATCATCATCATCATCATCATCATCATCACCACCACCACCACCACCACCACCACCACCACCACCACCACCACCACCACCACCACGAACTAAATTTAACAATTATTCATTTTTTCTCCCCCTTCTATATTTTGTTCGCTTATTCATTGTTTTTTTCTTCTTATTTTCTCAACTAAAGCGCCTAATTGTCGGTCAAAAACGTTTACATGGGGAAACTAATAAATATATTTGATAGACAAAGTGCATTTTGTCGATTTGGATATTTTTTTTTTTGCAAGATGGGATTTATAGTATGTGTAATTCTTTACGAATTCCATATGACGAACCATTGGTTATATTTGGCCCGAATTTGGGTAGATGAACTTCGCAATCCGCGGAATAGTACACGAGTACATGGGGGTGGGGGTAAGTGGGGGAAATGCCGCCTGAACGCGTTACCCGGTCTCTTTTCGTCGTTTTGTTGTTTATTTGATACACAAAAATAGTGCTTATTTACACACGCAACCCCATCGATCGAGTGTGGGATTGAGCGAAGGAAGAAGGGAATTTGTTGAATGAAAGACTAACCAGGAACGGCAGATCCTTTTCTCGTCACCATCCCCCGCACTCTATTGAAACGGGCGAAGGTACTAGAATGGCCACGGGACCACACAGACAACGTATCAACAACATTACTAGGCCATTAATGCACAAAACTGTTCGGCAATCACATACATATTTGACGATACATGGACACACAAATAGAAGTATCATACGCATATATGATATGGAAGTGGCGTGTTGTAATGGTTACAGGCATGGGCTGTGATCTCGGAGTGTCGGGTTCGAGTTCCTTCGGGGCTACTGCATTAATATCATTAATACCCTTGAATATATGAATTCATCTATCTTTTTGCTAGTTCTGGACTCAATAGTAGGGTAGACTATATTGGCAAGTCTTGTTTATGCAACTAATCTATGAGAACATAAATAGAATAACACCAGTTTTTCTCTGCGTATTCCGGCATTGTTTCCAGTCGTCCTGGACTTCTTGCCACAAGGCTCAAGCAATGTCGGTGTACGTGGTTGCGGAACCTTTACTTCATTATAGACTACCCATACAGGCACCCTTACAGGGGGTATCCGTTGTCACTAGACTGAAAAGAGCCCCCTTCCAAAGTATATGAACATGTGAACACGCGCGTATATATATCTATATCTATTTGTTTTCTAGGCAATACTGAGGCTTTCGTAACAAGCAGTAAGCAACACAATATGGGTGATACTTAAATTATGTATAGAGAGCAAAACTTGATATCAGAGCATACAGTGAAAAGACGCGGGTTAAATGCTTGAAAATAGCCAAATATCATTTCTAGATCTTATTTTAATATTTTCAATTTATTTAATTATTTATTTGTTTGTTGAGCAGCTCCATTTTGTAAAATATCTTTTCAATTGAAAATTAAAAACACTGTACTCATTTATTCTTTTGTAAGTTTTGTCATTCGTCTTTCTATGCCTTCTAAACACAATATTACATTCCAATATTAACTTTTATCCTCGAGTGGCTCTTTGCTTTGATAACTAATGACCCAATAGTGAATCACGTCCTATATAGACATCAATGCTTAGCCCTCAGTGCAATACTCTACATGAGGTCTTATTAGAGTTTTATATATATCTTTAAAACAACGTTTAGTTCCTTTGAAATAATATTTCTAACCATCCATCCAATCAGTTTATTTGACCTACTTACAATACGCAACATATGCTTGATGATGTATAATCAAAACAAAATTCCAAGTCGTATTCTTCATTTACTTTTTTTACTCTGTTTTTACATATATTAGGTCGTTACAAAAATAATGGCCGCCTGAAGCGTTGGGGTTTTAAAAAAAATCATTGTAACACAGACTTTGTAGTTTATTTCTGATAGATTTTAACATATATAATAATTAATGAGTTCTCAATAATAATTTGTAAGGTTTTTTTGAAGCATAGAAGACCCTCAATGATGAACATGACCTTCACCTTCTTAGGTTGCAGGAGTTCAAGCTTGGGCACCACAATGCCTCCGAAACTTCTGCCAATATCAATAGAGCATGGGGAGATGGACCCACAAGCGATCGGACAGTACGAAGATGGTTCCAGAAATCCTGTAGTAAAGATGAGAGCCTTGAAGACGAAGAAGGTAGAGGACGGCCGTGTAATCTTGACAATGAACAATTGCAAGCACTTGTTGGGCAAAATTCACGTCAAAGTGTCAAAGAAATGCCCCAGACACTTGCTGTTAGCACTGCAACAGTTTCACATCATTTACAGAGTATTGGAAAGGTGAAAAAAACTTTCATGAATAAATGTATGTTTCTGAAATCGGCCATTATTTTTGTAACGACCTAATAATTAAGCACTATAATATTCGTGGATCCTACATGTAGCATTTTACACTTTTCTATGCTAAAATATGAACACTTATTTGGTTCCATTTGTGTTATTTCTTTTGATAATGGTCCAAGAAGTAATTCAACATCACCAGCAAAAGTTCTATTTCTAAATGTATATAATTAGATGAATAGTTTAAGAATATTAAAGAAAACAAAAGTATCCAAACTGAACCCCGATATACAGAGCGGGGTATATACTGCAATTCAAAGTAATCGTTATCAAGTTTAACACTATAAGGTGCCATTTCATCGCAACTATTCATGGAAACGCCTTGAGCCTGCTCTTGGCCTGCCAAGCCAGCCGGACACCCGACGAAACTTCCCGATACCTACATGTTGGTTTCAAAAAAAAGGACATTTTATTAATTAATTAATTAATTAATTATTATTTGCCTCCCAATTTTGGTTCTCAATATTTTTATTAGTTAACAATTATTTAATATTTGTCGTTACATTCCTGAAATGTTATTGATGTTAGAACATTTTCCCTATTATATAACCTTTTTGCATTTGTAATATATTTCAATTTCTGTTAAAAAAATATCATTATCATAAATAGTTTAACCTTTCATCGTTCTATCTGTCAAAAGCTTTCTTACAATATTTACTATTTTGTTAGAAATACGATAATTTTATATTTTCACCAGTAAAAGATACTGTGATACCGTATCAAAATCCTCGCTATAATTGAAATATCTAATATCCGCATCACCCCCTTCCATCAAATATTCATTTATAACTTTAGTACTTTAACGAATCTCTCTCTATTGTCGAAAAAATCTTTCGACTGGTTGAAGTGTAAGAATAGTAGAAGTGCTGTTGTCTTGCGAAACACTGCCGATTCGCGACTTCCCACCGAAATCGGGGAGTCAGTTAACAAATAACTAAAGATGGGGAAGGGGGTAGCTGTAAGCTTGGTAACAAATCAAACGATTAACTGATAACTGGTTAACACAGAAGCAAGTCCAAAATGTTAATGACCTCTCCGGTAAGAGAGGAAGACTTTATAACCACTGAATGCCCTCCCTATTAGTATAAATAGATGGAAGGCATCGGGTTTTACCTTCCGGTCCTCTGATTTTCTTCACGTGAGTATCGTCACCTCTTTTTTTCACACACTCCCGAACAAGAGGAAGGAAAAAAAAGAAAGAAAAAAAGAGGTGAGCTAGACTATAGTTTGAAGTCGTACTCAGGACCTTTAATTTATGCTGGAAGTAAGCTGGGTCTACCCCGCCGGCGTTTGCGGGGAACGCACTCAGGACAGTACCATTTCTGTCTCTGCGGTGGAGCCTTTTCCACACCCACGCATCTAAAATGGAACCATTCGTTGCACCGATCACAGGCAATCATGTTCTCCTCTCCTTGAGGGGAATTGCATTTTGGGCATAACCACAGTGTGGCCTCCTCTCCTATGGAGCTGCTCGGAATGTTGGGAGGGGACGATGAGTCTGCGGTTTGTCCAGCCTCTTCCGGTGAAAGGGAAAGCTCCAATGGAAATAGATTCTTGAGAGAATGCACCACCACTGCACCATCACTCTGCCTGATACGTGCCGATCTGACGACACCCCTGTCAGATTCCAAAAGTTCTAAGACGGACCCCAATAGCCAAAATGGTCTTGGTTTAAGGGGGCTCTTGATGAGGACAACATCATTTACCCTTATTCGGTTAGTGAAGGACTCCTGTGATCGGCCTTGAGGCCTCTCTCTAAGACAGAGGAGATATTCCTCATACCACAAATGCCGGAAATTTTCCAACCATTCATTCCGCAGCATCATTGTCTCAACTAATTTTCTGCGACCAGGGGGAGCTGTATTTGTCAGGTCACTTGCTCCTAGCTTCAACATCAATCCAGGGTTTTTCTTGGGTCCCAGGAACATACTAGGGGTCACAGCTTCTAGTCCTCGGTCTGCAAATTCCCAGTAGGTTAGAGGACGATTATTGACTGCCCTCTGGATGTCCGAAACGATAGTTATTAGCGAGAAGTAATCCACTCGTCCCCTGCCTATGGTTTTGTGCAGGCATGTTTTGACAGTTTGTATGCATCTCTCCCACACACCTCCATACCAGGGAGAATACAGAGGAATAGTGCGCAGCTGGATATTGGAGGTGGCAAATTTCTGCTGGTATTCGTGAAACAGGGAGAGTCGGGAAAACAGTTTGCCGCTGCCTACAAATGTCTTAGCATTATCAGAATAAAGTGCTTGAGGAACACCATACAGGTTAGTGAACCTAACCAAGGCTTGCACGAAAGATAACATTCCCATGTCAGGAACCACCTCCACATGTATAGCTCTGATGGACATGCAAGTAAAGAGTAAAAGGTACACTTTTTCTTCCGTAGATCCGCTCTTGATCCAAAAATGTCCAGTAAAATCAACTCCAGTGTTTTGGAAAGGCTCCGTGAACTCGACCCGAGGCACTGGAAGACTAGCCGAATTAGTGGGGAGAACAGCTCTTGAGTTGTACCTCTTACATAAATGGCAAGATGCCAAAGCCTTAGTGACCGCCTGTCTCCCTTGAGGAATCCAAAACCCACAACGCCTGAGCTCAGCTAGAGTAGACCCCACTCCTAAATGGGCGCTCCGGTAATGACAATCCATAATAATGAGTCTAGTGACGAGGTTGTCCTTGCCCAATAAGATGGGGTTTTTTACCTCGAAACTGAGGTGCGGTGATCTGTCTATTCGGCCTCGAGAACGGATGAGGCCATCCTGGTCCAGAAACAAGTCAAGAGAATGGATCAGTGGGGGGACCGATTTTCCAGAGGGATCCTGCAAGTAATGCAATTCCACCACGCAGGATTGGGCCTGCAAGTTTTTTAACAGATATATTTTGGCCTTTCCTCCCGCATCTTCATTGCGCCCCCTAAGCCTATTGATGAACGTGAACACCAATGTAACCACTCTGAGAAGGCGGGAAAACTGAGAGAAACGTCCAAAGTTAATGCAGGGAGTACATTCTGTCTCGAGGGCCACGGAAACACCTACACAAGCAGATGCCATTTGTTGGGAATGTTTGCTGAGACATGGCATATCCTGTACCGGCCAGGCAGAACTTCCTCCCCCCAACCAAGAGGGACCATGACACCAAAACTTGAAAACTGACTTGAATTTCCTCAAGGACATTCCTCTGGTAATGAGATCAGCTGGGTTTTGCGAGGTATGTATATAACGAAACACCGGTTCGAGTCCATGGAGAGTAGCAAATTGACTCCTCATATGAAGAACATCCTTGAGCCGATTTTGAGCAAAAACATTCTTACTTGCCATAGATTGTGACAGAATCCATGACAAGACCACTTGTGCATCCGTTGCCACATATAACTTGGTGAGGATCAAATCCCTGCAGCCCAGTAACACTGAGGGCAAGCATTTTAGAGCCAAGTATATGGCCATTAGCTCCAATGTCGGGAGCGACTTCGTCTTAGAGGGGGCCACTTTGGCTTTGGCAAAAATCAATCGGGGACAATCCTGCTGTAAGACGTATGCTGCAAACCCATACGCATCTGCAGAGGCATCACAAAAAACGAATAACTCTCCTTCTTGACCTCCCTGGAAGGCGCAACGGTCAAATGGTAAGTCACTCAGATCAGACAGGTCCCGAGCAAGAGTCCTCCATAGCATCTGATATTCACCTGGGATTTGTTCATCCCATCCTAATCCTCTTTTCCATAATTTGGCCATTAATACTCGGCTCCGCAGGGTCACAGGGAGGCAAAGAGACAAAGGATCAAAGATCTTAGCGGCTTCAGCCAGTATTCTTCGCTTAGTCGAAGCATCCGACTGGCATTTCACCTGGTTGACACTCATTTCTTCTGTAAGTGGAGCATAGCGATAACCTAATACTCTCTCCCAACTGCCTCCATGGGTGCTGAGAGTGCCGTCCTGACTCATTTTTTCTCTGAGGGTGGCACAATTGGAGTTGCAGGCCTGCAACTCAAAACCTCCCTCCTGCAGGCGAGCTTTGGAGGTAGAATACAATTCGGTAATGATTCCTGGTTCTGTTCCTGTCATTACCAGGTTGTCCACGTAAAATCGATCCTCCATCATAGATCGACAACGGTCCTGAGGAAATCGTGCTGCATGGAACTTCAATATGCAACTCAGGATGAAGGGACTTGACACAAACCCAAAAATGATCGTTGTGTATCTGTAACATCGAAGTCGATCCCCATCCCGGAGGAAGAAGCAAAACTTGTTTTTATCAGACTCCAGTTTCAGACGAATCATCAAAAATGCCTTTCTAATATCTGCTAACAACACATATTTGTTAGACCGAAATGCAAGTAAGAGATTCAGCATATCGCAGTTCAGATTAATCCCGGGATAGGCTGCCTCGTTTAAAGAAACAGAGTTTCCAACCTTTAAACTGCAATTAAAGACAGGTCGAATCTTCGTAGTACAAGTTGGGTCTGTCTTCATGACGGGTCGGTGAGGGATCCATATGTAATCTTTGAATTGGTGAGGAAGTACCTTGATCTCCTCAATGGTGCCATCTAGCTCCTGTTGACGAAATACCTCCCGGTACTCTTCATACACACCCTCTTTCGTTAGTTTCTTAACTACCCGGTCCAAAATGCGGAGAGAGACAGCGTGATTGGAACGAACACGAGATAATTTCTCCATATGCCAAGGCAGTTCCACATAATATTTGTTGTCCTTTAGTATAATGGCCTCCTGAAAATATTTTATCTTCTCCTGGTCAATTTCAGCAAGAGATTCCTCATTGGGGAGCCCCAGCGATTCCATGCTGAACATGAGCTCCAATCCCCTCTGCACCTGGCTGTCCGGGAAGAAATATCCTAAAGGATCTGTATAAGTTGATTCAGACTCCAACGCAAAACACAAAAGAGATGACTCAACATTCTCCGTAGAATCCAATACCCTGCGGAAAGAGAGGCCTACATTTTCCTGAAGAGATGGGTTTTGCTCGGGGAGGAAAGCATCTTCTCTTCCAAAAGGAATGAGTCCGGATGGCACTGAAAAGGCTTGGCCCCGAACGCAGGGCACACTTTGAAGGGGTCTCAAATATTGGATGACATCCAGTCCAAGAATACCTTCAATTTTAATTCTGTTGGTGCCCCTCGCTAAATCTCCGGCTAGTGTATATCCCATTCCCCTGAAATTATCCAACAGGTCATCCAGGTGTTCCAAATGTGACGAAAGATCCAAGTTCTCGTGAATTAGAATGGGTAGTATCAGTAGTTGTTCTATTCCCAGACTGGTCTTCAGAGCGACCTCTCGATAGCACTTCCTATGTTGTCCCTGGAATGTGGTGAGCGAAAGCTCATACTCGCGACCCTCAGAATCAGGGATGTACAGAGGCTGTAGAGCTTCTTTCGAAACAAAAGTACGCCCACTTCCGGTGTCCAGCAGGCAGTTAACTTGTACAGTCTTGTTTCCCCAAGAGAAGGAAACGCGCATGACAGGAGGAATACTTCCTATGGTTTCAGTCGAGGTAAGGAAGGAGGTATCTTTACGAGGGGTAGAACCTCCTGGTTTCCGTGAGGGGGGACCTTGAGAGCTGTAGAACCTCGGGAAGGTAGGACGGGTGGATCTGCCCTTGACACACAGTCGTTTGATTGCTTCTCCAGTGTCACGAAGTAAAGAGGACAAAGTAGGGATTCTACGTCCGGTTAGCAGGATAACTTCACTCTTTATTTCTTTGGGGAACTTGATGAACAGAATCTGGGCCATTAAGCGAGCACCTGCTGAATGATCATCGGTAAAGTCACAACCAAAGGAATCTGCCAGTTCAGTGAGGAGGGCAGCGGTTTTTGCTAGGAATTCCCCTAAATCCATAGAAGGGTCATCACGTCGAACCTTATAATCCAGGATATCCTGAAATATTTGCTGTATGATTTCCTCTTCATCCAAATACTCCGACTTAAGGATGTCTACCGCTGTTTTGTAGTTCAAGTCGCATACACTCAGGTGTTTGATGAGCAGAAGAGGTCGGCCAGTTACCGAACACTTAAGAAAGTTAAGTCTTTCGGCATCGTTCGCCATTCCTGCGACGCAATTCTCAAATCGAGAGAGAAAGCTACGAAAGCTCATAATGTCCTCTCCCATCTCTCGACCACTAAAGGTAGGCGCGTTTACATGTACCTGAGGAGGGTTCACTACAAAGGAAGAACGAGTCCTGCGAGGAAAGGAGTCAGATGGTGGAGAGTGTGGAGGTAGGCCAAATGCGTTATCAGAATTGGAGGGGGGATGAGTTATACGGAGTTGGTGGAGAGAATCCAAAAACCCTGCGTATTCAGAAGACCAACTCTCCATCTCGTCACGAGAGGAGGGGTCGTGAAGTCTTATGTGGCTTATGTGAGAGTCAATCTCCACCAGATAGTTAATAATCTGTTCCTCGAACACGGAAAATGTAAGTGAAGAAGTCCTTCCAGCATGCAAACTTGCAAGTTTCGTCTGAACCATATCCTTAATGACCGAAATTTTGTTGCGTACTGTATCAATAGTTTCCGCCATTTCGCCTAAGGGGGTGATAAGTAGCTGTAACGGTAATTCTAAAAAAAAAGGCTATGAATGGGCAGTAATCAGACAACCAAAAAAGGTCCAGCCAACTTCACACTGTTGCAGAATTGTTTCGCAATGTGTCGAAAAAATCTTTCGACTGGTTGAAGTGTAAGAATAGTAGAAGTGCTGTTGTCTTGCGAAACACTGCCGATTCGCGACTTCCCACCGAAATCGGGGAGTCAGTTAACAAATAACTAAAGATGGGGAAGGGGGTAGCTGTAAGCTTGGTAACAAATCAAACGATTAACTGATAACTGGTTAACACAGAAGCAAGTCCAAAATGTTAATGACCTCTCCGGTAAGAGAGGAAGACTTTATAACCACTGAATGCCCTCCCTATTAGTATAAATAGATGGAAGGCATCGGGTTTTACCTTCCGGTCCTCTGATTTTCTTCACGTGAGTATCGTCACCTCTTTTTTTCACACTATATACAACTAAATGTCTGTGTGTATGTTCCCGATAGAAATAAAGGTTAGAGAATCTACATAAAATCTAAAAGTGTATTCTTATGTAAAATTTACCGGGGAAGACAATGGAAGTGTTCTCGAATTTCAAACTGCACTCCTAAAGGTCTATGAGGGTATAACCCTCTTAGAACTTCAAAAATATCCTATTTTTATAAAATTTAAATTCTATGTATAAAATTTTCAGGGGAAGAAAAAAAATCAGATTTGCATTAAATTTGATCCATAGTCATTAGGCACAAATTGACTAAAGTTTCCTGAATTTCAATTTCTTTTTAAGACCCCTTAAGCCTAAGCCTTGAATTTTAACCATTTATAGAACAAAAATAATGTAATGGGGTTTGATCAAAATTCGAATAAGAATTATCGAAATTAAGTTTAGTAGCATTTTAATCTTCTGAAGGGAACATACAAGTGGTGAAAAACTATTCTGTTCGGGGAATTAATTTTGCCCGTGTGGAGCATTCTTCTAGAACTTTTATAAGGTTAGGAATGCTTATATGTTTATATATCGGTATGTACAGGTTTCATTCCTAAATTAATTAACCGATCATTGCGAATTTTGGCAAACAGCTGTTAGGCGAAAGTGGTAGTAATATTGGGTATCTTTAACTTTATTTAGTTTTATTTCAAGTCGGTAAAAAAGGCGTTAAAGTCAATATATTGAAAGTCTAAATTCCGTTCTGAATCCGTTATTTTAGACTAAACAATTAATAAATAAAATAGCTGACAACTTCAAGTAAACTTAAAAGACATTAAAAAACAGTGAAAGATTTCTACGTTTTGTTTGACTGTTATGATTATCAACCATTTTAGGGGGGGGGGGGTTCCTTTAACGCTGAATTTAGACATTGTCGTAAAATTATTTAGGCGTCAAGTATATAATATCTTAACATTTTGATAGATTAAGTTGTTTTGTAGGAATGTATTTTGTAAATAAATAGTCCTTTTTATTTACTAACGAGACACTATTTATCGAGGCTTAAAGCAACTCGAGGATACGAGTTAATGTGATCGATAAATTGTTAGTGAAATGATGAAGAAATTATAAGAGGATCGAAAACGACGAATCGAATGACTGAAATTTGTTTACTTATGAGGGCGGTTTATGACAAGTATTTATTAACATCGGATTTCAAGATGACTATGTTATAGCCAACAGAGAAGCAATCCCGTGATATATATATATATATATATATATATATATATATATATATATATATATATATATATATATATATATAATTCAGGTAGGGTAAAAATCCACAGGGTAGAAATCCAAAAGGAATCAAACCGGGCTTATAAAAGAGTGCTCAATAAAAATATAGAGCTGTATTGTGAATGCTTTTATTCAAACATGTACAAGGTCTGCTACACTGGCATGTCGATGTTATCGATCTACAGCTCTCAAGAGCTGAGGTCCCATCAGGCAGAGAATTTATTATGATCCAACCTGGTCGCTGAATTCCAGGAAGTATGAAGTCAAGCAAAGAAGAAGAGGAGAAAGAAATACAATTCATGTGACCGATTTTAAAAATATAATTGCCGTTAGAAATTAATATTTTCATTTTTTTATCCAACGTTGAGCTGGGGTAGAAAGGGTGGGGGGCGAGTAAAAGAAAAAGAGAAGAAAAAGAAAAGGAAGAAAAATATATTTGCCGTTAGAAAAGTTTAATTTACAGCTATTTGTATTTTTATTTTTTATTTTTATCCAACGCTTAGCTAGGGTAAGGGGGTTTGAAGGAAAAGAAAAAAAGAAAGGGAAAGGGGAGAGGGGTAGAGGGAGATTAGGAGTGGGTGTCTATAGCCATTTATATATATATTTAAATAAATTTCTTGTGGTACAAAATTTTATTAAAGCAAGGAATATAGACGTTTGTGACATTTTTGGAGGGTTGAATGAAATTGAAAAGTGTAAAAACGAGAAGAAAAAAACAAAAAGACAATACATTAATATACTAAGCCGGCTTTCGTTCACACTCATTAGAGTAAATACGTGGAAATAATTCAAGTATTACGACTAAAAACTTTAAAAAGTAGAATGAAGACCAGTGATAAGTTTAGGGGGGAAAACTAGGGAGGGGGGAGGGTCACAAGTGGATAACATTGACCATCTTGCTGACCGTCTTATAAATAGCGCCGAATGTGCGTCGGCTTACACTAGTGACAGGTTTTCTGTCATAAGTAGATCACATTCGTTATTCCACCTTAAAGTCCTGGAAGCAATATATATTAAGTCATTCAAACCCTCCATTTGTAAACAAAAGGAGTGGCTTCTAGGACTCAATGTGAACCACTTGTGACCCCCCCCCAATTTTCCCCCTAAACTTGTCACTGGTCTTCATTCTACTTTTTTGAGTTTTTAGTTTGCATGAATATTCGTTAATGAGAATCTGTGTTCAAAGTAGGTGCCGTGTTTGCTAACAATCGAACAAGCATGGATCGATCAGTTCATTCCGGAGTCAAATTATTAGTCAGCTGAGTGGACAGCAGCAGGTGAAAGCCATCCAAAACAACTAAAGACATAAACATCAGCATACAAGGGTTTAGCCTCCGTGTTTATGGATGCGTCAGGTTTGTTATTCATTGAGAAAGGAAGAACCACCAATAGCGTATTATATAGCATTATTTGTGCGTTTGAAGGAAACAATCGCCACCAATCGGCCACAAATGAAGAAAAAAGTGCTCAAAACGAAAGCTAAACTACATGAATTGCGTTCGAATTGCTTCCGTAGCCTTTATTTTTCGGATCAGGCACTAAGCGACTATTGGATGCTTGCAGACCTCAAAATAATGCTCAATGGAAATTCTGCTTCAAGGAAGATGTGATATCGAAATGGGTTTACAAAAAGGCATCGAATTGTTATAGAAGCGTTGGAATCAGTATATCACCTCAGAGGAAGACCATGGTGATGAATAAAGTCGAAATTTGCCTAAAAAATTGTTGCTTTATTAGTTAGACTTACTGAATTGTATAAGTAAAATAGAGTGATCTCCTCTTTGTTGAGGAACAGACAAAAGTTGCCCGGGGAAGAGGTTGGGGGACAATCAGTCGATATAAAGTTGAAACACGCTTCTTGTAAGTAAAAAAACTGCTTAATTTATTAAGATCGAACAAGCACAAATGCTTCTAGCAAAATCAGCACATCCCGATATTTTTTTTTATCCCGACTACAAACGTAGATAATACATTACAAGTATTTACGAACTATATCAAATCATGGGATATATGGTACGAAGTGGCATCCCTCGTCGAATTGAAAGATGAAGCCTGTGAGAAATGATCAGAACATAAAAAGCGAAGGCGGTTTTAGAATGAGTGCATTCCAATGCGAAAAGCTAAACACGGATTTTAAAACGAAATTAAGTCAATACTTATACGAATTAAAATAAGTATGGTTCGACGCCATGTTGCATGTACTCGCCAATATATATATATATATATATATATATATATATATATATATATATATATATATATATATATATATATATATATATAAGTATAACTTTTTATTTATACAAACATTATTGGTTACATATGTGCATACATGTTTCGGTTGCACTTTTCCAAGAAAGTCAACCTCATCAGACCAAGAATTTTTCAGGAATGGATGGATTTAATGAATTTTCTATCCTAAATAACTCTTTTTGGGATCTAGCATTTTCTATTTCTTATGAATTAGTATCGGATTACCTATTTCACTAGGTGACCTTTTTTTTTTTTTTTGCCAGTGGTTGTCCCTTTTTTATTACCCTTTATGGCGTCTCCATTGCCTTTTCTGTCCTCATTTTATTGCTCTCTGCTTTCTGGCCTGCCCAGCTTCACAGACTCACTCAAGTATAAATATCTTATCTATATATCAAGAATCACACATATATAAACAAACTCTAATACATACCCAAACACACCTAAATAAACAAACAGATTAATAAACGGACATTGATATACATACACATCTAAACATGGACTCATACACATTTGTTTGATGTTTGGAAAACCAATTATTTTCCCAAACGATCAAACTGGCTTTTTACACACGTTACATTGACGACACTTTTGCTTGTTTTCCTTCACGGAGTGAGGCTGAACAGTTTCTTCGACTATGATCGCAATTTACTATGGAGGACGGTTATTGTGGTTCTCTCCCATTCCTTTATGTTTTAGTGTCTAAGGTTGGTTCAATGTTTAAAACCTCCGTGTATAGAAAACCAACCTCTACAAGTCTGTATTTAAATTAGTTTCATTTGCCCCTAAATCAAGAAAAATAAATCTTATTGGAACTCTTACCCATCAAGCGCCTATGATTTGTACCCAAAATCGACTCGATGCAACACTTTGTAGAATTACCAATACTTTCCTTGCTAATTTATATAACATCAATATTATAAAAAAACACAATTGCGCGTAAAATTGTTACAGTTAATGGTGATACATGTATTGGTCCGTCGCGGTGTTCTATCTATTTGCCATTTCCATGGTTAGGTTGCGAAAGCCATGGCATTGTCAAAAAGTTTTCTTTTTCAACTCAACGCTGTTTCCCTTCAACCATCCTGAGATTAATCAACACGACTCGAACCCTTTTCTCTTCTTTCCGCGGGATATTTTGACTGTCATTCAAAATAATTCTGTTGTTTATTAATTCCTATGTAAGTGTTGAGCTGACTACATAGGTAAGACATCCCAAAGGTTAGAAATCAAAATAGCCCAAAACGTACCACGTGATAGTCGTTCTTAAAAGGTTTCGAGATCACCCGAGAATTTTCAAGCGCATGAATCTGCCATAGGAAATCACCTGGTTGGTACAAATATTTGTTCAAACCATTATTCCGATAAGTGGTTTTCTGTTTTACACGGTGCTAGGTCGAACAATCATCTCAATATTATTGAGGCTCTAGTTATTAATGATATAGTAATATGATATTTACATTTATTGTTAAGGAGTCGACAAAATAGCAAGGGAGGTAACTCTTTTAAATTATTCATCTCAATTGGAATCAAATTAGCAAAGGAGGTAACTCTTTTAAATTATTCATCTCAATTGGAATCAAATTTCAAAAAAGCTTATTGAACAATTGACTATTGACTTCTATTTAAAGTTCAATTTTTGAGAAAGTGGAAGCTCTTTGTGAAGATTAACATACCTCTGATTTTTCGGGAAATTTTAACAAAAGGTATCAGGCATCAATATTCCGCAGTTTTCAGTTTCTTTGGAGTATTATAAAGGGTTTTAAGATGCACAATATGAGCACACTCTCCCATTTAAAATTCAAATATTTCAGATTTGTATTTAATTTATTCGATATTAGACAGCAAGTAAGCAAGTTTCCCTGAATTTAAATGTCTTGTAAAGATCCCCTAAGCTTAAGCCTTAAATCTTAAAATTTTCTAGAATCGAAATAATTTAATAGATTCTGATCAAAATTGAAATACAGATTCCAAACATAAAGTTTAGTAACATTAACCGTATTGGGACGACTATTATTCTAGCATATATATATATATATATATATATATATATATATATATATAGTCTCGGAAGTTTCTCAACCATTAAAACTATAAAAAAAGAAAAAATAATAATAATAATAATAAAAAATAAAAAATAAAATAAAATAAAAAAATAACAAAAAAAACAACTTATAGTCTCAAGTCTTCCAGTGGAAAATCACTCATGTAAGTCAATTTATTTTTAACAGTTATTATATTAGTTTGTTTCTAACACTATTTTAAGGGATCATCATATATATATATATATATATAATATATAATATATATATAATATATATATATATATATATATATAATATATAATATAATATTTTAAGTATCTTCTAGAACGAAACTCATGTAATAGATTTTGCTCAAAATTGGAATAAGGATTCTAGACATTAACATTTTTATCTTCATAATGGGCATACAAATAGTACACTACTTTTCTGTTCAGGGAATTGATATTACCTGTCCTTGATATTCGTCTAGTACAAAAATATAATAAACGATACACTGAAAACCTATTTTCTTAAATAACTGTGGAATTTCCACAGGCCTTTCGAATTGAAATTAGAACCAATTCAAAAACGGGTGTGCATCAGTTGTACAATATTTGGAGTTGAAGGTTGTCAGAAAAGAAAACGTTTTAACATTCATCTATCATTCGTCCGCTGTTGGTTTTCATCAAGCCTCGCGGGCGAAATGCGCAGATTTGACAGAATCCACCCGGATAACCACCCAACGCCTATCATTGGCAAGCGAAAGGCAGGTCCTGGCTACTGGTAATCACTTCTGACATTCATGCGACCGGCCTTTCAGTCGATTTTCAAGCCGTTGGTAACAATTTCAATCGTTGATGTCGATTTCTTTTTGTTCGAATATCTTGGCAAGAATCCAAAGAGAAGACACACAACAAGAAGGGGGAAACGTTCCAAAGAATGGCGATTGGCGCGTTTTAGGCTAATGCAATCGTAATGACCCTGGAACATGGTTTGCCTAAAATAACGAAGCGTATACATCGGCTCAGATGGGGGAAGGGACTGTTGGATTGAAATTGGTGGGGTGAGGTGCTGGGAATTGAAGCTACACTAAAGCCTCTTATATCATCTTTTTTAACAATTTCTATCAAGGAATATTTCAAAGTTTTTGTTTTAGGTTTAATGATTATAAATCGGGCTTATACATAAAGGGTAATTTTAAAGAAAAATGCCCTCTTCATAATTATTGTCCTTTTTAAAATTTACTGTAGGAGAAGGCGAAGTAGGTGAAGGAGGAGGTGAGATCTATATAATTCTAAAAATCTGATAATCTTGCTTGCTTGTTTGCATGTTTGATGCATTTGATGGTGGGAGGAAGGGCGAATGAGATGAGAAGTAGTAAGAGAAGGTAAATAGAGGGTATGGGGAAATAGTGGATGGAGAAGAATAGAGGGAGTAGTAATAGCAGCAGCAGCAGCAGCGTAAGAGAAGAAGAGTAAAACGTTGAAATAGAGAATGGTGTAAAAAAGAAAACAAAGGGAAGCAGTAATAGTAATAGGAAGAGAAGAGTAAAAAAGATGACGTAAATAAAGAAGAAAAAGGGAAGCAGTAATAGTAATAGGAAGAGAAGAGTAAAAAAGATGACGTAAATAAAGAAGAAAAAGAGAAGCAGTAATAGTAATAGGAAGAGAAGAGTAAAAAAGATGACGTAAATAAAGAAGAAAAAGGGAAGCAGTAATAGTAATAGGAAGAGAAGAGTAAAAAAGATGACGTAAATAAAGAAGAAAAAGGGAAGCAGTAATAGTAATAGGAAGAGAAGAGTAAAAAAGATGACGTAAATAAAGAAGAAAAAGGGAAGCAGTAATAGTAATAGGAAGAGAAGAGTAAAAAAGATGACGTAAATAAAGAAGAAAAAGGGAAGCAGTAATAGTAATAGGAAGAGAAGAGTAAAAAAGATGACGTAAATAAAGAAGAAAAAGGGAAGCAGTAATAGTAATAGGAAGAGAAGAGTAAAAAAGATGATGTAAATAAAGAAGAAAAAGGGAAGCAGTAATAGTAATAGGAAGAGAAGAGTAAAAAAGATGACGTAAATAAAGAAGAAAAAGGGAAGCAGTAATAGTAATAGGAAGAGAAGAGTAAAAAAGATGACGTAAATAAAGAAGAAAAAGGGAAGCAGTAATAGTAATAGGAAGAGAAGAGTAAAAAAGATGACGTAAATAAAGAGAAAAAGGGAAGCAGTAATAGTAATAGGAAGAGAAGAGTAAAAAAGATGACGTAAATAAAGAAGAAAAAGGGAAGCAGTAATAGTAATAGGAAGAGAAGAGTAAAAAAGATGACGTAAATAAAGAAGAAAAAGGGAAGCAGTAATAGTAATAGGAAGAGAAGAGTAAAAAAGATGACGTAAATAAAGAAGAAAAAGGGAAGCAGTAATAGTAATAGGAAGAGAAGAGTAAAAAAGATGACGTAAATAAAGAAGAAAAAGGGAAGCAGTAATAGTAATAGGAAGAGAAGAGTAAAAAAGATGACGTAAATAAAGAAGAAAAAGGGAAGCAGTAATAGTAATAGGAAGAGAAGAGTAAAAAAGATGACGTAAATAAAGAAGAAAAAGGGAAGCAGTAATAGTAATAGGAAGAGAAGAGTAAAAAAGATGACGTAAATAAAGAAGAAAAAGGGAAGCAGTAATAGTAATAGGAAGAGAAGAGTAAAAAAGATGACGTAAATAAAGAAGAAAAAGGGAAGCAGTAATAGTAATAGGAAGAGAAGAGTAAAAAAGATGACGTAAATAAAGAAGAAAAAGGGAAGCAGTAATAGTAATAGGAAGAGAAGAGTAAAAAAGATGACGTAAATAAAGAAGAAAAAGGGAAGCAGTAATAGTAATAGGAAGAGAAGAGTAAAAAAGATGACGTAAATAAAGAAGAAAAAGGGAAGCAGTAATAGTAATAGGAAGAGAAGAGTAAAAAAGATGACGTAAATAAAGAAGAAAAAGGGAAGCAGTAATAGTAATAGGAAGAGAAGAGTAAAAAAGATGACGTAAATAAATAATTTAAGTACGTCAAGAAGAAAAAGAAAACTTGAAAATTATAGAACATTAACAAACTTTCGGTATCTTTTACTTTACTCCGCAGAGTCGTGAACGGGGTCAAAAAAAAAAAACGAACGAGAAAGTGTTTAAAAACATAAATATGCAACAAGTAAAGGCGACCTACGTCGAGAATAGATATTTTACTACTTACCTATGACATTTGTTTGTATTTTTACGTAGTATACATGGGTTTGTATTAGATGTAAAAAAATATTCATGTTTTGTTTTTGCACAAAAAGAAAATGGTGGCCGGTCATTATTCTCTTACATACCCCCCCCCCCACCCCTTTGATCGCCGTCTTGGATTTGTGCGATGTTGGTGTGACGAATAATTTCGAACGGGTTAAAAATACAAACAAATGCCACAGGTAAGTTTGAAAATAACTTTTATCGCCTACAGTTACTTTTATTTGTTGTATATTTGTTTTTTGAGCGTTTTTAGTCTGCTGAGTAAAAGATACCCCAAACTTTTAATATAAGTTCAGGGCTGGGAGAACGATTGCGCAAGGGTTTTCATTCGTTAATCGGCAACGATAACTGGGTCTTCTATTAGCGTATTAAAGAGAGAGAGAGAGAGAGAGATAGAGATAGAGATAGAGAGAGAGAGAGAGAGAGATAGAGAGAGAAAAGCTATTGTATTTTTTACCATCGCTGTTGATAGCTCGTTATAATACAGCTTCCTATTCCAGTAGCTTATTTCCAAGAACAACAGGATTATGGAACTCTCTTCTTGCTGATTGTTTTCCTCCGACGTATAGTCTTGATCTTTTCAATACTAAACTCAATAGACATCTACTGTCTTTGCGATAATCACGTTTCGTTCTTTTGAGCTTTTTGCATCAAGTGGCTTCATGTCTTGTCTGGAGTAACTTCCATTAAAACGAAAAATTAATCTGTCAAAGACTTGATTTATCACAACTCGAAAATGAAGTAAACACTTAAAAAAATGGAAATCACTCCAGACAAGGCATGAAGCCACTTGATACAAAGAGCTAAAACATACTACTTCAAGGTCAAAACTAGCCAACAATAAGTGTTAGATAGATAAATTCCAATTCAGAAAACAATAATTCTCCCCCCCCCCTTTGTCAGAAACATCGCCCATGGAATGTGAGTAAGTAAACCCAAATAAGTAAGTAAACCCAAATAAATTGTTTTGGACTAATTTCAAATTTACCTTAAATTGGAAAATTAGTCCAAAACAATTTATTTTTGATTTACTTAATCATTTGTGAGGTCGGAAACATATCAGAAAATGCAGCCGAATTTTTGTCCGCCATTTTGGCTGGGAAACGACGAATTAACCAGATAAATACCGTCACGTTTAGAGCACAATTATCGAAGCTTTTCGTAAATTTATATTCTTGACCCCTCCCCGATAATAAGATATATTTTTTTCATTCATAATTTTTCATGCATATCAAGAGCCAGAAAAATATCTACGAAAAAGTTATATATATATATATATATATATATATATATATATATATATATATATATAGTACTTAAAAGGATTAAGTTTTTTTTATTTAAATATAACATAACACGGTTTCACGCACTTTTACAGTCGTCAGATGGAGTAATGCACGAATTTGAGGTCAAATTAAAACTTATAATTCTATGAATAGAAAAGTAGACAGTATGGCGAGTGTGCAGTGTAGTTAACATAAAAAATGGTAAAAAAAAAACAAATAACAAATAACTTTTACCAAACGTAAGAAAATTTGGCATTTTTAACAAGAGCTAACAAAACAAAAAAAAGGGTGAAAAAGAAAAAAAAATTGCAACAAATGTTACGAAAGCCATAAGTTACTCTCCTACCTACCTGAATAAATTTATTTGGAGTTTAACTTATTTAAAAAAAAAAAACTTGGTGTCCATTCTGTTTAGTTAGAACGAAAAACAAAATGACTAGCCATGAGCCTTGATAATCGTTCAAAAATCGAAAAGTAAACAAAATACTGGTAGAAACACATCCAATTAATGTCACCAATCGTGGGAAAATGTAATGTTCTACTAGACTATCAGAACAGATACTGCACTCTGATCTTAGCCAAAAGGCCAAAGTTTATAGAAGGGCCAATGGATCAATGTTACACAAGTTGTAACAAACCGCGAACCTGAAGCCTGAAGTTTTAGCCGTTACTGACTGAGCTAACTGACTTAACTTATGAAAGTCTTTCAAATTAACCCACTTAAACAATTCACTGAACTCGCTCGGTTGACTGTGGAACTTTTTAGTCACAAGAGGAAGAGACGCGGCAGCCTAGCTAAAATATCCTCCCTAGTCTTGGCTAGTCTATATATTAATAAGCGTAGGTTTCGTCAGTTCATTCGTACGCTACGTATTAGTTAATTATTATCTCCCTTGCATATATAAAATATTCTTTCGTCACATACAATGTGATGATGATGATGATGATGATGATGATAATAATGATAATAATAATAATAATTATTATTATTAGTAGTAGTAGTACATGTATTTTCCATAGTAGCAACAGCGTCACGACGAGATGAGCTTACGCGTAACGACTTTTATGTTATCTGGTAAATATTAGTTAAAAAAGAAACAAGAAACCATTTATAAAAAACATAATAATAAAAAAAATCACAGCAATTCCGAGTTTTACCGAACACTACCAAGACTGTTGAACGTTAAGGAACTTTCCAGTATTCTTCACCTCTTTACGATAACCACCGCAAATATTTGCGGTATCGCAACAGCCTCTTACCCTTGATTTCTCGCTTGTAAGGACCATTGGTATTCTCTGGGATTTGGGTGGCAATAATCCTCCTCAAGGTCCCAGCATTCTCTGTACTTTTCCAGTGGAGGTCTGGTTTGTGCTGTCTCTCCTCGGTCTTCTCATCCTCCTCGACCCTCTACAAATATTTTGTCTGGTGTCAGCTTAGGCCGGCACTATTTTTTCTTCTTTAATGTTTAAATTAATTTTTTTTTTATAATTTAATTTTTGGGGGGAGTAGGGTGGAGAGAGAAGGGGAGGCTTATGGTGTTTCTTGTAATTTCTGTTCCTTGGTTCATTTTTGTGTGGTGATAGTTGAGGTCGGTGTAATTTATTAGGGGGGGGGGATTATGAAGTGATGTTTCTTGCAGTTTCTGTTCCTTGGTTCGTATTGTGGTATTCTTCGTGTGGTTTTGTTTTCTCCCTGTTGTAAATTCCTTGTGACTGGTTACCCTTTGTAGCTTATGCGGGTTGGTTTCCGCATTGGAGGATTTTCTTTATTATTATTATTATTATTATTATTATTATTATTATTATTATTATTATTATTATTATTATTATTATTATTATTATTTGCTCACTAGGAGTTATCACACTGGTCATCGTCAGTGATCGCCCACTGCCAACAACCTGTGGTATTCCCTGGAGTCTGAGTGACAACAAGTCTCCTCAGACTTCCAGTATGCTCCACCTCTTTTCGTTCATCACCGCTGATGACCTTGCGGTATCGCACCAGCCACTTACCACCGATTTCACTGTGATAAGAGCCATTGGTCCCCTCTGGGGCCCGGGTGGCAACAAGCCTCCCCAAGGTCCCAGAGCTGTTTGCGCTCTTCCAGTGGAGGTCTGGTTTGCGCTTTCCCATCCTCGACCCTCTGTCCATAATTTTCGTGGTGTCAGCCTATGCTTGCGCCTCTCTCGTGCGGTTGTATTTTCCTCGGTTCTGTTTTCTTGTGCTTCCATGTGTTTTGTTTCTCCATTCGTTGCTTATGTGGGGTTGGTTTCCGCATTCGAATCATCATCATCATGCATGCATGCATGCATGCATCGATCGATCAGCATCATGCATGCATGCATGATGCATCAGCATGCAGCATGCAATCGATCGATGCATCGATGCATCGATGCATGCATCGATGCATCGATCGATGCATCGATCGATCATCGATGCATGCATCGATCGATCGATGCATGCATCGATCGATCATCAGCATCGATCGATGCATGCATGCATCGATCGATGCATGCATCGATGATGCATCGATCATGCATGCATGCATCGATGCATCGATGCATCGATCGATGCATGCAATCATGATGCATGCAGCATCGATGCAGCTGCATCGATCGATGCATGCATGCATGCATCGATCGATGCATGATGCATGCACAGCATGCATCGATCGATCGATGCATGCATGCATCGATGCAGCATCAGCATCGATGCAGCATGCATCGATCGATCATGCATGCATCAGCATCAGCATCATCGATGCATCATCATCATGCATGCATCATCGATCGATGCATCATCATCATCATCATCATCATCATCATCATCATCATCATCATCATCATCATCATCATCATCATCATCATCATCATCATCATCATCATCATCATCATCATCATCATCATCATCATCATCATCATCATCATCATCATCATCATCATCATCATCATCATCATCATCATCATCATCATCATCATCATCATCATCATCATCATCATCATCATCATCATCATCATCATCATCATCATCATCATCATCATCATCATCATCATCATCATCATCATCATCATCATCATCATCATCATCATCATCATCATCATCATCATCATCATCATCATCATCATCATCATCATCATCATCATCATCATCATCATCATCATCATCATCATCATCATCATCATCATCATCATCATCATCATCATCATCATCATCATCATCATCATCATCATCATCATCATCATCATCATCATCATCATCATCATCATCATCATCATCATCATCATCATCATCATCATCATCATCATCATCATCATCATCATCATCATCATCATCATCATCATCATCATCATCATCATCATCATCATCATCATCATCATCATCATCATCATCATCATCATCATCATCATCATCATCATCATCATCATCATCATCATCATCATCATCATCATCATCATCATCATCATCATCATCATCATCATCATCATCATCATCATCATCATCATCATCATCATCATCATCATCATCATCATCATCATCATCATCATCATCATCATCATCATCATCATCATCATCATCATCATCATCATCATCATCATCATCATCATCATCATCATCATCATCATCATCATCATCATCATCATCATCATCATCATCATCATCATCATCATCATCATCATCATCATCATCATCATCATCATCATCATCATCATCATCATCATCATCATCATCATCATCATCATCATCATCATCATCATCATCATCATCATCATCATCATCATCATCATCATCATCATCATCATCATCATCATCATCATCATCATATTTATTTATTTATTTATTTTATATAAAACTTCTCACGCGACTCATAACCAAGGATGGCTTAGTGGTAACAATAGGTGGTGTTCCCTGGAGTCTGAGTGGCAACAAGTCTCCATAGATTTCCAGTACTCTCCGTGGTCTTTTAGTTGAGGTATAGATGGTTACCTTATCTAATAGGTCTTTGCACCTTCCTTGACCCGTCACGACCATTTTCTATGGCACCAACAGATGCTGGCACCATCGCGTTTTTTAGGGGTAGGTATTTTCTCATCTACTCTGGCAGTCTCAGTTCCCTAGGATTTGTGTAATATTCTTCTTGTTCTTCTTTTCTGTTTTCTGCTCTTATTTTGTTTTAGTTTTCAGTTAAGATTAGTACGATAAAAATATCAGGATCGACGAGAGAGCCTAATCCCCTTCTCGGTATACTCGCAGCGAATGATCAGTGACCTTTGCCAAATCTGATTTCATTTGGGTAAAAACTCTAAACAAATCGATTGCAGTCAATTATAGTTGTACTTGAATGTGAAACAAAACACTTTTATCAGTTTAGCAGTCATTGGAGTCGAACCAATTAAAGTTTGACAAAAGAAACTACTTAATAAGGTTTCGTTTTATTCGAACTTATGAATATTTATGATTACACATATATATATAAATATTTGTTATTGTTTATTATCTATGTACGTATACGTTTCGTCCATTTTTCAATCGGGACTCTTCAGCATAGAGATATGACTATTCACTACCGGTCACACGATTCGAAACCCTGGATTACAAGTATTTTTCAACCCAAATCCAACGTCGCTAACCGATCGGCCAATTCTGAATAGCTTATAAACAATGATAATTTTAACACATTTAAAGCGGCGAGACGTACAGGCATTCTACTTAAATATTTGTTATTGTTATATATATATATGAAAGGAAGGATGAAGGCAATCCGACGTAATGGGAAATGAAAAAGGAAAAACCAAAAAGGATGTTTTTTTTATGTGTTCATCAACGTTTCGTCTTTATTTGTAAGACTTCTTCAGGATGATATTTTTCTTAATATTATCATCCCGAAGAAGTCTTACAAATAAAGACGAAACGTTGATGAACACATAAAAAAACATCCTTTTTGTTTTTTTTCTTTTTCATTTCCCATATATATATATATATATATATATATATATATATATATATATATATATATATATATATATATATATATATATATATATATATATATATATAAAGCTTTTTTTTTTTTTAATGCAACCTTAATTCCTATATAATTTTATTTCTAGCTACCATATCGCAGAATGGTTCGTAGGTGTAGTGTTTAGATAGTATTTTATTATTATTATTATTACTAGTATTACTATTGTTATAAAGAATTTTATTTGATATGCAAATTACCATATCACACGGTAGTCTTAAGGGTAGTATATTATTATTATTATTATTATTATTATTATTATTATTATTATTATTATTATTATTTATTTATTTATTTATTTATTTATTTATTTATTTATTTATAAGTAACATTTTAAGCTGAATTATTTCGACACTTGATTATTGGGGAAATGGTAGTTTTATCTGTACCATTGGAGAGCCATGCATATAACTGTCCTGTTTTTAAATCTCCGAAACAGTTACATGGTAAACAGCTGATGATCCCCGTGTTAATATTAGATGCTTACGTTAAGGTCTCCTGCTTTTGTTTCACTGTTAGATACTTAATCCCCCTTTTTATTTTATTTAC
>OY744537.1:9643537-9653537 GCA_963556195.1 Sepiola atlantica | reverse complement strand
TGCTTAATGTAAAAAAGGTGATAGGAGCATCGTAAATTAAACAAATACACGTGGTTTTAACAAAAAAAGAACACGGGGTTTAAATTAAGGGACGTGTTTCAAACGGAATACAAATGAAAAAGTAGACTAATAACTCAAACAGAAAAGGAGATTTCTACGACGTTTTATTTATTCTTGACTGACGAAGGTTAAAGGGTGGGCGAAAATTTTCAATCTCAAATAAAATAAATATACTTATAGTTTGCTTCTTGATACACAACCAAGGGAAGGACCGGAACTACTAAGCAAAACAGTGAGTCACAGATTTTTGTATTCTATTGTTTTAAATTTTTTTCGTAGGTTTGTTATATATATATATATATATATATATATATATATATATATATATATATATATATATATATATATATATATATAATATAAATATAATATATATATATATATGATATATATATATGATATATATATATATATGTACTAAACTAATTAACGGATCATTATGAATTTTGGTATATATTCTAGACAACACAGAGAGTGACATGGGCAGATTTATTGCAAATGTTAACATTTAGAGGGTTCACACACACACACACACTATATATATATATATATATATATATATATATATATATATATATATATATATCTGTTTTGTTTCATTTTGCTTCAGTCGAAGTTCTTAGAAATCAAGAGGCGCTTTCTTAGGGCTTAAATTTAATCTCCATATGAGAGACATTGATATTCGAATATTCCATTAAAGTTCTCCTTTATCTGTGAAACGTTGAGTTAGTAAAGAAGTGAAGTGAAGAACACACACACACACACACACACACACATATATATATATATATAGAGAGATTTTTTATTTAATTTTTTTTTTTAAATCGATCATTATGAATTTTGGAATATTTATTCTTGGCAACCTGGTGAGTAACATGGATGAATTATTATATTTTTGTCAACTTTAAAATTTAGGGTGTGCTCCCATCGAAACTCGCACCGCCCATAAAATAAATAAGTTAGATGCTAACAATTTAATAGAAAGAAGAATTACTTTACATTAAATTGTGAGTTATATTAAAAAAAAACATTCATTTTAAAAAGGATCGGTGCACGCGCGTGGGCTTCAATAACACGCATGCGCCTTTTAAAATACTAAACTATTGAACGTATCATTATGAATTATGTAATATGTAAGGGTGAGTAACGTGAGCACATTATTTATGATTTTGTTGTAAACTTTACCATTTAGGGGGAGTAATACTACAACCGTACCATACACACAAAGAAAAAACAATACATTACAATTTATGGGGGTGTACTACTGAAATCGTACCATACACACAAAGAAAGAAAAAAACATTACAATTCAGGGGGAGTACTACTGAAACCGTACCATACACACAAAGAAAGAAAAAAACATTAAAATTCGGGGGGAGTACTACTGAAATCGTACCATACACACAAAGAAAGAAAAAACATTACAATTCAGGGGGAGTACTACTGAAATCGTACCATACACACAGAAAGAAAAAAACATTACAATTTAGGGGGTGTACTACTGAAACCGTACCATACACACAAAGAAAGAAAAAACATTACAATTTAGGGGGAGTACTACTGAAACCGTACCATACACACAAAGAAAGAAAAAACATTACAAATCAGGGGGAGTACTACTGAAACCGTACCATACTCACAGAAAGAAAAAAAACTACAATTTAGGAGGAATACCACTGAAACCGTACCATACACACAAAGAAAGAAAAAAACATTACAATTTAGGGGGAGTACTACTGAAACCGTACCATACACACAAAGAAAGAAAAAACATTACAATTTAGGTGGAGTACTACTGAAATCGTACCATACACACAAAGAAGGAAAAAAACATTACAATTCAGGGGAGTACTACTGAAATCGTACCATACACACAAAAAAAAGAAAAAAACATTACAATTTAGGGGGAGTACTACTGAAACCGTACCATACACACAAACAAAGAAAAAAACATTACAATTTAGGCGGAGTACTACTGAAACCGTACCATACACACAAAGAAGGAAAAAAACATTACAATTCAGGGGAGTACTACTGAAATCGTACCATACACACAAAGAAGGAAAAAAACATTACAATTCAGGGGGAGTACTACTGAAACCGTACCATACACACAAAGAAGGAAAAAACATTACCATTTAGGGGAGTACTACTGAAACCGTACCACACACACACACACACACATATATATATATATATATATATATATATATATATATATATATATATATATATATCTGTTTGGCTCTTTTTATATCTACCAGTGTCTGTCTCTCAACAAGTAACAAGCATTGCAAATCGCTAGTGAGTTTGCGAATCTGTGTGTGTGTGTTAGGGTCCTACGCTTTGAGAATTCATTCCGTTGGAAAGATGCCCGAATCATTCATAAAGCATTTTGTTGTTTAAATTCCACAATAAAGGCGCCTGGTCGACTGGTCGGGTGGCTGAATGATCGGGGTGGCGGCCCACCACGCCAAATATCTAAGTGTCTGCTTGTTGCGCTTTCTTCCGTACGCCATGTTTGGCATCGGGTTAATCTATCCAATTTGCCCGACTCTGTGATTGACTCGGGTAGACCAACTTCAACTTCGGCCTTTGTGAATTGTGCACGTTTAGGTCGGTTGGTCATTTTCTGATTAACTGTACGAAGAAGATGGGAGGAAGCGATTGATATTTGCGCGTCTAGTTTGACATCGACATCCATATAATTTGTAAATGTAGAAAATATGGTTTTTTTTTAAAACTCGAAGGAAGATGTATATCGCCGAAAATTTGAAGATCAAAACTTTAAAAAAATTGCATTGTATGACTTTCTAACGGTTTTATTATTTTCAATAATTCAAACTTCCAATTATTTCCTCGTTGTAATATTTCCAGAACCTGTGATTAAAAAAGTACAATCATCAGTTTATTCCTATATCTTCTTAGATTCAGTAATTATGAATTGACCATAAAAACATGGCGTGTCTAAGCAATCTCCACCTCAAAGTTCATGCGAAATAACACCGTCATAATACCCCCCCCCCGTTTTGATTGTTTAATATCGTGTCTTTTACATAACTTGAAACCCGATTCCTTTTTCCGTAAGCATAGTTCACAACTATTTCAGCAACAGGGTAATTTTTTAAGAAAATTAAGGTAATCTGAATTGCAGAAAGATATTTTAATTCAGTCATTTCAATTGATCAATTATTAACAGCTCAACATGTTCTTCATAATAAAAGAATGATAAAAAAGAATTTGTCCGCCATCAGTCATTCTGTGATGGAAATGGAGTAAATACGTCTTATAATTTTCTATAGATTAATATGCGTATTGATTTACTCCTCTCCAGTAGTTAGGCACAAGGCCAGTTTTTATCTTACTCCCACAAGTAAGATGTGACCCAAGGTCGGGTCGGGAAAATGTATAGCCATTACCATATAGATATGTCGTACGTGATCAAAATATACACGCCCGGACTATTAAGTAACACGCAACATAATATACATTCAAATGTATATATATATATATATATATATATATATATATATATATATATATATATAAATATATGTTTATATATATGTATATATGTATATATGTATATATATGTGTATATATATGTATATATATATATATATATATATATATACAGAGTGAGCCAAAAGTAGGTGGACAGTAAAAACATTTTTTTGTCGAAGCGTTAAAGGCAGACTTCAAAGCTGTGTAAATCAAGAAGGAAAATGTTATGTAATATATATATATATATATATATATATATATATATATATATATATATATATATATATATATATCTGTGTTTATATATATATATATGTTTATATATATATATATAAATATATATATATGTATATATATGTTTATATATATATGTTTATATATATAAATAGTTATATATATATGTATATATATCTTTATATATATAAATATATATATATTTATATATATATAAATATATGTATAAATATATAAATATATAAATATATATATATGTGTTTATATATATATGTTTATATATATATATAAATATATATATATGTATATATATGTTTATATATATATATATGTTTATATATATATAAATAGTTATATATATATGTATATATATCTTTATATATATATGTTTATATATATAAATATATATATATTTATATATATATATAAATATAAATATATATATATATATATATATATATATATATATATATATATATATATATATATAAGATAGAGATAGAGATAGAGATAGAGAGGGTGAATTAAGACAAGAAGAGAAAGGAAAATAACATAAAATTTTTGTACATTTTAAAAATGTATTTCCCTATACTTATTTTCCAGTTTAATGCAATTTATGCAATCTTGAATGTTGTCTCTCGATGGGGGTTGTAAATAATTTAATTAAAAATAATTTAAACATCTAAGTAGATAAAAGGATAGAATTGAAAAAAATTTCTTTGAATTTTCATATTTTGCAGAAAATTCATTTTAGAAATCTTTTTTTTATTTTAGTAAAAAATGGTGACCACTTATCAAGGAAAGACGTCACTCGAGGATAAGGGTTACTGAGATGGAATGGTTGTCAGGACTAGGTTCAGAATACTTGTGGGGAGGACGGTTCTAGATAGGAATCTGTTGACATTGGCTTTGAAGACGACTGAGTTATGATCTGCGGGGAAGAAATACATAAGATGATTTAACTAAGTAGATTTGTAATAATTTAAGATGAATCAGCTGAACGTGAATTCGCAGACAGACGCTTTGACTTGTTGTTCAACAGGATAAAACTTAAAATCAAATAAAACAAGAAAACACTCAAACAAAAACTTTGAATATTTAGATGAAGTGTGTCTCGAAACTATCTAGGTGTTTCTGCTTCAATACTTTTTTGTACAAACCTCTGCACATCATCTATTCCGATATAAAGAATGGATATCATTAGGAGATTTCAAATGCGATTTGAGAGACGAAACTTGCTGGATATTGTTCTGGTGTATTGATTTACTCCTCTCCAGGAGTTAGGCACAAGGCCAGTTTTTATCTTACTCCCACAAGTAAGATGTGACCCAAGGTCGGGTCGGGAAAGTGGGATTTAAAAATTGCCTGGGCAGCCCCGTCAGTATTCTCCAGTAGGGGCGCCTCAGACAGTAAGCAATAAACTTACTCCTCCCCAAAGAGGGGAGGCGAAGCCTGGGAGGGTGGACCTCCTAGAACTGCACAGGACAGACCCATAGAACAGACCCATAGACCGGCGTAAATCAAGCCCCGAAGGCCAAGACAACACCAGTCTATGGGGTGCAGTATCCATCGGAACAGATACTACACTTTGATCTTAGCCAAAAGGCCAATCACAGAGAATGATTATGCTGAAAAAATTCTTACATTTTTATTGCCATTCTTTATTGTGAAAAATTAATGGTGAAACGGAATTCTGTATTTATTTGCTACTTCTTCCCACTTTACTTTTTTTTTTACCCAAGAATCCCATGAAGGCATAAATAAATACATAATAAATGTGGCTAATTTCTATGAGAATAGAATTTGTGTGATTGATATTTCGGTTATTATTTCTTTCTATTTTATTTGCTACACTCGTTTAGGAAAACAGAAAACATGGCAAAAAACTCAGTTCGTAATCGATGTTTTATATAGGGCATTACATTTGCTGAGAACAGCAAAAAAGATGCATTTGTTACTTATGTATTTATTACTTATGCATTTATTACTTATGTATTTATTACTTATGCATTTATTACTTATGCATTTATTACTTATGCATTTATTACTTATGTATTTATTACTTATGTATTTATTACTTATGCATTTATTACTTATGTGTTTATTATTTATGCATTTATTACTTATGTGTTTATTATTTATGTATTTATTACTTATGCATTTATCACTTATGTGTTTATTACTTATGTGTTTATTACTTATGTATTTATTACTTATGCATTTATTACTTATGTATTTATTACTTATGTATTTATTACTTCCCCTGAGAAATAAAAAGAAACACAACACTTTGGAGTATTTTTTTTTACCAAGACGCCATTTGTTTTCTTTTTCCAGGTAATATTTCATTTCAGCTCTTAACAATTCGTAAAATAAATCATTCCTCCATTAAAAATAAACAAACAAACGTGGAATAAAAAAAAAGAAGTTTACGCTTTCATTTTGTTACGTGTTTAACAAATTCTTCGAGTCATATTTTTCTCGGCATTCATTTATTTGTTCTTATTTTTATGCCTTTTTAGTTATCTGTTTTATTGTAATCAATGCTCTTATTTCAACTTTTAATGAAAAATGTACACACATGTGCACACGAATATACATAATCATAAAATGAAAATAAATTTTTCAAAGTCAGAACCAGGCCGAATGAAGAGAGTAGATATTTCACAAACAAATATTTTCAAATAGTGAGTTTTATAACAATAATACATGTGTCTTATATTAACATTTTACTGCAGTTTCATCGATTATCTAATCACCTGAAGTGTAATAAATAAACTCTTGAACATTGGTATTCAAATATATAAAAGAAGTTCGGAAGTTTATTAATGCACTTCCGATGATAATTAATGAAACTGCAGTATAGTAAAAAGATAAGTTTATATATATATATATATATATATATATATATATATATATATATATATATATATAACGTGTGTGTGTGTATAGTTTAAATGTCATTTTGTATTTATATTCCTTGTTTGAATACTTGATGAGTTAATAAACTAGTAAATTATACAATTTTATCTATTTCATTACTTCATTATCCATATATATATATATATATATATATATATATATATATATAATATTTATAAATAAATATTCGATTATTTATACCTGCAGACGCGCGCGTTTCAAGCTTATTGCTCTCATCAGTGCAGGAAGGTACCAATTTCAGACGGCCGGTTCACAGAGTCAGCCTAGAATTTGTAAGCAGTCGCCATATCCACTCGGCCACCGGAAACTGTCAAGTGATTAAGCGAAATTAAGATATATATGTACCTAGAAGCGGGCACAAATAGAAGACTAGTATTCGGAACTTTGCATTAGAGCTTTTTGACAGTCTATTTTGAACATTCTCGAGAGTGCTCGACTTTAATTACTTGAAGAGGCTTATATATATATATATATATATATATATATATATATATATATATGAATGCAAGTTTGATTAAAGACCACGGAATGTTGTCTTTTGATGATTTTTGTGTGATTTTTCTTGTTGCCGTAAAGTTTTCGTCGTTTTGTGCATTTTCCTGCCGAGCGCTTTCGATCATGACAGATAATATATTACATCGGTTGCTATATTTAAAGTCCAACAACGTTTTTGTTCCTTTTTGTAATGGCTTCCAAGATTTGAAGTCTTTTTTTTGCCATTGTTGTCGTAGATGATTTTTTTTTTTACGTCTTTAGGAATAGTTCATTTAATTCGAAGGGGGTAGTAGGATTAATTATTGAAAATGTTTAATATATTAGTGTCGTTATTAAATCCTATATTATTAATGTTACAATTTGTTTTAGAATTGTAATTGTTTCAAAAATTTGAAGTCTTGTTTGGCAATTGTTGTTCTACGTGATTTTAGTATTTTTTAATAAGGGTTTTATGAATTTCGGAGGAATTTAATTTGTTGTTGCTGTGGGTTACTATGTAGTTTTTAATGGCGCTAGTATCATTTAGGTTGTATGTTAGTTGACGGGAGAGGCCTGTTGTGCTATAATCTATGTATGTACTAAAGTTATTGGGCGTGAGACACTCTCGATGTGGGTATGTAAATTTCTATACAACATTGGCTTTTGTAAGAGCAGTATTTTGAGGTGGCAGGTCTGTTTCTGATGATTAAGTTGGAGATTTTTAATTTGGTGTAATATATTATTGCTTTTATCTGTTTGTGTTTTTGGACTGGTTTGATGTAACTTTTTATCATATTGGTTATAATATATATATATATATATATATATATATATATATATATATATATATATATATATATATATATATATAATCTTGGTAAATCGAAAACTTTCGGAGACTATATTTGATAAATAAAATATAGGGTTTATTTCTCTCACATTTAATATGGTTGTCACAGTAGCTCAATGGATAAGGAGGTTAGTTTAAAGTCACCACTTATCAAGGCCCGGTGGCCACTCGAGGATAAGTGTTAATGCGATTGTCAGATGGCGATGAGCTACACATTTGAGAGGATTGGAAACGATCATTTAATGGTCAGAATGTGATTATTTAAGTGAACGGATTGGCAAGAATTTGTTAATATTGAACTTAAAAACGACCATGTTGTATTCCTCTGGGAAGCAGCACCCGGTTTTGTATTCCACAGATGGAAAGTTCTTGGAAGGCAACTTTGTTCATGATAGTTCCGTTTCGTTTTATGTACACAGAGGAAGAAAGAAAAAAATAGTTACGACGAGTTTTTGCTGTGAATGTTTTACAGGAAGGAACCAGAGGCTGGAACTCAGTCGAGCACTTTTTAAAATTTTCATGTCAGTGTTTTTTTCTTTTTGTCTAATAATACTTGAGCATGTATTTGATTTTCATGGAACCAATCTTGATTCCCTCTCTTGATGAATGTCAGAACATCAACGCAAATGTCACATGCAAAGGTTCTAAAATATTTCTAATTGTTTTCACAATAAATTTCGTCTATTTTTTGCACCAGTTTTACTGGCAAAATTTTTGACAAATTCTTGTATCCTTTACCGTTTTTCTTGTGTGGTTGTTTCTTTGCAGCCGGATTCCTTATTGATGACGTATTTGTCTATTGTTGGTATATTTGATTCCTTATATGTAGTTATTTTAACCAGAATAAAGTAATTGGTGCGTTTAGGTGATGTATGATGTGGACGTAAGTCAATGGGGATCCTTAATAGTTTATCTAAAAATCTCTGCGTGTGTCAAAACAGATAGAGTGTGCAAAAAGTTCGTGCCCCGTCAACCCTAATAACCGTCTCTAATGACTTGTCTTGGAAATAGATTAAAAGCGCACCCAGCATTTTGGCCACCCGTCGACATGAATTAAGTTGTGGAAAACTTTATTTCGCTTTTATGCTGCTAAATAGATAGGAAAACTATGTTTGAAGATGAGTCGAATTTCAATATTTGTATCACGAGCTAAACGATGGCGGCGAAGGTGTTAGATTATGACGGGCCCTGTATTTTAAAGTGTGTAGATCGACTAGTATGAATTGTGAAAGAAATAGGATTAAGTACAATTTAAGAGCATATGTGATTTTGGGACAAACAACTATGTATCATAGTGACTCATTTTGTAAAGTCATAACAAATTTGAGGTATGTTTGACCGATGGGAAATGCCAGGGTAAAAGGAGGTCAGAAAAGACATGAATGACGGAAATATTTTGCACGTTGGGTCCACGTGAACAGATGACGTCACAGATCCTTTGGGTGAAGATTTAGTTTACCAGTCAGTTCCCGATCTTGGAAGCGAGAGGATCAACAGACTCAGCCATGTAACTTTGTGTGAAAAGTTGGGGTTTGAGTTAAGTTCCAACTTAGGAAGCGAGAGAGTCAACACGCTTTAGCCATGTAGCGCTGTAATGTGTAGTCGGGTGGAAATTCGCCAGACATGAGTAAAACGTGCTAGAAAATAGCTAACTGCATCCAACGTCCCACAGTATGAATGAAAGAAAAAGAGTGGAGTCAAGAACCGACAATGGAACCCTCTCCAACCGAAGTGTGAAAATAAATGATGAAATCTCTCTCAGAAAAAATCGTCTCTGAATGTCCTTGTCTTCGTGCTTGGAACAGAATCTGCTCCCAAAACAGGTACAACATCGGCCACAGCCAAAGAGACACCACGAAACCGGCGGTATCAATCGGCGATCGCGGCGAGACGGCGGGCGAGCATGTAAGGTAACTTCTTTTGTTAATGAACTGT
>OY744537.1:9626037-9638537 GCA_963556195.1 Sepiola atlantica | reverse complement strand
CGAATAGCTTTAAGTGATAGGAGTTAAATAATAAAACGATTGCTTAGAAAAGGGATGGTAGAATTTTAAATGTTGCAGTTGGCTGGATGAATTCCACCGTGGCATGAAACACAAACTTTTCTTTGTAGCTTACTTGCCATAAGTACATTTTATACTACTCCTACTAAACTCTACTTATATACTGAGAACTGTTTGAGTAAATACTGAAACAATATGTTTTATTTATCTTTAAAATTTTACAAAAACGTTCACAGTATAGCAAATTTTCTTTATAAGATAAGGTGTTACATATGGCAGAAATTGGGTCGGCTGTCGTCCTTCTGGTCTATTCTCTTAATTAGTTTCAGTCACCAAAATACCACATTCACTCTATGGGTAAAACCTACTTAACATTATTCTCAATGGTTTGACGTTTTTATTTACAAAAAATACTTATTTTATTTACATTATATATATATATATATATATATATATATATATATATATATATATATATATATAATTAAATAAAACGTATATTTTTTGTAAAGAGTTAATTTAAGTATTTTATAGATATACAATAATTATCACATAGCTAATACGGAAGAATTAAACCAAAATAATGTTTGCTAGAGAAGGTTATACGAATTCTTACTGACCCTGAACTGAGAATTAAAGATAACGGACTGCCACACATCGGTGAGCAATGCCGAAATGCAAATGTGAGTTGGACATTTATCTTTCACGTCACGGTGTATTAATTTTCAAACTAAGAACTTTTTGTATTTTATGAAGAGCTCAAGGAGGACAGATACAATATTTACATACTGATGTTGGGTGGTCTACTTTTAGCGAAACGAGTTCGTAAAATAATTGCACTAAAGAGTGTCTGTTTTGAAAATGTTTTCGTGAGATAAAATCAAATCTTGACTTTTGGAATGTAAATAAACTTTGCTTACTTATATATATTATTTTACAATATAAGTGTGATTTTTACTAATGGGTCATTACTTATCAAGGCTAAAAAGCACACGAGGAGTAGGTGTAATAAGATTGTCAACTGCAAGATGAAGAATATTATGGGAGTATTAAAATGATTAATGGAATGAAATAAGTTTAATTACTAATAGGGACGGCTTATCACAAGAACATTGGATTTGAAGGCTACCACGTTATAATCTGCAATTCCACAATAATGTGTTCCGCAGACGGGAAGCCCCTGACGCTAAGCACACAGAATAAGCAAGAAAAAATCTTTTCAATTGTGGTAGGAAGAAAAGTTATTGCTGTGAATGTCTCAGAAGGAGGAACCAGAGGTTGGGGCTCAGTCGAGCACTTACCATGAAAATAAATATAGAGTAGAGAGAGACTAGCAACGTCTTTTCTGTGAGGAAGGGGCTGTAAAGAGCAGAAGAGATCATTGCAACTATATTTCGAAGTCGGTTTTGTACTCAGTCAGGGCAGGTAAGAGTGCACTGAGCGGCACCTCCCCAGATGTGGCAGCAGTAGTCCATCTTAGGACGTATTTAACTCTTATATAGGTATCGGATTGCATTAGAGGTCACATACTTTCTGGAGTGGTAGAATGATCCAACTGTACTTTTAAGGACTTAAGTAACAGACTGGATAGAAATCTTCCAATTTTAGATAGGGAGTGAAAGTCAGTCTAAGAAGCTTATCAAAAGAAGGGGTTTCTTCAATGAGATAACCATTATCTCTCCCCCCTCTCTCTTTCTCTCTCTCTCTCTCTCTCTCTCTCTCTCTCTCTCTCTCTATATATATATATATATATATATATATATATATATATTTACTTTTGTTCACTTCAAGCAAGGCATATTGTCACTAAAGTGTAAGAGGCTACTGTGATAATGGGCAGATTTATATTAGGAACCTAGGTGAAGAGTTGGACAGTCAGCCGTCCCTTCAAATTACATTTAAATTTCTGCATGATGGTATGGTCGGGGAAACAAAGAACATGGAGGGAATTCCAAAGGAAAGCGGCTCGAGGAAAGTAGCTATAAAAATTAAAAAAAAATACTCCGGCATCTAGGGACCTCTACGGAGAAGGGGTGCGATTTTGCTGCTGATTGAGTGGGTCGGGTATATTTACATTGAGAGAGGACAAGTGCAGTAAGCTCAGGATAGCACATTTCGTGAAAGTACTTGTAAAAAACAAGGCAATGAGATACAACACTGTGGCGATGCGACAGGAACTGGAGCTTGGTAGCCGGTGCGGGACCTATTAGGTTAGAAATTCCCTTTTTGCACCCTGTCCGGGAAGGAGAGGCTAGTGGTTGGTTCATCAGCCCAGATGTGGCAGCAATATAGCCATGGACGAATGGTGGCTTTATAGACATATAGGATACTAGTAGATGTGAGAAGTTTTCTAGCACGATAGAGGGAGCCTTAATTTCTTTCAGCAGATTTGGCAGCATCTTCTATGTACTTATTCCACTTCTTGTTGCCTGAGAATGTCAGACCGAGGTGTTTCAACGTTGGACTCTCGGGAAGGGTGCCTATCGGTGGTTGGAAAGGTTTCTTATAGTTGTAAATAGAAAGGAGCTTTATCTTGGTAGTATTAAATAGAACTTTATCTTGGTAGTATTAAATAGAACTTTATCTTGGTAGTATTAAATAGAACTTTATCTTGGTAGTATTAAATAGAACTTTATCTTGGTAGTATTAAATAGAACTTTATCTTGGTAGTATTAAATAGAACTTTATCTTGGTAGTATTAAATAGAACTTTATCTTGGTAGTATTAAATAGAACTTTATCTTGGTAGTATTAAATAGAACTTCATCTTGGTAGTATTAAATAAAACTTTATCTTGGTAGTATTAAATAGAACTTTATCTTGGTAGTATTAAATAGAACTTTATCTTGGTAGTATTAAATAGAACTTTATCTTGGTAGTATTAAATAGAACTATCAATTTTTGAACCCATTCCACTACAGACTGGAAGTCATTTTCTAAGGATTAAGCCATTGCTGAGAAAATAGAGCGTGATGTCGTCAACAAAAATACCCATCTTGGACACTATTGCACCAGGGAGGTTGTTTATGAAAATCAGGATAATAACGGTCTAAGGGTCGATCCCTAGGGTATACCCGCATTAATGTCGTGTTGTTTAGATGTACGGCCATCGAGGACAACCTGAACCTTTCTTCTGGATAAGAGGGATTTGATTATATTTAATATTCGTCTAATATTAGCGTACAAATTAATTTTCATGAGAATACTTTTATCCTAAACCTTCTCAAAGGCATTGAATATATAATACTTTCATGCCAGACCTTGTCAAAGGCTCTGGAGAAATTTACCTCTACTATTACGGAAGCAAGATTCTGAAGGCATTTGTTATAGAGTTTTGAGAAGACAGAAGCCAGCTGAGCTGAGCATTTCTTTATTACTATAGAAGAGATGAGATCTGGTCCACATGCTTAAGAGGTGTCGAGTTTTTTTAATAATATCCAGATCATGGGAAGGGGTGATGATCATATCATCTGGTAAGGTTTCTGTCCCTAGTAGAACATTAGAAAGAACACGGTTTACAGAGTCCAACGTAGAGTTTAAGGTACACCGCTGGGCATACAATTCAACCTTGTCCGTTGCCGTGGAAACGACTTCATGGTAGTTGGATAGTAGGGGAATTATTGATTTCCCATTTTTAACCAGACTATTATAGATTATAATAATCTATATATAATAAAGTAAAGTCAATTTTCCCACATTTCATTGACCATTATAGCTTTCGAACCAAAGCCTTCATATGCTAATCCGTCCTCCAGCCATTAGGCCAATTCCTGATGCGTGTTTTTAGAAAATGTGTTCGTTTCGTTCTGTTTCAAATGTTGCTTACATTTTTTTCTGGCTAAGCAGCTTCTCCGAACACAACAATTTGTAGAGGGGGGGGGGAGGTATTTTCACCCTCACGCTGACATCTACCATAGACGCCAATATCATCGGAAACTGGTCTTAATATGTTCACATTTTTTGCTTTATTTGGACGCTATTCCTACTGTCGATTAACTACACTACATCTTCAAACTAAATAACGGGCGCTTCTTTTCACCCACTATCTCTTTCCAAAGTTCCAAATACATTCCATCATATTTCCGAATGACGGAATAAAGGAATTGCAGATAGGTTATCAACAAAAAATAAACGTTCTTCAAAGACAACACGCGGTCATTAACATTCATTTACTTATATCATTCTATGTCATTCATATTTTTAATCGTATGCTTTACATAATAACAAACTATTTATTCCCGGGTCATATTAGCTACTTACTTACGTTACCCCATCCCTTTCATTTTTCTGGTTTCGCTATTGCTCGCGCAACATATTCTAAAATGACAGAATACTTTCGAATAGTCACTTATTGCATTATATAACGTATTTCTCAGATTCGGGAATAACGGTTGATAGGTTTAACATTATCGAACAGAGAGGACACATCCTGTTACATTAACATGGCCGCTAAAATGTCGGTAGTTTTTTTTTTTGCTTTTTATACTTTGTCCTTCATTCAGATTTATTTTTGTTTTCTTTCTTTACATAATTTTCGTAAAACATACATTGTTTAATTGATATGTTTTCTTAAAAAATAAAATAAATAAAAAAAACAGACTTCAGAATTGTTTAATGGTTATTACTACTTTGTATTTCTCATCTTGATTTTTCTATTGAAAACGTTTCCCATGAAGTCACGACCGAGATTCGTGTTCGAGCAGAAGATTATCCAATTCGAAAACCTGGTGATACCAGATCAGGCTGCCCTGTGGCTCCCTGAGACGAAATTCACCTACATTGACGTTTTTTTTTTTTTTTTTTTGTTTTGTTTGTAAAACTTAATTATGTTCTACAAAACCAAAAACAAAAACAACAGCCCCTCTCCCTTTCTCCCTACCCTTTTTTATTTTTATTTTTCCTACCCTACTCCCGGTCCTGGATATGACCTTAAACTACATCCGATGATGAGATCCGGCTTACGGACTTTGGGGAATGTGGAGCCTCCTCTTAATTACCATTGCTCCCAGGTCCACCCTGACCCGGAGTGGTAGTACCTGTTAGGGTCCCAACTATGGGTTAAATAGAAACAGATATTAAAAGGGGAAAGAAACAAAAAAGAGAAGAAAACAAGACCAGATTCGGCATTAAATAACCCAAAAAGGGTTGATATGTCGTAAAACAAAACTACCAAACCAATTCGAAAACTGAAAAAATTTAAAGGTTGCATCAATCGAAACGTTGTGAATATAACAACCAATATTACAATAATGAAAATAGCGAGGATAAAAACTAAATAAATTACTTTGTTTTACGATTGATCTTTTTTTGTGAAAATTGACCTAACTGTCTCACTCTCTCCAAACACCAACCTTAAAAATGGATTTGCAATTCAACTTCTCTCATAAGTTCTGATGTCAAGCCCCTATCCTAACTGTTGTACAGTTACATCATGGGGTCTGCATTCGCACCGGACAACCAGAAGCAGCAAATAGTTCAAGGTTGGAGCCTGGAGTTTCTTGAGTTAATCTATTTTCCCAGGCAACGCTGGGACACTGGTTAGCAACTTATATTTTATGTATATTATATCATTATAATTAGAGTAATAAAAATAGAAAGATACACATATCCTAATCCACACTACCTTATCAACAGATGTTTTTTTTAACTTTAGTTGAAAACTAATCTTGACAAGAAATTCCTAAATCCTCTCGAAAAACACTTTCTTCGGAACTAATCTCTTAAATTAAATATTCAATAAAAATAACTTAAAACGATCCTACAGTTGCTGTGAAAACATAGAAATGATAACCAAAACATACAACAACAAAATACTAAATGAGAGTAGTAAAGAGAAAAATGGAAATCAAATGCGTAGAAAAAGTGATAAATATAACATGAATAACAATAACAAAAACAAGAAATATAATCCCAAGAAATGTTGATAATTCAAATCATAATAGCAATAACCCAAATAGAAATAAGAAAGTTAATAATAGAGAAAAGAACTGTAACTGTATAACTCGCGCATATTTCCCATTACAAAACAAAATGTTTAACCAAAGTCATCGTTTACCAAGACACAATATTTGCACATAGAAACCTGGTAAACAAAATTAGTACATAGGAGAAACCTCTTAGTAATGTAAAACTATGTATAATAATCACAAAAGCACATTCAATAACAAAAATACCGATTTAAGACATCACTAGCGAACTATTACTGAGAACTCAAAGAAGACTGACGATTGCCAATGGTAGAGTGGAAAATATTACGATGGCCACGACATCCATCGATTTAGACAACATTGTAGACTATGCTTGAACAAGAACTTAGACATTTAACATTTTAAAGATCCATGAAAATTACGTACTTGTAGAAGTGAAATAGCAACTAACTGCAGACGCAGAACAAATTTTAGTTTAAGATAACTATGATAAATAAATGAATAAATAACAATAATAGTTATTTATTCATTAATTTATTATAGTTATTTATTCATTTATTTATTATCGTTATTTATTCATTAATTTATTATACTTATTTATTTATTATAGTTATTTATTAATTTATTTATAATATAGATATTTATTAATTAATTTATTATAGTTATTTATTTATTAATTTATTATAGGTATTTATTCATTTATTTATTATAGTAATTTATTTATTAATTTATTATAGTTATCTATTCATTTATTTATAATAGTTATTTATTCATTTATTTATTATAGTTATTTATTCATTTATTTATAATAGTTATTTATTCTTTAATTTATTATAGTTATTTATTCATTTATTTATAATGATTATTTATTCATTAATTTATTATAGTTATTTATTCATAAATTTATTATAGTTATTTATTCATTTATTTATCATACTTATTTATTAATTTATATATTATAGTTATTATTCATTTATTTATCATAGTTATTTACTAATTTATTTATTATCGTTATTTATTCATTAATTTATTATACTTATTTATTTATTATAGTAATTTATTCATTTATTATAGTAATCTATTCATTTATTGATTTTAGTTATTTATTAATTTATTTATTATAGTTATTTATTCATTAATTTATTTTAGTTATTTATTCATTAATTTATTATAGTTATTTATTCATTAATTTATTTTAGTTATTTTTCATTAATTTATTATAGTTATTTATTCATTAATTTATTTTAGTTATTTATTCATTAATTTATTATAGTTATTTATTCATTAATTTATTTTAGTTATTTTTCATTAATTTATTATAGTTATTTATTCATTAATTTATTATAGTTATTTATTCATTAATTTATAATAGTTATTTATTCATTAATTTATTATAGTTATTTATTCATTAATTTATTTTAGTTATTTTTCATTAATTTATTATAGTTATTTATTCATTAATTTATAATAGTTATTTATTCATTAATTTATTATAGTTATTTATTCATTAATTTATTTTAGTTATTTTTCATTAATTTATTATAGTTATTTATTCATTAATTTATTATAGTTATTTATTCATTAATTTATAATAGTTATTTATTAATTAATTTATTATAGTTATTTATTCATTAATTTATTTTAGTTATTTATTCATTAATTGTATTATAGTTATTTATTCATTTATGTATTATAGTTATTTATTCATTTATTTATAATATTATTTATTTATTCATTTATTTATTATAGTTATTTATTCATTTATTTATAATAATTATTTATTCATTTTACTATAATGAATAAATGAATAAATAACTAACTAAATTCATAAATAAAAACTAAACTAAATAAATCGGAAATTATTACAGGTAACAAAATAACCGATAAATTATGTTAGTCCCTACGTGTTAGAATAGGGTAACCTATTAATTTGGTTCACTTCAAAGTGGGAAACGCCGAAACCACACAATTACAAAAGGCGGTGAAACAAAGGACGGTCAAACAAAAGTGCTTCATGTCTTTGAGAAGAGTTTGGCTATTGGCCAATTAAAAAACAATGCCAACGAATCCGATTGGTTAGTTAACTAGAGTAAACAGCACTTAAATAGGAAAGCAATCAAAACAAGACATCCACACATTAAGCCTGATGATTTACTGCGGGAATAAAACATGAACTTATTTGCCATATATATATATTCATACTACTACTACTACTACTACTACTACTACTACTACTACTACTACTACTACTACAGTCATGTATTGTGCACTGTTGAAGCAAATGCTGAAAACACAATATATACGCAATATATTATATCACCATATAATATTATATGTGTATATACATGAAATAGTAAATAATATATATATCTCTCTCTGTGTGTATATATATATATATATATATATATATATATATATATATATATATATATATATATATATATATATATATATATATTTCACTAACACGTGTAGGAAAAACATTTAATTTGAATAAATAATAGTTGTAAGAAAAAGTCTTTCATGGTGATCATTGGTCTCCTGAAGGGAATGCTTTGGTAAGCCTTCATAAAATCGCATATAAATGCTCTGTACTCTGTAATCGAGTATCATCGAGCTTGTTTTTATTGGCATAACTCCGATCTTTGCTGAATAATCTATTGTATAAGTAAAAAATCTCTCTCTCTCTCTCTCTCTCTCTCTCTCTCTATATATATATATATATATATATATATATATATATATAAGGCTATTATATTATATGGATTATATGGATATGTCAAGATTTCGACTGAATTGTTTCTTCATATTCAAATGTCTGGGTATCAAAAATAAATCTATTTATTTTCTAAGTAAATAATTTGTCTCTGAAGTGCACGTTGGGTCGAAACCTTGGCAAGAGGATATAAACTGTATACATCATCATCATCATCATTATTATTATTATTATTATTATTATTATTATTATTATTATTATTATTATTATTATTATTATTATTATTATTATTATTATTATTATTATTATTATTATTATTATTATTCCTGCTCTACTTATATGAATACGTGTAAGTTGATTAGCGTGTGACGATCCTAATGAAGTTATTGAACATCCAAATCCTCGAAATGCGTCACGCCTAAAGTTCTAATCATTTATTTCGCTCAAGTTCATATTTGATGAAAACCAATAAAGGAGCTTATCCATTGTTTTCGGTGAATGTCCTTACATTTAGTGAATAGCATTGAATCAGTGCATTGTCTTTCATCGCTTGATATGAAAAATCATGCACACACATAATTTGTTTTTCTATTTCCTGTATGTACACTTATAACATAATTTAATCCGTCTCTCTCTCTCATATATATATATATATATATATATATATATATATATATATATATATATATATATTTCAACAGTGCTCAATACGTGAGTAGAACTTCATAGTATATGAAAATATACTTATGGCAAGTAAGACTAACACACACACACATATATAATCTATATATAATCTCTCTCTCTCTCTCTCTCTATATATATATATATATATATATATATACATATATATATATATATATATAATATTAGTCTTTTATGTATCTACATAAAATTTTATAAGGAGATATAATTTTTTATGTATCAATTTTCAGTATTTACTTCAACGGTGCTCGATACGTAAGTAGAGCTAGATAGTAAGCTATGAAAATATATTTATGGCAAATTGCCATAAATCTATTTTCATAGCTTACTATATATATATATATATATATATATATATATATATATATATATATATATATATATATATATATACATACAATCGCGTGGTTTAGTAGTTACAGGCGCGGACTATTGGTTTGGTGTACCGTCGGGTTCGGATTTTCTCGGGATAACTGCATAACTTTTACTAATTCTCCTGGGAAAGGTATGAATGCATAGGTCTTCTTTTGTTAATTATGGATTAAATAATAAAATGAACTAAATTCTATACTTATCCTAGTATCGTTTTCAGTTGTTTTTGCAGTTCGTCAATGCGCAACGCTAGCTGCACTAGATACTCCCCGATATTCCAGTGTTACATTAAGAAGGACCCTATATTTCTGAAAAGGTATTATTTAGCTAGTATGGATTGTGACCTGGGTGAAATTGATAGATTGTTAGGATGATATGAGATCTTGGTGGATGATTCATTCTCAAAGTAATAATACATATACAGGATTTGGCCGAGATGAACTATTTGGTGTCAGTGGGGTCAGACACAAAGCGAAAGGAAATGCGAATATTCTATTGGTTGACGGAACAAAAGGGACTGTGACATCACTTGTTGTTCGAACGAGAATCGGGGATTAGTCCGCTATGGAGCTCGAAGCGAGTGGATGTCTGGAAAAATGATCTGGAAACTTTAAGTTTGGGTCTCGAATGAGACGGGAATAAGCCACTCCATCTCTTCTCCCCGCCCAGTCAGAAGAATAGTTAAGTCAGAAACCGAGAAACAAAACAACCGAAAAATGGCGACTCTCTCCCAAGCGTTATCCAGAAAGAAAGGATCAATAAACGTCTCTGAAGAACCCTCTCAAGATCTGTCTTCTGAATTCTTTGTTTGTCATGTGAAAGAGTATTATTCCCACACGAAACGATCGGCAGCCGAGAAGCGAAATACAACGAATAATTGAAGTTAAAACGATACTAGACGACAAGACAACGACGGCCAGTAGGGAATGGAGAAAGAGGAAACGAAGAAACAATAGGTAAATTTTGTTTAAATTGCAATAAAGTGAACACTTGATTTGTATATGAGAAAAGAAAAAAGAAATAAAAAAAACACGGCACACACGCACACATACCGAATATGTTAAAGTAAGAGACAAAGAAATACGTCACACATACTCACGCATACGTTAAAAGATATGATTAGCGATTGAACATACTCTCACGCACACATGATTAAACACGGTACACGTATAGCTTAATCAAGGACTATGAAAGAAGTAAAAATGACAGTTTAAACGGTTTAAAGAAAAACTTTTGAAAACGTTTCTAGAATTTCGAGAAACGTTGATTTACAGGCTTGTATTAACTTAAAAAAAGGTCGTATCGTTACGCTAAGAAAACTAGTTTAAGAACTTTTAATCGTGTTTAAAAAAACCGTAATGCAACACCAGTACTCTCCGCACACTTCAGTAGACGTCTGGTTAGTGGTCCATCTCCTTAGTCTTTCCATCTTCCTCAACCCTTTACAATTATTTTGTGTGGTATCATTCGGAGCTAATGCCTTTTTTTTTGGGGGGGGGGGGGGGGCAGTTTATAATCTTTCTAGAAGTTTCAGTTTCCTTTAGTTTCATGTGGTGTTCCTTCCATGTTTTTGTTTTGTTTCTGTTGCAGTTTCGATGTGTCTGGTCAGCGTTCGCAGTTTATGTGGGTTGGTTTCTGTATTCAAGGTTTTTCCTTAAGATTTTATCTGTTTTCATCATTGCTGTCCGTTGTATAGTCTCAGTCTTCCCTTTTATTCCGATTTCTCCTCCTCTTTTTTCAGTTTTTTTGGGACTGTTCCTAGTGATTATTATTATTATTATTATTATTATTATTATTATTATTATTATTATTATTATTATTATTATTATTATTATTATTATTATTATTATTATTATTATTATTATTATTATTATTATTATTTACTCACTAGGAGTTCTCACACAGGTCATCAGTGATTGCTCACCAACAACCGGTGGTATTCCCTGGAATCTGAGTGACAACAAGTCTCCCCAGATTTCCAGTATTCTCCACCTCTTTTCGATAGCCACCGCAAATAAATTTGCAGTATCACAACAGCCGTTTACCATTGATTACTCGCCGGCGAGGACCATTGGTGTTTTCTGGGGTTTGGGTGGCAGTAAGCCTCCCCGAGGTCCCAGCAGTTTCTGCACTTCCAGTGGAGGTCTGGTTTGTGCTGTCCCTCCTCGGTCTTCTCATCCTCCTTGACCCTATGCAGATATTTTGTGTGGTGTCAGCCTAGACTGGTACCATTTTTTAAAATTATATATATATATATATATATATATATATATATATATATATATTTTTTTTTTTTAATTTTTTTATTTTTTTAATTTTTTTTTATTTAAAAAATTTTTTTTTTATTATTATTTTTTATTTTGTATTTTGTTATTTTGTATTTTGTATTATTATTATTATTATTATTATTATTATTATTATTATTATTATTATTATTATTATTATTATTATTATTATTATAATAAGCAAACAAAATGTTTTTCATATAATCCCTATTTATCCTATTTATTTCAAATTTGAAGGTAGCTGTTTTACTAAATTCAAACTTTTTATTGTAAATTATTAAAATAAATCTGATATTTTTATTGATGAAAAACATAACTTATTATTATTGCAAGTAAATAAAATATTTTTTTCTATTCATCTAAATCTTACTCCCAACATTAAATTAGATTTACATACACGCACTAAAGTAGACAACAAAGTCGGTAGTAGTAGTAGTAGTAGTAGTAGTAGTAGGAGGAGGAGTAGTAGTAGTAGTAGTAG
>OY744537.1:9606037-9621037 GCA_963556195.1 Sepiola atlantica | reverse complement strand
GGACAAACAAACATAGTGACAGATTCGACCGAATGCATAATATGACGGAGGTAACAAGCAAGCAGATCTTATCGACAGTAGGTGCAGATGTTTTCATACGAACCGGGTTCGCCTCGGCAATCAATCAGACAACCTAGGAACTGCTATAGCAGTACCAGATGCTTCCTTGTCGAGATGGGGTATGGCCCGGCTCGGCTTTAGAGGTGCACTTTCTCATACATTACATCCTCATTTGAGAGAGGGTGTATTGTCGATCGCCTGAGGCACTTTTATCGAGGAATGTCGACGAGTCTGTTAATGACTATTTTATACTCAGTCAGAGTGCCCTCTCGGGAGATCTGGCTCCTCCGTATTCTGGCCTTGTGCCACATCTTGTTGGAGTAAGAAACAAGCCAATAAGAAACAAACAGTCGAGTTAAATAAGCACCGACTGTATTGTTAACATTTTCTTTGTATATTTTATTAGGAAGAACGTATACTGTTGATTTATATGCATGTCTTTTACGTTATTAAAGACAGAACTGTTTTCAAGAATAAATGTGAATGAGTTACAATCAACATGTTCTTAAAGAATGAAACGTTTTAAAGTGTTTTACAATTTCCCGGCTAACATATGACATTTGAACCATTTATCATCCACTTTATAATAAAGACCAATGTGAATTTATTTGTATATATATATATATAAATATCAATCCCGTAACACAAAAGTTAATGAGTAAAAAAAAAATTGCCGGAGGAAACATCTCAAGCGTTTAGGGGAAGGGAGAAAGCAAATAGCAAGTCCCTCCCAGCTGTCTAAAATGAATTCGGAATAAAATCCGTCACTCTATTTCCATAATAGGACGTTTTCTTTTTTTCCCCCTTTCTTCTTTTTATACAGATTGATACGTTTTTTCTTCTTTTTTTCGTTTTTTTAAACTTTCCAGTTTGAGACGTTTTATTTATTTCTTATTTCGTATTTTTAACTTTATCGATCAAGACGATATTTTACATATATATATGAATATTAGTGCCAAACACTGGCGGAGCATTATTATTTTCTCGTCATTTTTGACGGAGGGTATACACTCGTAACATAATAATGTTCATGCCTTTTCTTTATGGAATTTACTATGGAAAGTTTTCATGCGTTCCTTGATAAAATGAATGATTCGACTTCCACTCACTCGATCCATTCGTTGCAACTCGAACAATAAAAATATAATGCCATTTTCCTATACAAGTGTTCGTTGTCTTTTATTAACCATTACTGTAATATCCAACACTCCTTCGTTTAATGTTCGAGGTATGAATGATTTTCTAACCATACACAAGAACCACATTCGTTTCCCCCATTACGCCACAACTCATACTACACTATATTATTTACTGATATCACCGTTTTTCTTCATCGAAAATCTTAAAATTTAATGCTGAATATATGAGGGCAGTATTATAATCTCAATCACACAGGAACAAGTGTGCCACTGAAAATGTATTTTTCTTTTATTGACATTTCGGTACTTCTTGACATAACACTCCCCGGTAAATGCGTCAAATAATTTTTTTTATTTTAGGAAATACGTACTTTGTTTTGATTACCAAAATTTACGGAAAACAATCCAGAAGTTTAAAAAAAAAAAATTATTTAAGATATTAAAATTTTTCATCGATTCACTAAATGATTTGAGAACCGTCATTTTCTTATTAATACAGGCGATGACTCGTTTCTGTCTTTAGAGGTTAATCAATTTGGTGTAAATGGGGAATTCCTACTTAGCGGAATGTATGTGGCGACAGAAATTCGATAAATTGAATATTTTAAATAATAAAAATAACAATAAAAACAACTGGATTATTTTCCGTAAAATTTGGTTACCGGATTTTAATCACCATACAAAGTATGTATTTCCTAAAATTAGAATTTTATATAGCGTATTTACCGGGGAGTGTTATGTCAAGAAGAACCGACATTTCTATTTGATGAATAAAATGTCAGCAATTATTTTTTTTAAATCGTTCTCTTTTGACACTTTCTTCTATGTTGTTTATTATGGCGATTATTTCACGTCTGTTGAAGTCTGCAAATAACCATAAAAACCGGAGTTAATTAACACCCTATGTTGGCATCATGGAATATTACCAAAAAGTAATTAAATCTCTTGACAGAACAAACAGTGGTGGATTTAAAAATAATTTTCATGCCTTTTTACTGACATCACTTCTTTTTTTTATACAGAAAATCTTAAATTTAATACTGATTATATGAGGTCATTATTATACTTTCCTCTTTCCATTGTAGATGCTACCCAGGAAGAAGTAAGACATTTACATTTATATAGTAAACCTGCATCTCAATCAGAAAAGACCCTTAGAACCTTAAATTGAATGCTGAATATATGAGTACAGTTTTCTAATCTCAATCAGCAAGAACAGGAAAAAGTTTCCCACTGAAAATATACATCCGCCATTTTCTTATAAATATGGGCGATAACTCTTGTCTTTAAGGGTTAACACTTTTGGTGAAAATAGTGAATTGCTATTTAGCGGTTGTGGCGACAGAAATTCAATAAATTGCATATCTTAAATAATAAAAATAATCTACTGAATTGTTTTCCGTAAAATTTGGTCATCGGAATGTTATGTCAAGAACCACCGACATTTCTATTTGATGAATAGAATGTCACCAATTATTTAAAAAATATTTCTTCTTTGACACTTTCTTCTATGTTGTTTTTTATTGCGATTATTTCACGCCTGTTGAAGTCTGCAAATAACCATAAAAACCGGAGCTAATTAACAACCTATGTTGGCATCATGGAATTTTACCAAAAAGTAATCAAATCTCTTGGCAGAGCAAACATTGGTTGGTTTAAAAATACTATTCATAAAATCTCACGAAGAATCAAATATTAAATTCAGTTTGAAAGTTGAACTATTTTTCCAGACGTCAATTTTTCTCCAAAAGTAACAAAATACGTAAAGAAAACAAAACCCTTTTTGCTTGTAAGGGGCCTCTTCATAATGAACCGCTTCTGTCTTATAATTATGTAGGAGCCAAGAAAGATGGAGTTGAGGTGGGTCAAGCTCTGTTTTTGTCCGAGTGTTTTATGGGCTTTCACCGAAGTAAAAAAAAGCAACCATTTATTTAAAACATGTAAAACAAATCGATCGCGTTTTGAAATACGAGTGTGATTCATATTTTGCAGATGGCGGTAACTGTACAAAAAACGGCGCGGAAATGTGGCCGAAATGTATTATGCGTCGATTTTTGTATATCACCCCCACCCACACACCATTTTTCATAAAGGCAATCTGAAAATATTGGATTTTATCTTGAGTTGTTGATAGTGTTGTATTTTTCATGGAACAACCGAGTGGTCGCCAGTCGGGAAGGCGGCTGACTTGTCAGATCAGACGTCGTAATCGGCGGTATGGCTGGTTTTCATATTTGGTAAAACAGCCCGCAAAAATCCTGGCTGATAAGAGAGAAAGAGAGATAGAGAGAGAGAAAGAGAGAGGGGGAGAGATAGAGAGAGAGAGAGAGGGGGGGGGGGAAGAGAGAGGAGACACAGAGACAGAGGCACAGAGAGAAAGACTCAAAATGACTAAAGTTTACAGTCGTTATCAATGTGTTTATGCCACATTGGGGGAAACGGTTTATTTTTAATTTTGGAAGCAATCATTATCATCTGAAGATGAGCGCAAGAACAATATAATAGGTTATCAGCGGGGTTGCGGAGCCGGAGTGAGAGGTTTTGCAATGAGTTAGACTTGTAAGAATGCTAGGAGTCGGAGTCGGAATTTTTAATCTTCGAAGAATCAACAGGCAGTCTGACTATTGGAAGACTTTTTATAAAAAAAAAAGAACGACCAATATTTAAAATAAAATATCAGAGTACCCGGCACTTCCGTTATACTCTTAACCGCGAATTACATCACAGAGGACAATACGTTGTATCAACACAAGGACGTCTTATCGATAAACAAAACTAATTTTTTAAAACATTTTTATGAAAAAAAAAAAGAGAAAAAAAATCTCTGAAGATAAAGAATGTCTCCAAAATTAATAAGATAAAAGTAAGAAAAAAGAAATAAATAAATTTGTCTTGCATTGTAAAGGGCTTTTATTGTCATTATATATATATATATATATATATATATATATATATATATATATATATATATATATATATATATATATATATATATATATATATATATATTATAGATTTAGATTTTTCACTTAGAAGATAGTTTATTCAGTAAAGACCGGAATTAGTCCAATAAAAATAAACTCGATGATACTCGATTACAGGGTACAGAACCTTTATATGTGATTTATTGAAGGTTTATCGAAGCATTCCGTTCAGGCGGTTATACATCACCACACAAGACTGTTTATTTCAAAGTATTATTTATTTACGATATAATTAAACTAAAGATGTTTCTTCCTACACGTGTTTCACTACCAAGCGGGTCCTTGATGATCTGCCAAGCAAGGACCCGCTTGGTAGTGAAACACGTGTAGGAAGAAACATCTTTAGTTTAATGTATATCGTAAATAAATAACACTTTGAAATAAACAGTCTTTTGTGGTGATGTATAACCGCCTGAACGAAATGCTTCGGTAAACCTTCAATAAATCACCCCCCACACACATATATATATTTTAGAGGAAGCATTATTTTAATCAATGAAACAGGCGGGTGGAAAAAAGGAAAATTGTTAAAATTTACCTTAAGGCCTTATCGTCTGACCCTCTAAGAGGAAACGTCAGAATGATAAATTAAAAACTATATATATATATATATATATGCATCATTCCTTCACTTATAGAAGTTGAATGCCTGTATGTCTCGCCGCCTTTAAATGTGTTAAAATTATCATTGTTTACAAGCTGTTCAGAACTGTAATCCAGGGTTTCGAATCGTGTGACCGGTAGTGAATAGTCGTACTTCTATGCTGATGAGTCTTGATTGAAAAGAGACGAAACGTAGACGTCCATAGATAAATAAACAATAACAAATATACATATATATATTATATAGGTACGTGCAAATTTAATGGCCGCTTGCACTGACCCTCGTTCTTAAAAGTGTCTTTTCTTAATTTTTAAAAGCAGTTTTCGTTTAACTTTTGATTGTGTTTGAAAGATAAAAGCCTAATGTTATTATATAAAAGGAAACAAATGTATATTTACGTTTGAAAAAAAAAAAATAGAATTAAAAATGTTGTCAAAAACCCCTATAAACATCAAAAATTGATAAAATCTGAAAATTCAATAAAACACGTTTTAAATTCGTTGGAAAGATAAATATCAATTTTTTGGAACTATTTCAAAGAAAATTATTAAATTTAGTCTTAAGAGAGTGAATTAAAAAAAAATTGACCTTCATTTTTCTACTAAAACTTGCCGAATTATCCAAAATAAAAAATAAAAGATACGTCACGAGCGCATTTTGTTGTTTTATGTAAGTGTAAACAAAATTTGGCGACCAAATCTGAAAGTATGGAAGCCCTGAACTGCAGTAATATTTATTTTTATTTAAAAAAATTTATATGGAAGTTATGCTTTATAGAAATTGAAAAATGATTAGAACTTAATTTCTTTATTTTTTAAAGTTACGAACAATATGTCTACATTAAATTGACAAGTATGGAAGACACGAATTTATTATTTTTTTGAACAGAAGGTTTTTTAATAATTTTCCCTTATTTTTATTTTTATGTTTTATTTACTCCTCCCCAGGAGTTAGGCACAAGGCCAGTTTTATCTTACTCCCACAAGTAAGATGTGACCCAAGATCGGGTCGAGAAAGTGGGGTTTGAAAAGCCAGCGCTCGAGAGGTGAGCACTCTGGCCATTTAAAAATTGCCTGGGCAGCCCCGTCGGCATTCCCCGGTAGGGGCGCCTCAGACAGTAAGCAATAAACTTACTCCTCCCCAAAGAGGGGAGGCAAAGCCTGGGAGGGTGGACCTCCTAGAACTGCACAGGACAGGCGTATGTCTGGAGTTTGGTTTCAGCATTTGCCAATTTTTTTTTTCATGTTAGATATTCTAGCATGCCACTTTTGTTTTGTACTGTTGAATTTTCTTTTTAGGAAGGAAAGTTCTTTTTTTACTTTTGCTAGTTTTGTTAACAAAAGTTTATTAGTTGGAGAAGTAGAGGCAATGGATGCAGTTGTTGGTTTAGGTGTTAGTTGTAGTTGAGAGGATACATGCATGGGCTTCAGTTTTGCACACGTTTTTGAAGGCGGTTAAATGTAAATTATGCCTTTTCTTGAAAAATACTTTCAATTTACAAATCATAGAAATGGTTATTGGTGGGTAACCATTTCGTCTGTTTTCCACAGTAGCCCATTCTTGTATTCTATTCTGTGAAAAATCCTTATCGATAAATTTCTTTACTATGTGCCCAACTAAAACTGGATGAGAATTCTGAACTATAGGATACTGCTCCTGGATATATGATAGCATAGACATCTAAAAATTAAAAGAAAATGTAATAAGAAAGTTAATTAATTTAATTTTTCTGTAATGAAAAAAAAAGAAAATCTTATTTAATTATAATATTTTTGAATTTACAGAATTAAGATTTTAATTATTTTATCTACAAAGATTTATATTTAATGTTATAACTTAAAAAAAAAAAAAACTTTTTTTTAAAACTGAAGAGTGGGGTTAAAATGATTTTATTACAAATGTTTTGCAAAATAATTCATGGAAATGTTTAAAAAGTAATAATGGTGCTTCTTTAAGCATATCTGTAAAAAAAGAAGCTAAAGAAATTGTTTACCAATGATTTCCTTAGAATTTGAAATAACTTTCTTTCAAATGTTAAAATTATTTTTACGTTAACGTTACGAAATCCTTCAATTTGATCAATTATTTTTACATGATGATTGATTAAAAACTTGAACAATTACATTACTCGATTTATTTTTATAGAATTAATTTAATTTTAAAATACATTAATTCTTTAAAAATAAAACTTAATGGGTATTTTTTTATTTTAAGCTAAAATAGTATTTAATTTTCAGTGTGAAAAAGTAAATAAATATTCATTGAAAAAAGTAGTAGTGAGAGTGAATGGTGGGAGGTCTAATTGAGCTTGATTATTACATAGCGTGTCTTCCATAGCCTTGCGAATCGATCGTTAGTAGAAATTAATCAATTTTTTAAATTCTTTTTTTCGTTAAGTTCCTGGATCTCAAATTTGTCAATTTTTGGTTTATTTTCAAGATTATAAAAAAAATTTCTTGCGCTGATGATGCCACGTTCCTTTATGAAAGAGAAATATAATTATGTCGCATTTTTTATTTTTCCAAAAACTCTAATCATTAAAATCACATGAAATATTTTTTGCACTTATATTATTTTTTTGGTGAAAATATTGATTGAACAATGCTTTACTCAATGATAATATCGCTAATTCAAAAAATTAATTTTTCTTCGAGTTATAGTGATTTTATTAACACGGTATTTACTGGCCTTTTTCGTAATATATATGAAAAATTTTGGAAAAAAAATTTATTTGTTAACATCTACGATCCTTTATTTACATAAGTAAAATTTAAAAAATCATGCATTTTTTTTTATTAATATATAAAAATATAACTTTAGTAAAGGTGTATTTTCTTTTAAAAAAATAATACTTTTTCACTAAGATTTAAAAAAAAATAATGGTTTCATTATATTCCGTGATTGTTGATTAATAAATATTGAAAATTTCAGTAAAATTGCTTAATTTCCTGAATTTTGGTGTATTTTTAAGTGAAGGGGGGGTCAAAATGTTTTTTCATTTTTGGGAATCAGCCATTGATTTGCACGTACCTAATATTATATTATATATATACATATATATATATTATATTATATATATACATATATATACATATATATACATATATATATATATATATATATATATATATATTTACTTATAACTGATACTGATCTAACAAGTCATGGTTCGTATATTAATAAAAAAGAATGATAATAGTAAACGTTTTACTGCAGTTTCGCAGCATTACCGAACTCCATAAGTTTCGTTGACCGATATCTAATGTCTGGCATTACTTGGAAAGCGAACTCGATGAAGTAACAATACGATTTATATATTTGCCGTCGCATTTCGCGCGTATTTCTTACCCTTATGTATTAGTATTTATATAACAGTAGCTTTTAAAATATCTGCTTGTACTCCATGTGCTAAATAGGATGTCAAATCACCCTATTAGCCAACTAGAAATGCCAAACTTAATAGATACTATTTTAAGTATATTTCAAATGAAATCATTAACACTGAGAAGGTACCAAATGGCAGAAGACAATGTTTAACGGCGCACATTCAAGTCAGTTCTTAAATAACAACAAATGAGAGAGAGACGAGACCGCTATTGTTGCGGCCCGGGTTAAATCAAGATTATGACTTCCTAGAATAACACTCCAGTATCACACATTCGAACAATACTAAGATTTAAAATTATCCACACAAATATATAAAAGGATCTACTCGCTCACGAGCGTAAATATGCCTCCACACACGCTATAGAATATGTAAACATGTCCACACAAACTTACTCAACAAACAACCCGCATGAATAAATAATAAACAAAAATAAATAACCGTTTTCCTGGTGATACCAGATCAGGCTGCCCTGTGGCTCCCTGAGACGAAATTCACCTACATTGACGTTTTTTTTTTTTGTTTTTTTTTTAGTTTGTAAAACTTAATTATGTTCTACAAAACCAAAAACAAAAACAACAGCCCCTCTCCCTTTCTCCCTCCCCTTTTTTATTTTTATTTTTCCTACCCTACTCCCGGTCCTGGATATGATCTTAAACTACATCCGATGGTGAGATCCGGCTTACGGACTTTGGGGAATGTGGAGCCTCCTCTTAATTACCATTGCTCCCAGGTTCACCCTGACCCGGAGTGGTAGTACCTGTTAGGGTCCCAACTATGGGTTAAATAGAAACAGATATTAAAAGGGGAAAGAAACAAAAAAGAGAAGAAAACAAGACCAGATTCGGCATTAGATAACCCAACCAGGGTTGATATGCCGTAAAACAAAACTACCAAACTACCATAACCTTTCAATAACCACCTTCCTACTTAAACAAACAGCTAGCAGCAAGCAGCTTATTAAACACACGGAATAACTTTTATGGGGTAACAGAAAAACATGAACACCGTTAAACGTTCATTGACTCGTTCTTCACCACACATTTCGGAACTTTCGATATGAAGGAGGAGTGAAAAATCTTTATGCAATGATCAGCCGAATTTTATCCTAAATCAAGGATGACCTTGATGAAACTCGGGTGGCCCCAACAGACAGTGTAATGTATGAAATTTAATAGAATAATTCATATTAACTCTTGTAGATCGAGAACTTTAGTGTAGTATCTGTTCCGATGGATACTGCACCCTATAGACTGGTATTGTCTTGGCCTTCGGGGCTTGATTTACGCCGGTCTATGGGATTGTCCTGTGCAGTTCTAGGAGGTCCACCCTCCCAGGCTTTGCCTCCCCTCTTTGGGGAGGAGTAAGTTAATTGCTTACTGCTTGAGGCGCCCCTACCGGGGAATGCCGACGGGGCTGCCCAGGCAATTTTTGATGGTCAGAGTGCTCACCTCTCGGGCGCTGGCTTTTCAACCTCCACTTTCCGACCCGAGCTTGGGTCACATCTTACTTGTGGGAGTAGGATAAAAACTGGCCTTGTGCCTAACTCCTAGAGAGGAGTAAATTACTCGAGCACTTTAATAAATTTTTACAAGTAACTTGTGATACATGCTACATATATATATATATATATATATATATATATAATCAGATATAAACTAAAAGTAAACTTTTAGTAGATAGAACCTATAGTGAAATGGTAAAGCTCAATATACGAGATAGAGCAATTATAAAGGTAGAAGAAATAAGAGTGATAAACATGTACGAATGTCCAGATTTATTTCAAACTTAGATTGTTCAATGCAAGGTATTCTTTAATAAACTAATGTTTATTGTTCTTTCCTTAAGCCAAGGCTTTTCAAAGATCGAAATCTTATCATCAGAGGAGATATACAGATAGATAAGTTGGCTGTGGAAAAACCAAAGTTCAAACATTTGAAAAGATATTATTAAAAATGGAGTGAAAAAGAGTTCGTGCTAAAAAGATATGGGATTTGTCAAGATGGTAATTGTTCGTTACTAAATTCCGATTTAAATTTGACTTCTCACCATTAGAGTTACTTCATTTAGAACACTTTTCCATACTGTCTCTACGAAAAAAAATGTTTGCTCCTTCTTCAAAATATCCTTTTCATTGGATCCTATTCATTGGACACACACACACATACACACGCATATATATATATATATATATATATATATATATATATATATATATATATATATATATATATAATTAAGTTCAAATATCAACAAAATGAACAAAACCATTACTTTTCAAAAGTGCTCAATATATATTAGAGCTTTTATATTAAAATAAACATAGTTTGAGTATCCGTTATTGCATTAAGTTGCCCTTAGTAGGACGTATATATATATATATATATATATATATATATATATATATATATATATATATATATATATATATATATATATATATATATATATATATATAGTACTTGAATCATTGTTGTTAGTCCAAGAAACTCCAGTCCTTATGATAGCCCTACATATTAGAGCTATATCATAGTATAAACTCCTTAATGAATACAATTACAAAAAAATACATTTATCCTTATGTTCAAAAACACTTTTTCAATAGAAAGACATAATTACGTGTTTCTAAGAGTGATTTTTTGTATGTATAAATATATAACCAAGTACCTTACGCATCCATTATATTTTATTTGTTTGTCGATTGGTCATGCTTAAGTTCTTTTCAATATATTTTAATATTTTTAAAACCACACGACCAAACTGTGTGAACAGATTGTGAAAATATCCCTAATATTTGCCTATAATTTGGGTTGAGTTGAAAAAAAATACAACGTTTCATCTATGGAACACATTATTACGGTACTACTTCCCCGCAGACTACATGATCGTCTTCAGATTCAATGTCAACAAATACTTGTCATAGACTGTCTCCGCAAGTAATCAAACTTTGTTCATTCCATTCATTATTTTCAATCGTCTCATAATATTATTCATCATCTAACTGAAATCTATCCATCTCATTAACCTTTATCATCGAATGGCCTTTTGGCTTTGACAATTGATAATTCATCAGTAAAAAAATGCGATTTTCTTTGGTCTGTCATAAATAGCATTTCTTTTGGTCTGTCAAGTTTAAGTTTGAAATAGCATTTTCATTGGTCTGTCACGATATTTTTTATTTTTTATTTTTTGTACTTTTGTTTACGTCAAGCAAGGCATTTTGACACTGAGAAGTAAGAAGCTTCTGTGGTTAGGGACCAGATTCATAGAGGACGCCCTTAGTGGGGAGTCGTGTAGCAAGATATTTGTTCACATTACATTTAAATTTTTCCATGTTGGTACAATCGGGGAAACAGGGAGCAGACAAGGAATTCCAAAGGCCAGCGGTCCGAGGAAATGAACCTATTAGAGTATAAAGTTTTCCGGTATGTAAGGACCTCTACAGTGAAAGGGTGGGATTTTGCTGCTAGTCGGGGGTATTTACGTTGAGGGGGTACAAATAAAGTAAGTTCATCAAAGTATATTCCGTTGAAGTACTCGTAAAACAAGCACAGGGATGTAACATTGCAACACGCCACTTAGTTTCGCATAACTGGATTGGGCCACTCTTATTCTGACAAGTTGAGGGTAAGGTTTTACAGCTTGTCTGGCAGCTGTTTCTGACTGATAGTACAGGAACCCTAACTCTTAGGTAGCGTTATTAGACTAAGTTTTTAATTACATCTTCTACACTAAACGTGCAGATTGGATAGACACGCCATAAAAATGGCCCCGTTGCGTCTTTATCAATTTTGATTTGTTTCGCTGTAAATAAAATGTGTCTAATAAACAAAATTAATTGAAACCCTTAACAACCGGGGAAATCCTTGACACATTCAGATTCTGGAGTCTAGTTCGCTAGATGAGAGGGGGGGGCGACCTTTTTGTCTGAATGATGTATGGTTCGGTTCGGTCATACAGGGCATCTTCCCAGGCATTACCTCATTCATAAGAAGGGAGTGATTACCGATTGCCTGAGGAGTCGTATATACGGATACACAGCATTTTGTTGAGTTAAGCGACGTTGAGTCTGGTAAATACCAGATGGATGAACATTTAAGAATACCAGGAAAATATGTGGGAGGACGTCTTAACCTCCCTGCAAAAAAGAAAATTATAATAATACAGCTATGAAAATGCTTTTAGCAAGTACTTCAGTATAACCTGCTAATCAACACGCGTTGACTTCAAGTGGGAAGTAGACGAAAATGGGGCCATCGTAAAGTAAACTAAGGCCTGTGCACTGAAAAGTGACGCCATGCTAATAGGTAGCAAGCGAGATCTGTCGAATTATCAGACTGTCAGTAATGAATGAGATCGTTTTTAAAAACGCATTAGAAAACTTTAAAAATTGCATTAAAAAAAAGGAATGAAAGGAACACGATTCGATTTATACTGAAAGTGAACTTTATTCAATACTAGCTGAACCCGGCGCCCGGCGTTGCACGGGAGAAAAAAAAATAAAAGAATGAATGAAAATTTGTCAACATCCGAGAGAACGTAAATAGGTCACATCGGACAATATTTACCCACGAAAAAGATTACTTCTGAGTTTAACAAAAAATAGAAATTGCCACAGTGTAGAAGAATATCTCCTTCACTGACCAATTATGGAAAATGTTACTTGTTTCGGGCCGGGCTGTTAGCTATTCTCTCATTCGCCATTGAAAGCAAATCCTTGTAGAATGCGTAAATGTTTATTTATGTTGGTGGGTTGTCGACACAGTAAGAACTTACGTTGTGTCTAACTCTGTCCTCGTGGGTAGTGAAATGTGACTGAAAGTGGGCCATGTGTGACGAATATACATTTTAGTTTAGACACTTAAGATAAATATATATTGCGTAATAAAAAAAATGAAAAATAAAATGAAATAATTTTGATCTGAATTGCGCAAATAGAGGTGTTGATTAATTACTATTTTAGTCACTTAAATCTCAAAACAAAAAATACTGTTTGAAGCAAGTATGAGTGTAAAAAGCCGAAACAATGATAATTTCGTATGAACCACGTGTAAATGATCTATTATTAAAATGCCGAGAGAACGCAAATAGGTCACATTATCAGTAGCATTTTTAACGACGCTCGTCTGTGTTCCTTTTAACTGTCGTGAGTTAAGTAAAGCAACTTTATTCGTCATGATAAAATATACTTAAAAAAAATTAACTTGTATGTGAGCAGAAAAAATGTCTTTTTTTAGAAAGTGTTGCGACGAAACGTATATATATATATACATACACACACACATATATATATATATATATAGAGAGAGAGAGAGAGAGAGAGAGAGAGAAAGAGAGAGAGAGAGAGGGGGAGAGAGAGAGGGTAGGTAGAGTGAGAGAGAGAAAGAGACAGAATAGAAGGTTTTAATATGGAAATGTAAAGAAGAAAAGAAAACGTCATAGGCAAAATACCCCCCCCCCTAAAAAAAGAAAAAAGATTTTTAAGCCTTAAAGGTGTTATGTTTGAAATTGTCTAAGTATTTATGTAAAAAATGAAATTATACCTAAAGCAAACGAAGACTGTTAAAGGAATTGTCTAAAGTCGGATCGCTGAATAGATGGTACCTGCTATTCTTAATCAGGGAAAACTATAAGTAATTACGTTCGTTAGATATATTCTCTGAAAACAGGAATGACTATAACTGTATACGTAATAGTTAGAAATAACGTAATCCGGTATTCTCGAAAATCAGCGGAATTAGAGGGAGCGTCCATTAAATGTGTGCGTAATGTATTGTACGATGTAGTAAATTAATAGCAGATGAATAGTAAATAATAAGGGTCACGTTTTTTTACAAGTAGACGTTGTTTACTCGCTCCCAGTGTCGATAAGGAGAGTGTTAGTAGTAAAGTTATAGCGGGGAAAAGTTTTTTCTACCACCTCTATGGAGTATGTTTTTGGGAGAGTCGAAGATGGTGGGCCAAAAGTAATATTTAGTGTTAGCTGGAGAAAATTATCACACATTTACTATACCACGCTTGAGTGAATAAGCGTAATATAGTAGTGAGTTTAGTAGCCTATGATGCATGTGGTTATTTTCCTATTCTTGACAAAGGTACATGGGAAAAATCGTCTTAACTTTATATAGAAGATAAATAAAATTAAAAAACAAGAATTCAAAATGAATAGTTAACTTGTGTCATTGCTGCGTTAAAGTAAATAAACATTACGTTGTTTCATACTGTTTCTAGATGTTTGTATTTTAATGTGAGGAAAATCAAGCTTCCAAAAAAGAACACTCTGGATTGGAACAAGAATTTAAATTGTCTCAGAAGAATTTCCCATTCACCTTTATCGACCGAAGGCAGAAAATAAGAAGTGTAATATCAGAACACTTTTAATTATTTTAAGGCAAAAAATATAAAAATGCAATTTAAATTTTAAACAAATTAGGCACAAGGCCATCAAAAGTGTGGGGTGGAATGTCGTTGGTCATCCTCTGTCTATTCTACTCTCTGCTAGAATCATTAGTCACCACATTATCACATTTACTCTTGGGGTCAAAATCCTCAATGTGTAAAAAATAAATATTTTATTTATAAATACACATATTTAATTCAATGTTTTTAATCATTGTTTGGTTTTAGCATCAAACATATTTGAATTGTTTTAGAATGTTATTACACACATAAAGCACGCTTTTGCAAAAAATTAAAAGTTTTTTATACAAAAAACAAGTTTTAACCGAATTTCTAGTTGATATTATTTCATGACAGTCGACGGATAAGCATAAAAGTTAATTTTGTATCAGGATAAACAAAACGTTTTGTTATGCAGACTTGTTATCG
>OY744537.1:9591037-9598537 GCA_963556195.1 Sepiola atlantica | reverse complement strand
GAATAATCACCTTGCTACGATTTGATTTCGAGATGACTTTATAAAGGCCGACAAAATCGAAACCTCGGTACTCCCAGTAGTCCGTTGATAACGCGATTATCAAGAGAATTGCCACATTTATGCTGTAGATTAAAGAACTGAGGCCAAAAAATTTCAATAAGTCGCACTTGGGACCATCCGTTGCAGCGCACCTTCCACTCGAACTTCCTCCAAGCGGACGGTTCCACATCGTTGTGGGTGGTGGCTTCCTTTCTATATTTATTGTACAAGTCAACGGTGGGGCGGGGCTTAAGATGCAAAATTGGAATAGTCCGTACCTATAGACTCTTCTTGGCGCTGATTTGCTGCTTTCTTCACACACCCTCTTCACAAATCCACCGTTAATTTTATGTATTTATTTATTTTTTAAACCACCGACTTATTTACTCATCTACTTATGTTGTTGTGTAAATAGAAGAGGCAGGGATATGCATCTTTTTCAGCCGATTAATTTTTTTAATATCGCCTCTTCCGTTCGATAAAAACTGACTAATTTCTTCGCATCTAATCGATGTCAGCCGACTTTTCCGAATAACAATCTTTTCATAAATTCATTCATTCATTCTTTCGTTCATTCATAAATATCTATCATTCACAAAAAAATCACGCACTTCGGTTGTAGTTTTCGTAAATCTTACGATATTAAAGGATGGTGGGGCATTTTTGTTTTTGTTTATGGGCAGATTCTTCTCGCTAGTCAAGCTAATACGATAACCAACACACGTAAGACCCAGCATTTTTTTTTTCAAAAGCAGTAAAAAAAGACTGTTTTGTTTTACGGCATATCAACCATTTTCGTGTTATTTAGTGCTGAATCCAGTCATTTTGGTAAAAGGTTTGCTAAATACCCCCCCCCCCAAAAAAAAAAATGAGATCGTACTTTTTTTAGGCAAACACGCTAAGAAATTTACGGAAAAAATAATATTTAGAATTTAAAGTCTGAGATCAAAAACGCATATAAATTTAACGTAAAATAATCTATTTCCGAGCAATTCTACCGATTTAGGGCATTAACAATTTTGTTCCTATGGGAGATAAACTCTGTGCGTTTTTTTTTGTGTGGGATGGGTGTACTTTTTGAGGCGATTACGAGAATATCCCGGAATAGGGGATCATTTTACGTTCAATTCAAATACGAAACTGATCTCCAACTCTAAATTCTAAATTAATTGTTTTTTTTTCTATATTACGCCACGTTTTTCAGGGTGTTAACACGTAATCGCCTAAAAAGTAGAATTTAATTGGTACTGACTCAGCCGAAGGTGTTAATCTACAAATTTACCAGAGGTTTTATACTTTATAATTAAGCTACACAGAAGCTCCCGCGTTTCATCCCCAGTGGGAATCTTCAGGCTAAAATGCATTTTAGCCTGAAGATTCCCACCGGGGATGAAACGCGGGAGACTCTGTGTAGCTTAATTGCCATAACTATATTTTCATAAATTACTATATATATATATATATATATATATATATATATATATATATATATATATATATATATATATATATATATATATACTAACTCCTATTCTTACGAAGCTGTTTAATCGTTGCTTAAAGCAGAAATACTTATCATCATCTTGGAAAAACTTCGTCAGTTTGACCAGTATTAAAAATACTGGAGATCGGCCTTATGCATCTCAGTCTCCTGTTCGTCATGAGTAAGTTGTTTGAATTCATGATAAATCTAGAAGTTTTCAACCATCTAAGCAAAACACAAGCTACTCAGTGACAAGCAATATGGATTTCGTCCTGTAATATCAACAGCTGATGTACTGACTGTATATCACACACGATCAATGAATCTATTGACGGACGCTTCGTTTCTAGAGCTATAGCTCGTGACATATAAAAGGCCTTTGGTAGGGTTTGTCGCAAAGGTTTACTTCACAAGCTAGTTATTTATGAAATATTTGGAAAATGTCCTCGCAACCATCAAATCCCTTCTCTCTGATAGGTTTATAAAAGTAGTCGTTGATGGCCCCATAGTATCAATGCTGGCGCAACTCTCTTCCTGATCTTCATCAATGATCACCCAAAGCCCACTCTAAGATCATTCGCTGACATTTATGCAGATGACACAACCATCTATGGCAACACTTTGAAGAGCATTAATGATCAATATATGTCTGTTTCTCTTTCGACCTAGAGCACGTAGGGCAATGGGAAAAATGGTTACTTTTAATACGTCTAAAACCAAGCTTCTTTCTTTTCACCACCAATGTTTGGATTCTCACTTTTTCTCAATTGAAAAAATGACGCTTTCCTTAAAGAAGCTCATCCCCCGCTTTGATAAGCTACTAGGACTGACAATTACTACAGACCTCAAATGTAAGACCTACATTAAATCTGTTACTAAGGTCGCTGAAAAATGGTTGGATCATTCTACCGTTCCAGAAAGGATCTCAGTATTAACGCAATCCTCTACCTGTATAAGAGTCAAATACGCCCTAAGATAGAGTACTGTTGCCACATCTAGGGAATGCCACTCAGAGCACCCTTTTCTCCCTTGACATTGTACAAAGCCGACTTCGAAATGTAGTGGGTGTCCTTTTCTCCTCCCTAATACCCCTTTCTCAGAGAAGAGAGGTTGCTAGTCTTTCACGTCACTATCGTTATTTTCATAGCAGGTGCTCGACTGAGCTCCAATCTATGCCCCCCCCCTGTAAAACATTCACAGCAAGAACTCGTCTAGCTAAAACCACTGTAGAATAATTTTCCTTTTCACCCTCTGTGTACCTAAAACTAAACGGAACTTCCATAAACAAAGTTTCTTTTCAAGAACTACCCGTCTGTGGAACACATACACCAGGGCTGCTTCCAAGCTGACTATAACATGGTCTTAATTGAGCCGTCCTCTTAAATAATAATATTCAGCCCAGCCTCAACCATGGTTACCAATCGTCACGTTGTTGTCTCATCATCCATCTGACAAACTCATCAACCCTTATCCTCGAGTTGCCTTTGGGCCTTGATAACCGGTGACTCGTTAGCACATAAAAAATCCATTCCTGAACTAATTAACGGATCATTATGAATTTTAGAAATATAGCTGCTAGTCGTAAGGGGTCGTAATGTTAGCTATATTTAGTTTAATTTATTTTTATACAAATGGAGTAAATAGGGGCGAAAGCCGTTCGTGAAAATTCAGGTACCTCTGATTTTTGTGAAATTTTAACAATAAGTATAAAACATCAATTGATAAATATTCCCAAAATTTCAGTTTCGTTGGAATCTTTTAAAAGATTTGTAGGGGACATAATATGGGCACAGCCTTCCTTGTCAAAATTTAGAAATATCAGATTTGCATTGAATTTGATCCATAGTCATTCCAGAATTAAAATAATTAAATGAATTTTGAGCAAAATTGGAGTAAGGATTCTAGACATAAGGTTTAATATCATTATATCTTGATTTTGATCTTTGTAAGAGACATAAACATGGTGCAAAACTGTTCGGTTCGGAAAATTAATTTTACCTGGGACGGGTATTCTTCTAGTACACACACACACACACACTCACACACACACACACAAACATATATATATATATATATATAGATAGATAGATAGATAAGTATAATTATTGAAATAATAATCCGACGTAAGCGAAAATGGAAAAAGAAAAAACTGAACGTTTTTTTAATATATATTCATCGTCATTTCGTTTTATTTCAAGACTTTCTCAAGCTTACTGATTTGAAGAAAACCACATACATTAATGTCTGAAAATACGTGGTTCGCCTATGATGTGAAATAAATGTTTCGTTCTTTATTTTTTAACGAAACATAGACCTTCGAATTCAAAATATGTGGTGCGTTTATGAAGTGGAATTAATGAATATTTGTTTATTTATTTTTTTAAAAATATCGATGTTATGTACAAAGGCCTGCTGGGAATATGGTGTAAAATCGGTAGTTTGGATCTAAATTCAAGTCATGCTCGGTTAGTAATTGTTTGCTAATTAAAGGAGATAAATTGTAGAAGCCGTTACGTTGTTTAATTGTGCCAGAGTTTATGATGAGTTCTCAATAAGGAAGTATTGGGCGAGCTTTACTTGAAATGCTTTTAATGAGCCTAGCTTGTTTTTACGTTAAAAGAATGATCATGTTGTAATGCATGAGAGAATAGTGCATTTAGGAAATTGTTATTTTAATTGTTACTGCACTATTCTCTCATGTATTACAACATGATCATTCTTTCAACTTTATCTTTTGGCTAAGATCAAAGTGTAGTATCTGTTCCGATGGATACTACACCCCATACTGGCATTGTCTTGTCCTTCGGGGCTTGATTTACGCCGGTCTATGGATCTGTCCTGTGCAGTTCTAAGAGGTCCACCCTCCCAGGCTTTGCCTCCCCTCTTTGGGGGAGGAGTAAGTTTATTGCTTACTGTCTGAGGCGCTCCTACCGGGGAATGCCGACGGGGCTGCCCAGGCAATTTTTAAATGGCCAGAGTGCTCACCTCTCGGTCGCTGGCTTTTCAAGCCCCACTTTCCCGACCCGACTTTGGGTCACATCTTACTTGTGGGAGTAGGATAAAAACTGGCCTTGTGCCTAACTCCTGGAGAGGAGTAAATCAATACTCATGTATTTATAACTTTTAAAGTAAATACTGAAAATTGATACATAAAATATTATATAACATTTTATGTGGATATATATATATATATATATATATATATATAAATTTATCCAGAGACAACATTTGCCGTATCGTGTTTTCTACGCTGAAACTGACAGATCACTTGGAGCAGTGATCTCTGTCCGTCCGTTAGTCTCTCTCTCTCTCTCCCTCCCCCCTCTCTCTCTCTCTCTCTCTCTCTATATATATATATATATATATATATATATGTGTGTATATACCTTGCTCTGAGCATTTGAATTGAATTTTGATTTGGCTTTTGCTTCTCTAATTCCTTTCCATTCTTCTTCATATATGTATATATATATATATATATATATATATATATATATATATATATATATATATATATATATATAAACTTAGATTTAAGGCGCTAAAAATCGCACATAAAATTTGACAGAGGCAAGAGGTAAATTACTAGGCCACGGGCATCGTGGTCGTGGTTTCGAGCCTCTGTCAAAGTCGATCCGTGCTGACGATTAGTAAAATTGTGAAACGCGTACACGGATTACTTTTATGTGTGTAAAAATCAAAATACATAATAAAAATAAATAAAAGCAAATTATAATATACGACCCCCTATAAGGGGGCGACAGAATGCAGTAAAATGCATTTAATAGGGGAAATATCCTTATCACCGCTAAGGTAGCGATATGTAATTAAATGAGTGTTCATTCGCTCAACAGCGCTTAAGAAAAACAATATATATATATATATATATATATATATATATATATATATATATTATGAAAATATATTAATAGCAATTAAGCTACACAGAGGCTCCCGCGTTTCATCTCCGGGAGAAATCTTCAGGCTAAAATGCGATTCTCCCCCGGGCATGAAACGCGGTAGCCTCTGTGTAGCTTAATTGCCATAAATATATTTTCATAGCTTACTACCTAGCTCTACTTACGTATCGAGCACTGTTGAATTAAATACTGAAAATTGATACATAAAAAATTACATCCCTTTCTAAAATTTTATATGTATACATGAAATAGTAATACATATATGTATATATATATATATATATATATATATATATATATATATATATATATATATATATATATATATATAGGAAGCTACTTGACTTGTTCAAGCTGCTTACTGCTGGATGGTTGACAAAAGAAGACACTGTCTCTCGTACGGTCTGTGTACCACAAACCCAGTTTCGTGCCTGTGTTCCGTTGCTTATGAAATCTTGGCACTTGTTTGAAACCTTTTTTCGAATGAGGTACTTTATTTGCCGGAAACCGCACTTATCCAGAATTGTGTGCGTCTAAATCAGTGCGTTTGCAAAACTGAATAAAAAACAGTGATGACACGAAAGAAAGCGACAAACCAGTTAGATAGATAGACTTGCGTACATACACACGTACATGCATGCACTGTGATAGATATATACGGACATAGATCGGTTTGTATACCCTGATAAATAGATAGATCACAAGTTAGTTGAAAAAAACCCCAACTATAGTGCTCGATCATACGTTCTACAAAAGCTAATATGAATTATTTTATTTAAAAACTATAAATAACAGCTTCTGTTTGGGTGTACCCGGGTTTCATCGATCCGATTTGGAGTAAAGTCAGGTTTGTTAAAACATCGATTCGTCAGCACCCTTTTTCCGAGAAAAAACCCTTTCTGTTTTATATATATATATATATATATATATATATATATATATATATATATATATATATAATAAAATATTACGTTTCAGTATTTAATTTAACAGTGCTCAATACATGGATAGAGCTTAGGAGTAGTATAAATATACACATGGTAAGCTACACATAAATGTTTGTGTTTAATATCTGAAGGAAATCCTCAGGCTAAATGCCTATACATTCAGTTGGCATTAATCTGTCGTCCGGGTTGCAAATATCTAGGTCGATGCGCATAATATTAAAGTAATTTAACACCATAAAATAGAATTTCACGAAATAATTAAAATAGCCAACTTTTTTTCTAAGAAACACAAATTCATTCCCGTGGATATAATTCGATAAATAAATTCTTCTTTGTAAATAAATTATTTGTTGTAAGTAGAATTTTAATTTTACGAAGGAATTTAGTAAATCTCAGAAACGATCGTACACAAAACTGCTGTTTATGATGAATTCTTGGAACCACGTTTGTAAATAAATTTGTCTTAAATTTGTTTACCTAAGATTTATAATATATATATATATATATATATATATATATATATATATATATATATATATATATATATATATATATATATATGTGTGTGTGTGTGTGTGTGTGTGTGTGTGTGTAGAGGGATGAAAAGGAATTAGAAAAGCAAAAGTCAAATCGTATTTCTATTCAGTTGCTCAGAGCAAGGTATATTCCGCAAAAAGGCAATTTATTCAAGTTAAATTTTTCCTTAAGCCAGGCTTTTCAAAGATCAAAATCTTATTTTATTGATTTTGATCTTTGAAAAGCCTGGCTTAAGGAAAAATTTAACTTGAATAGATTGCCTTTTTGCGGAATATACCTTGCTCTGAGCAACTGAATAGAAATACGATTTGACGTTTGCTTTTCTAATTCCTTTTCATCCTTCTACATATCTATCTGCTCTATCCTGGATATTGAGCTGTATACTTTTCACAACAGGTTTTACCTTTCCTAAAAGTTCGCTTTTAGTTCACCACTATATATATATATATATATATATATATATATATATATATATATATATATATATATATATATATATATATATATATAGTCTCGGAAGTATCTCAACCATTAAAACTATAAGAAAAAAAACCCCAAAAAAACTGAAGTCCGA
>OY744537.1:9553537-9586037 GCA_963556195.1 Sepiola atlantica | reverse complement strand
TAAACAAGAGACCTTAATTTAAATTGTGAAATATATATATATATATATATATATATATATATATATATATATATATATATATATATATATATAATTTATTTAGATACTGTATATTACATATTTCAGCAATGTACCGCGGTTTCATTCAAAAGAACAGATTTAGACATCTTTAGTAAATTTCCGTGCACATATTATATTAGCTCTCTTATATGGTCGAGCACTTTATTTGATTTCTTTTCATATACAACCTGATATACACAGATATAGACAGACAGTTCGAACAAAGATAGATGAATAGATAGACAGATAGACAAAAACAGATAAATAGATAGATAGTGATAGACATACAGACATACAAGATAGCATAATAGACAGACACGCAGGCAGGGTAGTTGTCAACAGTTGTGGGTGGAGTGACGCCAATAGGTATGTAAAGTACACAATTAAGCAGTTAGGAGACGAATTATATGAGCGGATTATATTGTCAGGAGAAAAGAGGATGCATGAGAGATGGGGGTGGGGGGTAAGTGAAATGGTGGGAAAGCGAGAGAGTTGTAAAAAAAGTAATGTACGTGAGAGAGAAAGATAAACAGAGAAAAGAGTGTGTGTGTTGTGGGAGAGAGAGAGAGAGAGAGAAAGAGAGAGAGAGAGAAAGAGAGGGAGAGAGAGAGAGGGAGGGAGAGAGAGAGACAGAGAGAGAGAAAGAGAGAGAGAAAGAGAGGGAGAGAGAGAGGGGGAGGGAGAGAGAGAGAGAGAGAGGGGGGGGGACAGAGATGTGGGAAGGGTTAAGGGGTGATCGAGTGAGAGGATCGATTGAAACTACGATACAAGCACCCGCAACCAAAATCACATTTTACCTGTTTTTCTTTCTCTACCTGCGATTATGATTTGAGGCTTTTGGTGATTTGTCACTGTGGTGGTTAGCACTCAGTTAATTGCCCTTAGAATGTTGCACGATCACTGGATTTGCATCATAAACTGTTTACTCCGAAGAATTTGTACTGTGAAAATGTACAGCGTTTATTGTTTTTAAATTTAATGATGATATTCTTCTTCTTCTTCTTCTTCTTCTTCTTCTTCTTCTTCTTCTTCTTCTTCTTATTCTTCTTCTTCTTATTATTATTATTATTATTATTATTATTATTATTATTATTATTATTATTATTATTATTATTATTATAATTCTTCTTATTATTATTATTATTATAATTCTTCTTCTTCTTCTTCTTCTTCTTCTTCTTGTTCTTATTATTATTATAATTCTTCTACTTCTTCTTCTTCTTCTTCTTCTTCTTCTTATTATTATTATTATTATTAGTAGTAGTAGTAGTAGTTAGTAGTATTTGTTCACTAGGAGTTGTCATACAAGTTATCATCAGTGATTGCTCACTGATGATAACCAGTGGTATTTCCTGGAGTTTGAGTTACGACAAGCCTCCCTAGATTTCCAGTACTCTCCACCTCTTTCGATGACCATTGCAAATGAATTTGCGTTATCGCAAAAGCCGCTTACCATTGATTTCATGCTAGCAACGACCATTGGTTTTCTTCTTTTGAATTCCGGTGGCAATAAGTTTTCTTAAGGTCCTAGTACTATCCACAGTCTTCCAGTGGAGGTTCTTTTCATCCTCCTTGCCCATTCATGACTATTTTATGTTATATCAGCCGAGTTTGATGCTATCTCTTTTGGTGGAGGCGAGAGGGCGATGGAAAAAGTTTATAACATTTATTTCAGTTTCAATTCCCTCGGGGTCACGTGGTGTTCCATCTGTGTTTTTGTTTTATTTCTGTTGCAACTTGCATGTGACTGGTTAATGTTCGTAGTTTTTGTGGGTTGGTTTCCGCATTTGAGCACTTTTCTTAAAATTTCAGCTGTTTTCGTCATTGCTGCCCTTTGTATAGTCTCAGTCTTCCCTTCGATTCCTAGTTTCTTCTCCTGGCTTTTCGGGCCTGTTCTTAATGCTCCTACGATGATCGGTATTATATTGACTTTCTTCATGTTCCATATTTCTTTCAGTTCTCTGGCAAGGTCCGTGTATTTGCTTCATTTTTTCGTCTAATTTATCTTTACTCTGTAGTCTGATGAAACTGCAAAATCTACGATTTGGTAGTTTTTCCTTCTTGTTAACTATTATGACGCCCGGTCTCTTTGCTTCGATGAATTTATTTTTGTCATTTACGTTTTCCAGTAATGTCTCCGGTTTGTGTCTGTACCATTTGTATATTCAAAATGCAGTCATTTGCACAGTTCCTAGTGTACTTCCTTCCCCACGCAGTTGTGTCTGTTCTTGAATTCTTTTTGCGCTAGTTTGCTGCATTTATGTATTATTTGATTTACTGTTTCGTCTATTTGTCCACATAGTCTACATTTACTGTTTTCTTGGGTTTTATATATTTTGGCTTTAATGTAGATAGTTCTAATCACATTCTTCTTTGCAGCTGTCAGTAGTGATCCCGTTTTTCTCTTCCGATACCTTTTTTCTTAACCATGTTCAGTTGTTTTTATGGGTCTCATCTCTTGTCATTCTGATGAGTCGTCCATGAAACTCTTTCTCTTCCCTCTTTTCTTTTCTCGTCTATTTGATTCTGGTTTCGCTGCTTCCTGAATTGTTCATTTTAACAGTATCGCTGCGGTTATCAGCTTTTCTGTGTTCTGAGTTATGTATTTAAAAAAATCATTTTTTGTGTGTCTTTCACGCAATCTTCTATACTTACCAGTCCTCTTCCCTCTTTGTTCCTTTTCACGTAGAGTCTGTCAGTATCATCTTTCGGGTGTAGCGCATTGTGAATGGTCATTAGTTTCTTAGACTTCTGGTCAAGGTGTCTAAGTTCATCTTTTGTCCAGCCTATTAACGGACCAGAATATCTTACGAGTGATACTGCCGAGGTGTTTATTTCTTTAACTAGATTTCTACCGGATGACTTACTTTTTTATAAGAGTTTTTTTGTTCTTCTCATGTATTCTTTTCCAATATTGTTTTTCATTTCTGTTGATTTTCTGGTGTCTGCTTCCAAAACTTGCAACTATTTATGGTATCATGTTAGTCAAGTGGTCTCATACCCTCTTTGTTGGTCAATTCCATGCTCTCTGTTGTCTCCAGTTTTCCCCCTTTCATCTCTAGAAGTGCACACTTTTCCATTCCTAATTTCATTTAAATGACCTATCAGAAGATTCCGGTCGTGTTTATCAGCTTTTCCAGTTCCTTTTTGCTTTTTGCAAATAGTTTCAGGTCGTCGATATACGTGGTTGTTTATTCTTTGTTTTGTGTCTCTAAACTTGCATCCAGAATCACATTTCCTAAGTATATTGTTGAGAGGCATCATGGCTATTATAGACAGTAGTGGTGATAGAGAGTCTCCTTGGAAGATATCTCTCTGTATTCTTATCTCAGTCAGGTGCTGTCTTCCAGCTGTCAGTTAGAGTCTCAATAATCTCATTGCTTACTTAATAAGATTGATAATCGACTTTGTAGATCCTTAAGCATTCACTTATCCATGCTTGAGTGATTTTGTCATAGGTTTTTACCTCTTGCAGAATCTTTTGATCTATGTACAACAGTTTACGAGTCTCTTTTATCTGTTTATGGCATCATTTCTTTTCCTCTAAGAGTAGTCAACTATTATAAAGGGAGTTGTAGATTCGTTTTCTTAGTTGTGCCGTTAGGATTTTCTACATGCACGGTAAACACATTATTGGTATGTAGTTGCTTGGGACCATTCCCTTTTGGATGCCTCTCTGTATCAACGTAGTTCTTCCTTTGGTCATTTATTCTGGTTTTGTGGATATATCTTCTCAGCTTTTGCGCTAGCCTTTTATGTAGGGTCGTGAATTTTTAATACCAATATGCAAGTATTACATGGAGGCCTATTAATTTCTGTCTCTTCTTCAATTTCCTAAAGTTCTTCTTGTATATTTTTCAGTCATTTCGCATTTCTGTTGTGGTCTTGTGGCTTTTCCCATATCTTGCTCATGAAGTGTGTTGTTTTTGTCATGCCCGGTTATTCTGTTCTTGCTCTTCCTCTTGATTTACGTCTTGATAAAACTGGATTTAATCATCATCATTATTATTATCTATATATTAATACGATAGCGTGTGTGTTCGTGTGTCACGCTTCCGGCAAAAGCTCTGCGCATGCGTGCCGCACCTAGGTTTATTAAAAAACATTTAAGTTGCCTAATTTTCGAAACGTTTTCAAGTATTTCGCTTTGGCACAACGGTTAGCGACGTAGTATTTTTGAATTCGGTCCACTGGTTTATAGTTCGATCCCAACCAACCTCTAAGATTTTTTTTCTACATTTCGAGGGGAGGGGGAAGAGAGGTAGGGAGGGGACAACCGGGAAGACACATATTTATACGATAGCGTGTGTGTTATTTTGTGTGTCACACTTACATCAAAAGCAAAGACCTTCTGAACATTTGTTTTCAGAATAATTCTATTCATGACCAGAGAAGAGAAACTACCTTCACTAGACATATTATATATAACGAAGTTTTGTAAATTGTTTCATGTATTGTTCATTTTTTTTAAATAAATACGCAAGTCAAATCTTATCATATTTTATTCAAACATGTATAGGTTAGGAACAAGATAATTAGTATTAAAAACATCATTTCGTGTAATTTACACGGGTCCCGCTAGTTATTATTATTATTATTATTATTATTATTATTATTATTATTATTATTATTATTATTATTATTATTATTATTATTATTTTTTATTATTATTATTATTATTATTATTATTATTATTATTATTATTATTATTATTATTATTATTATTATTATTATTATTATTATTATTATTATTTTTTATTTATTTATTTATTTATTTATTTATTTACTTATTTATTTATTTATTTACATACTTACTCACTAGGACTTTATAATTTTACACGTTCACGTGCTGTATACTCTCAAATGGACTCTCAGTTCTCTCTTTGAGCCATGTTGCGTCATATCCGTTTCTATTATATTCCCACGCTCTATCAATTTTAACCTCGGGGTCAACAAGTTGACCCCCTCCCTGAAGCCTCAGCGTTTTCCATTTTCAGTTATTCTCAACTAACTATTTTTATACGTTTAGATTTACTCGCCCAATATCTAACAGCTAGGACATTGTCTTGATATTTTGTCATTATAACGTATCCTCCCCTCATAACATGCACGGAACAGAAACCTGCGTGCATCCTTGAAGCGAACAATATCGGTCCTTGGCTTTCTCCGTAAAACGATGGGACAATAGATGTACTTTTCTATCTGACTTATCAATTAAATGTTGGAGACATCTCGATATTATCGATAAAAAAATATTATATGACGTTTGAATAAAGCTTCATCACGATTGTCTCTGAAAATCGGTACTTAAAAAAAAAATGGAATGCTTTTTCTAAACTGAAAAGTGCGTCTATATTGTAAACATTCTGAAGAAGAATTTCAATTTAAAAAAAATAACATTTGTATACTCTCCCACTCCCATAGAAATAGAAAAGAAATGTTTCTCTTTAAATTTGCATAGTTAAAAATAAATATAATAATTATGTTGTATCCCAGATCAATATATGTATAATAAGAACTTAAGAAATAAAGATAATATAAAAACTCGGACCCCAAGAATACAATTATCAACTCTCCATATCAATCCCAGTAATAATCATCGTTTTCCTACAGGCTGTAGAAATACTTATTATATTAGATATTTAGATTGCGAATCTTCTTCGGAAGGAAATGTTGGTTTGGTGGGAATGAGTAATTGGCACTTCGATTGGACAAATACTTAAAGATTTCAACTCGATATAATCATCGGGTTTCTCAATATTAGCGGATGGATTATAACTATAATTACCAGTTATCATAAACTATTTTGATGAGCACTATATCATTATATTCCATATATATATATATATATATATATATATATATATATATATATATATATATATATATATATATATATATAGTCTCAGAAGTTTATCAACCATTAAAAAAAAACAACAAAAAAAACTTAAGTCCCGAGTCATTCAGTGGAAAATCACTTATGTAAGTCAATTTAGTTTCGACAGTTATTATATTAGTTTGCTTCTAACATTATTTTAGGGATCATCAGTTGTTTACCATTAAAAACTGTTTCGGGAATATATATATATATATATATATATATATATATATATATAAGTCAATGTTTGTTTGTGTGTTATAGAAATCGGTATGTTAGTAGTTAGAACATTCAAATAAGTTTCTATAAGAATCGAAAGACATCATTGAAATCTTTCTGATGGAATCGGAGGAAGATTTCAATGGTGTCTTTAGATTCTGTGAAAAATGTAACCCTTATCAAAACTCATTTGAATGTTCTGGTGCAATAAGGTTATGGTTAAGTCCATAGAATAACTGAAATATATTCGAACGTAAGGAAACAGAATTCATTTTTAAATAGATTTTCTTTTGTTTCATAAAACAAAAATAAAATGAAACAAAGAATATCTCAGTGAAGAATGCATTTAAAACATGTTTAAACATTTAAAGAATTATTTTCATGAATATTTTTTAAGATTTAAAATTAAAGAAAGGAATTCGTTTCTATTCGTTAACGCCATTTGCCGTTGGAAAGCTGTTTCTAAGTAACGCAACGTCAGCAAGTAGTTTTTTTAACATCGCCGTACTAACATTCTGTATTACTTGACCTCGTATTGCAAATGTAATTCATTGACTTTTAAGGCAAAATTATAAATATGAATATATTTGAAATTATTATTATAAGAAATCTTTCTGACTAGTAATAAGTCTTCACATGGGCAATGCCGGGTGAATACCGTTAGGGTTTAATAATATTCCTAATGTCAATATTATATTACGAGACTGTTCTCTTAAGATCAGTAAGTACTTTTTCTGCTACAATAATGAAATTTCTTAATTAAAAGTTCTCTTTTTTATAGACCTTGGATGAGTTTATCCATTTGTATTTCCATGTACCACAGGATCTTTTGTGTCATTTTCCAATACCGATTCTAGTTTATACCTCTACCATTTGTCTGTACGTTCAAAGTGCATTCGCTTGCACAGTCCGTAGTATACTAACTTCCAAACCCAGTCCTGTCTTAGCTTTTGCTAACTTTTGAACTAGTTTGCTGTACTTACATATGATGTGGTTTACGGTTTCGTCTCTTTGTCTATAGGGTCTACATGTACAATTTCCCTGACTTTTGTTTATCTTGGTTTCTATATAGTTCGTTCTGATCTCGTTGTTTCGTGCGACAGGCTGTAGCGATTCAATTTCTTTATTCAAGTGTCATTTACGTTGCCATGTCAATGTGTGTTTTCGTGCGCCACTTCTTTGGCAATTCTTATAAGTCGTCCATGTAGCTTCTTCTTTTCCCATTTTGCTTTTCTCAGCTTTTTGTTTCCCTTTCGTAGCTTTTCGCGTTGTTCATCTTGGTGGTGTTTTGGGGTGGCGGTAATCAGCATTTCTATATATTAGGATGTAGTTCATTTAAAGAATCGTTCATGCAATATTCAATACTTACCAGTCCTTTTACCTTTTTATTCTATTTTACATAGTCTGTCCGTATCGCCCTTTAAGTGCAGTGTATTGTGCATGATTATCAGTTTCCCTGTTCATTAATCAAGGTACATGAGTTCTTCTTGTGTCCAGTTCATCAAAGGTCCATAGTATCTTACTAAGGGTAATGTACAAGTATTTATTCATTTTATTAGGTTTCTACTATATTATTTTCTTTCAATGAGCTTTTTTCTTATTCTCATGTATTCTTTTTAAATATTCTCTTTCATCTCTGTTGATTTGATGGCGATCCTTTCAAAACTCCGAGATAGTTATAATTATCGTGTTCTCTAAGCGCGTTTGTCATTTATGTATTTCACAGTTTTATGCATCGTGATTTATCTCAAGCAGTTCACACTTTCTTATTCCGAATTCCATTCGGATATCCCGGCTAAAGTTTTTAGATCTATTTATCATTTTTTATAGTTCCGTTTTGTATTTTAGTTTTAAATAATTTAAAATATTGTATACACGAGGTGGGTTTTTTTTTCATTTCTGTTTGTAAATTCGTATCCGACATTGCACCTGTTTAGTATGTTGTTGATTGGAAATGAAAACAGTAGTGGAGATAGAGAGTATCCCTGGAAAATGCATCTTTATGTCTGTCAGGTCTTGTCTCTTGGTTGTCATGTTCAATCTCTGTGTTTCCACTGCTTTCTCCATAAAGTCGATAATTTTGTCAGATATTTTGTACATTATCAAACATTCAATTATTCATGTATCATATACGTTTCTGGGGTCGATCAATGCCATGTTTATATTCTCTTTTCTGGATGTTATTTTTCGATATTATTTGGTCGATGTAGGTGATTTACCCCTCTTGTCACTTTCCGGCATCTTTTCTGTTCCTCAAGAAGTAGTCCACAGTTATTGACGAAGTAATTTATCTGTTTGTTAAATTGTGTTAGATTGGTAGGGAAATTCTCTATTTGCTTGGTACAATACTCTTTTTGACGTCTTTTTCAATTAATGTGGTTCTCATTTTTAGTCATCAGTCCGGTATCTTCTTCTTCTTCTTCTTCTTCTTCTTCTTCTTCTTCTTCTTCTTCTTCTTCTTCTTCTTCTTCTTCTTCTTTTCTTTTTCTCCTCATCTTTCACATTCTTCTCCTCACCCTTCTTCTTCTTCTTCTTCTTCTTCTTCTTCTTCTTCTTCTTTTCCTTCTTCTTTTCCTTCTTCCTTTCCTTCGTCGCTTTTATAATCTATGGAAATGTCTTTCTTTGTATCAATTTAGTAAGTACTCTTCGAAGCAGGCCTAAAACAGAGGATAGACAACAGGTGCGTCTGAACGGGAAGTTGGGCATTGCGACGCTGGGAGATTAAGGATTATCGGCTTATGACACGCCAGATTAGACGATAAGAGGCGTTTAAACAAAACACAAAACAACAAAAGAATGGTAAATAACAACCTTGGTAATCCACCGCAATCGTTGTTGCGTAAGAGGAGTTCGACTTTTGTGACTTTTCCATTTCTTTTCTAATCTCTTCTTGACTTCAATCACAAACATCAACTAACAAATAGGAAAAAGAATGACAACTCAAGATATGAATTATTTAAAAAATAAAAAAAGAGGCAAGAATAGAAAATAATTTTAATCGAAAACTATCTATCTATCTATTAATCTATCTATCTATCTATCTATCTATCTATCTATCTATCTATCTATCTATCTATCTACCTACCTATCTATCTATCTATCTATCTATCTATCTATCTATCTATCTATCTATCTATCTATCTATCTATCTATCTCCATCACTCTATCTATCTATCTATCTCCATCACTCTATCTATCTATCTATCTATCTATCTATCTATCTATCTATCTATCTATCTATCTATCTATCTATCTATCTATCTCTTTGTATCTATTTATCTATCTATCTATCTCTTTGTATCAATCTATCTATCTATCTATCTATTTCTCTCTCTATATATATATATATCATTGTATAAACATCTATCTATATAACTATTTCAATGCATACACAGACACACACACACACACACATATATATATATATATATATATCATTGCGTGCATATGTATCAATATATCTACCTCATTGCGTGTATATATACATATAGTATTGTGTACGTATCTATATTGATCTCTCTTTATACATCTATCTCGTATTGTATCTGTCTTGCTATATATACATATATATATATAATTATTTATGAATAAATATTATTTTCAAATTAACCCATATACACATATGTTTTATGCCAAACCTGTAATCATTAGTATGGGAGGAGACAATTCCTGCCGGTCGCACGATTCGAACCCCGATACGAAAGTCATTTTTTACTCAGTAGTCGGAGCGCTAACCGTTGCGGCCAACATGGGAGAGTAGATTAACATCTAAATGCCAAATTCAGCGGGCATATCAGCAAGCTTTTAAAACAGATGATATATAATATTACTGAAGGTCATATGAATATTGTATCTTAGGTTTCAAGCTTGGGATTTTCTTGAATTTTAATAATCGAACGCTCACTGGCTTTCGTCAGCCATATTTTGTTCTGTGTGTATTTTATAGACAAAGTGGATTGCCTTCTGGGAGAAATTCGCTATTATAAAATATTTTTTTTATTATTTCTCTTTTCTTGTAGTTAATTGGTGGGGACACGCAAGAAAAAATCACATTGTTCGGAGATATAAAACATCAGACATTCACTTAAGCTATAAAGCAAGGCTCCGATTAAGTTCGTTGAACCCTTTACACTGTCTGGTGCTTACGGCCCTCTGTATTTGGCATAAATATAACTTAATTTCGCACGTATCACGTTGTGATTTCCTATGGCCTGGAAGATAGAGCGAAAGCGTGCGGAGTCTGGGTTGATTATACAATATTGACGATTCTCGTAAGGATGAAACATATACGTCTGTAGATAAAACAAATATATATATATATATATATATATATATATATATATATATATATATATATATATATATATATATTAGTACTTCATGTATCCACGTAAAATATTATAAGGAGATATAATTTTTTATGTGTTAGTTTTCAGTATTTACTTCAACAGTGTTCGATACGTAAGTAGAGCTAGGTAGTAAGCAATGAAAATATATATGGCAATCAAGCTACACAGAGGCTCCCGTGTTTCATCCCCGGGGGGGAATCGTCAGGCATTTAGCTAAATGCTTGACGATTCCACCCGGCGATGAAACACGGGAGCCTCTGTGTAGCTTGATTGCCATATATATTTTCATTGCTTACTATATATATATATATATATATATATATGAGAGAATATTTGTTTGCTTTAAACATTGCTGGGAATTATAATAAATGTATTAAGAAGATTAAAGGTAATACAGAGAGCCGGATTGAGTAGAAGCCGGAAAGAACAAAAGTAAACAATCGAAGGAGAGGTCTTACAACTATCTATTTATTTTTCTTTTCAATCTTACATAAACAGGAAATAGCTGTGTGTGATGTCCAGATGATTAAAGATCATTTGATATTACGAGAAAACCATCCCCGTGTCAAAAATGGACACGAATGAACACAAATGAAAAAGTCCGGTTGTGTGGAATTCATTAAGATGGATGCCAGAGAGTAATTCAGTTTTTTGAAAATTCAAGGACGCAAAACGCCTTTTCTGGTTGAGTGAACGCCATTACTGGGCCTGAAAAGATATAAAAAGTACAAAAGACGTAAAACAATACGTATTTACTATCTTTTTACCGTAAAAGTAATCGTCAGCTAAATATACTTCAAATCAATAAAACGAATGTCACTTTTTCAAATGTATTTATTTAGAATTGCGCTGTTAATGAGAGTGCATCATTTGATTTTGGAACTATTCATTTTATAAGTGGGAAAGTCGCATTTTTTTTTTTACTTTAGCGAAATAGAAAAATAAACTAGAAGGAATATTTTAAAGATGTGTCCATTCAATCTGCGCGTTTATTGATGAAACGTGAAAGACCAACCGACTGATAAACCGGCGGACGAAGCCTCTGACATCAATGCGTGGACGCATCTAAAAATATGTACAATTAGCGCTCAACAAACAATGCACATGGATTAAATTAGGAGAAAGTTTGTTTTTTGTTTTTTTGTTTTTTGTTTTTTTTACTAAAAGAGGTCACCACTTATCAAGGCCGGATGCAGCTCAAGGATGAGATGGACTGCTTGTTAGAACCAAGTCCGAATATTCTTTTTTATGGAAGTTGTTCCAGACAAGGCATGAAGCCACTTGATGTTAGGAGCTACAAAAACTAATCAACGATAAGTGCTAGATAGATAGATTCTGACCCAGAAAACAGCAATTATTCCCCCTTTGTCAGAAACATCGCTAATGGAATATGAGGACTAAAGGACAAAATAAGGGAAGCGAGAGTTACGAAGTTGCCGAAAGTAAACCCAAACTTTCTACTTTAATTTGTGGGGACGGTTTTTAGATAGGAATCTGTTTTTTTTTTCGATATCGTCTCTATTAGAAAAAAAAATGTTTAATTTATTTCGGCAATGGCCCAATTCGCCAAATATTATTGATATTAACTCATTAGCGCCTATGGTACTTTTTAGAACCAGAAAGATAATTAACCACATTTAAGCAAGATCTGTATTTTTCAGAGATATCTATGGTTAGTCATAAAGATTGGAGTATCTTTAAAATATGACGCCTACTGTCGTATGTATATTGGCAACACTGATGTTTCAGTTTTCAGTATACTGTGAACATATAGAGTGGAGGGATACAACAGTTTAATCGATTATTCAATCAAAAACCTTTTGGTAAGTAGTCCTTATAACTAAACCACATTTGTATATATAGTATAACTGAATCCGCTAACCAGTGGCGTGACAGGGGGTTCCGGGCCCCGGGCGCCAATGAAAGGGGCGGCAAAATTCCCTCCACTCAGAACCATGCCTCCAAGGCACACGCATTTGAAATGTTAAAAATCGTTTTCGCACCTATTTGCTAAACGTTTATATGACACCCTTTTTGAATAAATAACAGCTTGGGGAAACTTTTTTTTATCGCTGGCGCCTTGGCCTTGATCATCCATATCACCCTGTATCCTTTCAGAAATAATTAATATTTGTATTTTTTTCGGTTTGAACTTCTTTAAACCTAATGTTTTTACATTTGAAAACTAATTACTTCTAAACTATCTCTCAAATAGCTATTTTCATTAGGCGTGCTGGTTTAGTGAGATAAAATTACCCAGTTGTATTTGGAAATATATGTGTAAAAATAATTATATTGTTTTTCCTGAATAAATCCCTAAAGTTTCGGTAAAATTTGATAATTATACCTGATATTTTCTAAAGATTCTCCAAATATCTCCGGTTGATAGAAACATTTGTCTTAATAATGACACAAAGATTGTTCTCGGTCTTTGAGCTGGAATCAAAGTGTAACTTTAGAGTTAGGAATAAAATAAAATTTATCAAAATTTTGGGATATTTTATGTAGTATGCCCCCTTTAAGTAAATGTGGTATTGTGGTGACTGCAATGATTCTCCTCTAAGAGCAGTATAGACAAATGGAGTAAACAAAGGGAGGACCAACGACACCCATATAACCCCACACTTTTGATGGCCTTGTTCCTAATTTGTCAAAATGTATATTTTATATTTTTTCGCAAATGAATAATCCAAACGGTAGTATTCCAATGAAATTGTTAAAATTATATATATATATATATATATATATATATATATATATATATATATATATATATATTAAATGAAATAATAAAATAAGGTGTCAATCAAATTTTATTAAAATTCAAAGTTCAAGCAAAGTATCTTAACGTCCTTAGCTCATGAGTTTTCAAAGATAAATATATATATATATATATATATATATATATATATATATATATATATATATATATATATATATGAATTTATGTAAAAATTGCACCGGTATAAATGGCACAAGTAGATAAATAAATCAATAAATGCACAAGTAAAAAATATAGATGAAAATGTCACAATGAGCTTATTAAAATCTTTGATAAAATACATAAAGAGAAACCATAAGTTTGTCAAATTAAAAAGAAAATTATATCTACATTTAAAAGTAGATGAAGACACTCAGCTAAATCCCCCCCCCCCAATAAAAAGAAATAAGATGTAACTTTTTCGACGATTTCGTGTGAACACCTTTAAAATATAGGGGAAAAACAATTGGGGCTCTGGTATTAGAACGATACCAAACTCCTGATAAACGTTAGATTACGTGATATTATTTATCCGGTGTTAAGGGGGAAATGACATTTCCTCTGACATTAACTGTGCGCTTTTTGATAAGTTTTTCCTCACGGAACAAGTATATCTTCTCATAGAAACTAAGCGTGCGCTTTTTGATAAATAAATACAAAAAAGTATGTAGTATCTTGTTTTAATGGGTTCCTTTTATATTTTGATAATTTTTGATTTTATTGATTTGAAAAGTCCGTGCGTTTTTTTTTTTCATTCGTTCGCTCTTTTAAGGACCCCATTCACACACAGACTGATCTGATTTTTTTTATTAAAATTAAAAACCCTAACCTAACTCTAAAATAAGTTTTAGGTTTAGTTCGACAAAAGTCGGTTTAGTCAGGTTCGTATTGTGTAGAAGCACAAAGTTATATTTAAGTAAATTATATTTTTAAAAATTGTTCGTTGTTCGTTGAAAAAAAAAGTCTATTTTAATAGGCAAGATAAATAAAGTAAAATTCTATTTAATAAAATATATTTTTTAATTGTTAGTTATAAAATATATTTGTTAAATCATATTTAACTAAATATAGTTTATTAATTGTTCGTTGAAAGAAAGATTATTTTATTTTGTTTTGTTTGTTTTGTAATAAATTTATTTATTTATGAAACTCACTTGTTTATATTTTCTTCGGAAGATCACTTCATCGAAAGAACGCACGGCCATTTTTATTTCCTTTTGTACTCACGTTGGTGTATCTCCGTCCACCTAACACGCATTAACCCTTATCCTCGAGTAGCCTTTGAGCCTTGATGAGTGGTGACTCTTTAGTAAAAGAAAGCGCGGAGTGAATTTTACGAATAAAAAGGGGGAGGCGAATTTCATGAATAGGGCCCCGGGCGGCACTCAGTACCCCACTGGCTCTAACTATCCTATAATGTTAAGTAAATCTTTGAAAGTAATTTTGCTCAAATTTAATATTGTGTTTACAGAAGATTTTTGGGTGCTTCTGCATTATGGCAACATAACAAAATTTCCTTCCTTATTTCTAGAAGAGGGAATCGAAAGGGGAGATAATTCGATAATTCAAATATAATATTGTATTTACAGACGATTTTTGGGTGCTTCTGCATTATGGCAACATAACAAAATTTCCTTCCTTATTTCTAGAAGAGGGGATCAAAAGGGGAGATAATTCGATAATTCAAATATAATATTGTGTTTACAGACGATTTTTGGGTGCTTCTGCATTATGGCAACATAACAAAATTTCCTTCCTTATTTCTAGAAGAGGGAATCGAAAGGAGAGATAATTCGATAATTCAAATATAATATTGTATTTACAGAAGATTTTTGGGTGCTTCTGCATTATGGCAACAGAACCAAATTTATTTCTAGAAGAGGGAATCGAAAGGGGAGATAATTCGATAATTCAAATATAATATTGTATTTACTGACGATTTTTGGGTGCTTCTGCATTATGGCAACAGAACAAAATTTCCTTCCTTATTTCTAGAAGAGGGAATCGAAAGGGGAGATAATTCGATAATTCAAATATAATATTGTATTTACAGACGATTTTTGGGTGCTTCTGCATTATAGCAACAGAACAAAATTTCCTTCCTTATTTCTAGAAGAGGGAATCGAAAGGGGAGATAATTCGATAATTCAAATATAATATTGTATTTACTGACGATTTTTGGGTGCTTCTGCATTATAGCAACAGAACAAAATTTCCTTCCTTATTTCTAGAAGAGGGAATCGAAAGGCGAGATAATTCGATAATTCAGATATAATATTGTATTTACAGAACGTTTTTTGTAATAAAAAAATGGGCCATATTAGGTTAATGTTAATAATTAAAAAAAAAATTCCATTTACACTTTGCATTCTGCGATCTCTATACGGATATGAATATAATTGAGTTGAAGTGGAAATGTTAAACTCCACGCGGACGATTTCAGGCATTGCGACAATTTCATAATTATATTTGGACATGTTACCCAACTCTTTACCGAATGAACGAAGACATGTTTACTGCGAAATTATGACGTTCAATTATTAGATCGAATTAATTATTTATTATCAGTTTGTGACATGGAGAAAAGGATCAATTTTGTTTTCCCCTCAACTGTTACCTTTTTTTTTTTTCAAAATTGTGTGTTTATTTATTTCGTCGATGATCGTGTTTGCTTAGCAACAGCCCCGACAAAACGTCGATGAAGCTGTTTCGTTGGCCGACTATTGCAGAATTGTTTTGTTTTATGCCATTCCCCGAGTGGATATAGAATTGGATTTTCTTTTAGTCAGATACGATGCGGGTACTATTGCAAGAATATTTCTCATGCACCCGTTCTTGCCAGAACTTGTGTGCAAATATATTGACCACTTGTTCTGGGCTAGCACTTTAGTGTGTAAGGTGTAAGAGAGTGGAACAGAAATGAGTTCCGAATTAAATTGGCAGATTTCCGATTCGATACCAATCGCAGTTAAATAATCTCTAATGTAATAATACGTGTCTGTTTTAATATCTATCTATCTATCTATCTATCTATCTATCTATCTATCTATCTATCTATCTATCTATCTATCTATCTATGTATCTATCGCATTTTTCTATCTATCTATCTATCTATCTATCTATCTATCTATCTATCTATCTATCTATCTATCTATCTATCTATCTATCGCATTTTTCTATCTATCTATCTATCTATCTATCTATCTATCTATCTATCTATCTATCTATCTATCTATCTATCCTATTCCGTTCATATGTATCTATCTATCTATCTATCTATCTATCTATCTATTTATCTATCTATATTTATTTTGTCTGTAACATTAAGGAATGCAATAAACTAACCTAGTATCAATGAGAAGTAACTTATTGAAGCATTAGTATTGTTTAGAAACAAGACAACTATTAAATGTGTACGTAGGTTGGATAGCAATGAAAAAAAATCGTAATTTCTACGCTCCTTGCACAATAATAATAATAATAATAATAATAATAATAAAGGAAAATCTTTGAATGCAGAAACCAACCCACATAAGCCACGAAGACTAATCAGTCACATGTAAGGTGCAATAAGAAAAAAAACAAACACAGAAAGAACACCACCACAAGAACCAAGGATCAGAAGCTGCAAGAAATTAAATAAAATACCCCCCCCCCCAAAAAAAAAGTGATGGTACCAACCTTGGCTGATACCACACAAAATAGTCGTGAAGAGCCAAGGAGGATGGGAAGACCGAGGAGGGAGAGCACTAACCAGACCTCCACTGGGACTTTGGGGAGGCTTATTGCAAACCAAACCCCAGAGAAGACCAGTGGTCGTTACCAGCGAGAAATCAATGGTAAGCGGCTGTTGCGATACCGCAAGATCATTTGCGATGGTTATCAAAAAGAGGTAGAGAGTACTTGAAATCTGTGAAGACTTGTTGTCGCTCAGACTCCGTGGAACACCACCGGTTGTCGTCGGTGAGCAATCACTGATGATTATCTGTGTGAGAACTCCTAGTGAGTAAATATAATAAAATCATCATAATCATAATTACATGACAAAGAAAAGAAAGGGGAAGAAGAGGAGGACTGGTAAGTATAGAAGACTGTGTGGATGACACAAAAATAATTGGAAAAATACATAACACAGAACACAAAAAGGCAGAGAGCAATAAAACGAGCAAGAAGAAGAGAAAAAAAGAGAAAAGAAAAGTGGGAAGAGAAACAACTACATGGACGATCAATAAGAATGAGAAGATAATAGACTCAAATGGACTATGCTACAAAAAGAACGCTGTAACAGAGAAACCGAATCGCCACTGACAGCTGCACATAACTATGCAATTAGAATTAACTATATCAAAACTAAAATAGACAAACCCCAGGAAAACAGTAAATGAAACGAAACGGTAAATCGCATAATAAGTGAATGCAGCAGACTTTCCCCAAAACAATACAAAGATAAACACGACTGCGGTGGGAAGAATGTACACTGGAAAATATACAAACGACTGCATTTTGAACATGTAGACAAATGGTATAGATATAAACCAGAGATGGGACTGGAAAACAAAAATCATAAAATCCTCTGGGACATGGAGATACAAATAGATAAAGTTATCAAAGCAAGGAGACCGAATATCATAATAGCCATCAAAAAGGAAAATCCTGCTTAATCGTAGATTTTGCCGTCCTAGCAAGCCACAGATTGAGTAAGAAATAATAATAATAATAATAATAATAATAATAATAATGATAATAATAATAATAATAATAATAATGATAATGATAATAATGATAATAATGATAATAATAATAATGATAATAATAATAATAATGATAATAATAATAATAATAATAATAATAATAATAATAATAATAATAACTGAGACCATACAAAGGACAGTAATGATCAAAACAGCTACAATCCTGAGAAATGTCCTCGAATGCGGAAACCAACCCACATAAGCAACGAATGGGAACAAACACATGGAAGCACAAGACAACAGAACCGGGGAAAATACAACCGCACGAGAGAGGCGCAAGCATAGGCTGACGCCACTAAAATTATGGACAGAGGGTCGAGGAGGGAAAGCGCAAACCAGACCTCCACTGGAAGAGCGCGGACAGCTCTGGGACCTTGGGGAGGCTTGTTGCCACTCGGGCCCCAGAGGGGACCAATGGCCCTTATCAGCGGGAAATCGATGGTAGGTGGCTGTTGCGATACCGCAAGGTCATCAGTGGTGATGAACGAAAAGAGGTGGAGCATACTGGAAGTCTGAGGAGACTTGTTGTCACTCAGACTCCAGGAAATACCACAGGTTGTTGGCAGTGGGCGACCACTGACGATGACCAGTGTGATAACTCCTAGTGAGCAAATAATAATAATAATAATGCTAGCACAACATCAGTATAAAAAATGGAGACACAACAAAGTCGTTCAGGTACTACACTGGAATATATGCAAACTTTACGAATTGGACCACAATGAAAAGTGGTATGATCATAAGCCAGAAGTGGTACAAGAGAATGACAATGTCAAACTTCTTTGGGACATCCGCATACAGACTGATAAGGTTCTCGAACATTCAAAACACGACTTAATCCTTCTAAACAAAAACAAGAGAACGTGCTTAAGCATTGATATAGCCTTCCCGCTTTGATACCAGAGTGCAGGAGAAAGAACAGGAAAAAAATAAATATCAAGATCTAAAATGGGAATTAGTTAGACTATGGAAATGTAAAGAAGTAAAGGTGATCCCCGTTGTAATTGGAACGTTTGGAACCATAACGAAAACCATCATAAATGGCTTAAACAGATTGACGAGACAATTTCTTTTCCAATTCTGCAAAAGGCTTGCCTGTTAGGAACGGCGAGAGTGTTAAGGTACAGCTTGAATGTTTATGGTCAAGGGAATGACTTGATGTTCAAAAACAAAAATCCAACTATGAAATAATAATAATAATAATAATAATAATAATAATAATAATAATAATAATAACAATAACAACAACAATCTACCTCCCAACAATTGAGAGGACAGATATAGCACTCACTTTAATATCCGTGACTTACTTCCCGATGAACAGAAAGGTTGCCAGAAAGATACAAGAAGAACTCAATGACTTGTTATACATAGATAAAAACATCTTGCAGGGGGTAAAATAAAAAGAAAACGAACCGAGTCATTACATGGATCGACTACAAGAAAACCTTTGACCAAATCTCCTTTTTTTTCAAATTTCTTATCTTTTTGTTTTTTTTCTGGGGGTGTGACATTCTACCGAGTGCCAGACGTTTACCCGCTATTTCAGAGATTCCAACCGGCAGATCTTTTTCGGATTCTAACCGTCCCTTTCAGCTCAATGGTTCTCTTGCACTTGGTTCACCGCGTATATTCGCCAGTTTTTGAAATTCTTTTTCATCAGCCCGGTTGCTCCTATGATTACTGGCATGATGGATATCTTCCTAAGTTTTCAGTTTCTTTTCATGTCGTACAGAATACCTTAGCATTTCGTTATTTTCTCCCTCTCAGCTCTGTTTGAGCCAGTATCATGAGGAACACTGACTTCAACTACGGTTGCTACTTTCTCCCTTTTGTCCCATATCACTATGCCAGGTTTTACAGCTCCGTTTTCTAGGTATATAGCTGTAGGGATTGCATAGTCATAGTGGATGGTGTATTAATTATTACCAACAGTTCTTTCTGGTATATGTTCTCTACACTGGATATTTAATGTTTTACAGACGGTCCAGTGGAGATATTTGCACACTTCATTGTGTCGCATTGTATGGAATCCGTCCCCCAGCAGAACCTTACAACAGGATTTCTCTACTTGTGTGGTACAGAACCTGCACTTGAGACCACTCATCTTCTAAAAAGCATTGGTCATCAAGCTTTGATATCGGGCAGCCATTACCATCATCTCCTGATCATAGTGGAGCGATCTTCTTTTAAGCCAGTCTACAGAGCTTTCCTTATCTATATATTCCTGGGATAGTTGGTTGGCTTATTTTACCAGTTTTTTTGCAACGGAAAGTCTTGGTGTATTTCGCCGATATTGAATTATCTGACCACGACGTCGCTTTTCCGAATTCACAACAGCAAGCCGCTATCAAGAGACTACCTCTTTTGGGTTATTACCGCGACAGGCTTGTTTCGTGTTTGTCTCATTTATGAGACAGTCATGTCCAAAATTTCTGGCCAGTTTTGTGATGGAGGTTGTTCTATAGGCTCTTGTTTCTTGATGTTTATGTACCATAATAATGTTAAGGTTCTGGGATCTCATCAGATATTGACCGGTGCTAACCATATTGGCTCGATGTTGATGGTCACTTTCTGCAAGACCCATACCCCCTGCTTTGCTGGGCAGATACAGCATGGATAATTGAATGCCTAAGGATATCCAAAATATCAGAAAAAAAGTCGTCAAACTTATAAAGAAACTAAAGAAACCATTGAAACTGGAACTAACAGCTGGGGGACAACACGTGACTGAGATAAGAATACAGAAAGGTATTTCCAGGGAGGCTACCTATTACCACTACTGTTTATCATAACCATGATGCCATTGAACAACATACTAAGACAGTGCAATGCCAGATACAAATTCACAGACACAGAAGAAAGAATAAACCACCTCGTGTATATGGACGACATGAAGCTATTTACAAAAGAAAAAACGAATAGGAAAAGCTGATAAACACAGCCAGGACTTTCACAGGGACTTACGAATAGAAAAGTCTGCACTACAAAAGATAAAAAAGGAAAACTTGAGACAGCAAAAGGCATTGAACCAGCCAACTAAGAAGCGACGTGGACACTTGATGAACATAATACCTATAAATATGTCGAAGTTTTGGAAGTAGACACCGTCAAATCAACGGAAATTAAAGAGAAGATAGGTAAAGAATATCTAAGAAGTACAAGAAAACTCTTAGAAACCAAATTATGTAGCAAAAAACTGATCAAAAGAAATAAACTCCTGGTCAGATATGACCTCGTAAGATATTTTAGACCCTTAATAGGCTGAACCAAAGAAGCATTCATGTACCAGATAACTAGGAGACTAATGACCAAGAACAATACACTACACTCGGTGAATGATACTGACCGTCTCTATGTAAAAAGGAGAGAAGGAGGAAGAGGACTCGTAAGTATAGAAGACTGTGTTGATGACACAAAAAAGAATTGGAGGAATACATAAATCAGGATACATAAAAACTGATCAACGCAGCAAGAGGTACTGCCACATTGAACAATAGAAGGAGCAGTGAGACGGGAAACAAAAAGACCAGAAAAGTCAAATGAACAGCTACATGGGCGATTGATAAGAATGGCAAGAGAAGAGACGGATGAAACCACCTGGACATATTGATATCTATATTGACCACCCCCTCTCTCTCTCTCTCTTATATATATATATATATATATATATATATATATATATATATATATATATATATATATGTATATATATATATATATATTGAATATGATACTATACAGTTATATTTCGATTAGTCATCGATACCTGCGGTTTCAAGAGGTATAAGAAGTTTTGCGTGTTGAGCTAAAGAATAACACGTGCACCGTTCATCAGTCAGTGACTTAATCTTAAGCAACTGACTTATGAACGAAGCACATGTGTTATTATTTAGTCCGATGGGCAAGATTTTCCACCCTTCCCGAAACCACAGGTATCAATGGCTAATCGATTAAAAAAATTACTGTATGTTATTATATGCAATAAATATATACATATATGTAGGGTATTTGATGATATAAGATGAAGATAATACGTTATTTGTTAAAATAAATATCTTCTGTTTAGATGCATTTTGAAATGATTACTTTGTATCAATTCTCTAGGTTATTTTTACAAGACTCCAAATGTTTTTGATATTTTTTAAAGATATTCTCAAGATTTGGTTCATTGAAAAGATGGAAGGCTTGAAAATGTCTGATGTCAAATCTTCCATGGTTTTGTGAGTCAGTCTTACATTACCAGCAACCAGTTACTTTCGCCCTCACGCTCGTACACTTTCTCTCGTGTCCCGAGCTAATACCTTCGGCGTTGGTTGATGTAACGCTGCCGACTTCTGGCCGCCTTCACGGGACGTCAGCGCTGATAAAGTCCACCCTCCTGAAGAAATCCGATAGGAGTCGAAACGTTTTCGTCGATTGGAAAGTACCTCCACATTGTGTTTATTTGATCAGGAGATATAGTCCTACGTCGTCCGAGGCGCCTGACCAACGAAGGGAAGAATGGCTCATTGTTTGAAGATAAGAATATGTATATATTCCTCGAAACTGGTATTTACAGGAACTCAAATTCTTTCGTAGGTTGGAGGGTGTAATTGTCTTTACTTCTGGATGTAGCTTGGGAATTCGTCTTCGACTTTGCAACTCGTCAATTAATGGACCATTGATGTGGAAAACTTTTCTTTTCCGGGCCTTAGAAAAGCTATTTATCCGAAGGGTGAAAACGGCAGTTCTCTCAACTAAACTCAATCTTAACCTGTATGTTCTAACTTCTCATCTCAATCTCAACTCCCCTCTCTGTTAAATTCGTGCCTCGTCGCGCTTTATATATCTAGGCAAGGTCACTCGGCGTCGTCCGGCTGAATTCTACTTGACGCAGTCAGTAAGCAATCCGATTATTCGCCTGCAAACATCGTCCCACCTCGAAGGCTGGACTTTCATTGTCAATCACTCGCCTCGCTCTCATGTTTCAGATTTCTCGTGCACTCAGTTCTCCTGACGTCGACATTTCTCAACTTATGACAGCTCCAAGTTTTAAACTGACTCTTTACTCATCGTTGGGTCCCAACTGCAAATCAACCGAAAACAATGCCTGAATTCTGATCTTTTACCTTCTTCCCAATATTTGTAGAAGTGTTTTAATAGTCAACAAGAAGAGTTTACCGAAACATAAAAAATCCAAATATCTTTACTAATGCTTTATTAAGTGTAATTTTGAATGACACCAAGATGAAATATGACCTTGAACCTGACCACCTAAAGTTGTCTTCTTTTTTGTTATTATCTGTTACTAGCTCTTGGTAAATTTGACCATATCCTTATGGTATTTGAACCGGATGCATTTGGTTGTATTGAGACTCATTTAGAACATCGCAAGGAATGATGTTTGCATGCTGTTGCGTCTTTTATCTGACCAAAAAAACGATTGTTCGGGCTGAGATGGCGAGAAACGTTAGAAAAATCCATCAAAGTTCGGATCAAGTTTTTTTTCGAGTTGGGAAATTCGCCAATTTTTCTGGCAAGCGCAACATTTTGGATTTCGGCCAAATAATTCTCTTCGTTCTCCTTCACTGACATGCGCACACCGACTGAGGTCAGTTACGTGTAAATATGTCTTTTTACACGGCGTTTCTTTTTTTCTTTATCCTTTTGCAACTTTTCCAAATTGTAATCAGCTCAACTTCAGCAAAATCATTCTGATTTACTTTTCGATAAAATTGAGCAGACAAAAAGCAGAATCTGTTTTGGAAAAGAAATTCTATTCACATCGCCAGATTTTATTTCAAACTATACTTCCCCTGTTTCTGTTTTTAAAATTGGAAAATATTGCGAATATATTTATGCATTAGTTGCATTATTCAAACTACTATTCTCATCTTCGTTGTTATATTCACAACGTTTCGGCCGATTTTATCCCCAATCTCTTTTCAAACTTCGGAACTTTTTAGTGGAACTTGCGAATTCTTATGTTGAACTCGGGAAACTATAGGAAATTTGGACTTAATCCTTTATTTAATCCACGGAGTAGATTATATTCTCATTCCATCAGCCGTGACCAGATTAAAGTGTTAATTTATGTTATTCCTAGTTAGTATCGCCTTTAATAAGAATTGGACATTCAACTCCAAGAAAACTGTCACTTTGAGCTAATTGTTAACCAGCGCCTTTAACCATTAGACCATGGGTCTAAGTTCGACTATAAGGTTCTCAAGTTCGAAAAGATAGACCTGAAGAAAGTCGGAGGTTTCATCAGTCGAAACGTCGTGAATATAAAAAAAAACAAGATGAGAATATTAGTCCGAAGAATCCAAATAATACTAAAGTAAATTCCGAAGCACAATTTACATCCAAAAGTTGAGACTACTATGAAATAATAATAATAATAATAATAATAATAATAATAATAATAATAATAATAATAATAATAATAATAATAACGAGAACAACAACACTCTACCTCCTAACAATTGAGAGAACAGATACACCACTCACTTTAATATCCGTGACTTACTTCCCGATGAACAGAAAGGTTGCCAGAAAGCGACAAGAGGAACTCAATGACTTGTTATACAGAGATCAAAACATCCTGCAGGGGGTAAAAGAAAAAGAAAACGAACCGAGTCATTACATGGATCGACTACAAGAAAACCTTTGACCAAATCTCTTTTATTTTCAAATTTCTTATCTTTTTGTTTTTTTCTGGGGGTGTGACATTCTACCGAGTGCCAGACGTTTACCCGCTATTTCAGAGATTCCAACCGACAGATCTTTTTGGGATTCTAACCGTCCATTTCCTCCAATAGATTTCTTCTCATTTAGCAGTTTCCCCTTTTTACTCCCAATCCCTCATGTCATAAGTGATTTTAATCAACTTGATACGATTCTACTAATGTGAACACTTGATTATATGTTTCTTAGAGACTTTTAAATGTTGGATTGGATCATTAAAATCATTAGTTGAAGAAGATATACCCGGAGGATCATGTATGTAAAAGTAATTGCAAATGCCTGTTTGTTAACGTTTTCCTCTCTCACTCGATAGTGTCGCCTCCAAAAGTCATGTTTTCTCATTTTAGACTTTTGGCTAATACTGTGACTCAAGCCCGAAATATCGTCTTAATTTATAAGGGTTTAGGATGTGCAAATCTTACGTAATACTCCTCCGGGTATATCTTCTTTAACTGATAATTTAAATGATCCAATCGAACATTTAAAGGTCTCTACAAAAGCATATAATCAAGTCTTCACAAGTGTACAATCGTCTAAAGCTTATTAAAATTACTTATGATACTTATTTTTGAAATTTTTTTTTATGATATTTCACCCCAAACAAGACAGGACGAGAATTAGGGAGTAGGTTTAGAGTGTCATTCTGTGCAGCGAGATGTCTGTTTACATTAGTTTTAAACCTCTGCATGTCAGTACTGTCGAGGAAACAGGGGGCAGGGAGGGAGTTCCAGAAGCCAGCAGCACGAGGAAAGAAGCTATTGGAGTAAAAAGCGCTCCGTCATCTGGGGACCTCCACAGTGAATGGATGGGATTTAGTTGATTGTCGAGTTGGTCTAGTGAATTTACGTCGAAGGGGCACCAGAGTAGCCAGTTCATCGGAGCATACTCCATTGAAGTATTTGTAAAACAAGCACAAGGATGCTACATTGCGGCGATGGGACAGAGGCTGGAGCTTGGTTTATAGTGAGGGACCTATTAGGTTGGCGACTCTTTTTTGGACATTGTCAAGGAGGGAGAGACTAGTAGATGATGCACCAGCCCAGATATGGCAACAATACTCCATGCATGGGCGGATGGTGGCTTTGTAGAGATACAGGATAATTTCAGGTGTGAGGAGTTTACTAGCACGGGAGAGGGGGCCCACCTTCTTTGCTGCAGCATTGGCAATATCTTCAATGTATTTGTTCCAATTCATGCTACCTCTGAAGGTTAGGCTGAGGAGTTTGAATGTTGAACTCTCAGTTAGGGTGTTATTTGCCATAACAATCGGTTTCTTGTAGTTATTGAAGGAAAGGAGCTTTGTCTTTGCGGCATTAAAAGTTACCAACCATTTATGGCCCCAATCCACTACAGCCTGGTTAATGGTACTCTGAAGTTATAAACGAAAAATTAAAATATGAATAAAAGAAATTAAAACTTATAATATAAGTAAAGAATTGTGATGACTTTCGTACGGATTTCATACGAAACATTGACCAGCCAAAATTCTAGCTTCCTACCCCTTGCAACAAGAGAAGTCGATCTCGATTAGCGGTCGTTGCACTAAGAAAATAATTTAAACCAGATATCGCTTTACTGCCAAAATTGTAGGAGTGAAATATTACATTTCCCAGAAAAATCAGTTATGTCTGTTAGTTAGTTCGGCCAGCAATAAAGATGAAAGCAATTAAATTAAAAAATGCCTTCAAAATTCGAATTTATAGGTTTGGTATATTCTGGGGCGTCAAATTGTGGATGCAGACGAATTGTAATCTGGCAATATGAAATTGAAATATAATGATATTAAAATACAATGATATTAAAATATAATGATATTAAAATATAATGATATTAAAATATAATTATATTAAAATACAATTATATTAAAATATAATGATATTAAAATATAATGATATTAAAATACAATGATATTAAAATATAATGATATTAAAATACAATGATATTAAAATACAATGATATTAAAATATAATGATATTAAAATACAATGATATTAAAATACAATGATATTAAAATACAATGATATTAAAATATAATGATATTAAAATATAATGATATTAAAATATAATGATATTAAAATATAATGATATTAAAATACAATGATATTAAAATACAATGATATTAAAATATAATGATAGCCACCGGGTTTCATGACTGCCAACAAAAGAAAACTGACTGTCGAATGATGAGATGACCAAAATTTGGAAAGAAAAACTGTTCGATGGGGAAAATATTAAGGTTAAGACCACACGGTTAAAAGAAAATTAGAATTGTCGAACTGAAAGGATGTCAAACGACGTCGGGTGGGGTCGGGTATGGAATGAACTAGTGGAATAATCAGATGGACCAGTGTCCCCTTGCAACAGGTGGAATATGTAAACATGAAGGATTATAAGTAAAAAAGAGAAGAGTAACTGCCAAATTAGAAGAACTCTATTGGCGAAAAGCGTTGACCAATGAGAATTGAGATGGTGTTGGGGTTTGGGCAAGTTTCCATATAAGCAAAATTTCGGCAGACAGATAATCCAATGCATTGAGAAGCTATCTTGAACTTAGACCCTGTAACCAACTCGCCATAACAAGAACTGACTATCTGACTGAATAACTTAGTGGAATTTTCATTGCCAAATGCTGACAGAACAATGGAAGTTTCAGTGTCAAACTGGGTTCGTTACAGACAATTGTATCTCTGTTTCGTATGTAAACTGATCGAATATTACGTTAAAACTGTGCTTGCATTTTTCTAGTCTTTTAGAGAGTTTTGTTAGTACCAAGCTGCCTACGCGAACCTATCATTGCCCGACATCTTGCAGCCTGATTTAAGCAAAAGAACACAACGTGGGGTGTGGGATACGAACCGAATGAATCGCCAACTAGACGCAAAGACGAACAACATACAAGAAAACAATTCGTGAAGAGATAAATATTTACACACTAGTAAAGGGAGACAACCCACTACTGTATTTTGCTTTTTTATAATTATATTTCTATACAATGTACTTCTGAGTTCAACTTTACTATTATTATACAATGGACTTGTACTGAGAAATTAGGTTAAAATGAAGGTCAATCGGAGGTTAATTAGAGTATTAACATATTTTGTACCGCTTGAAAGATAATTCTATCCCGATTATCATATGTTAATCCTTCCGCCTTGGCTTTTGGGCAAGGAAAGTTATGACAATTACAAGACACTAAAGTTCAAGACTAAAATGACAATTACAAGACACTAAAGTTCAAGACTAAAATGACAATTACAAGACACTAAAGTTCAAGACTAAAATGACAATTACAAGACACTAAAGTTCAAGACTAAAATGACAATTACAAAACACTAAAGTTCAAGACTAAAATGACAATTACAAGACACTAAAGTTCAAGACTAAAATGACAATTACAAGACACTAAAGTTCAAGACTAAAATGACAATTACAAGACACTAAAGTTCAAGACTAAAATGACAATTACAAGACACTAAAGTTCAAGACTAAAATGACAATTACAAAACACTAAAGTTCAAGACTAAAATGACAATTACAAGACACTAAAGTTCAAGACTAAAATGACAATTACAAGACACTAAAGTTCAAGACTAAAATGACAATTACAAGACACTAAAGTTCAAGACTAAAATGACAATTACAAAACACTAAAGTTCAAGACTAAAATGACAATTACAAGACACTAAAGTTCAAGACTAAAATGACAATTACAAGACACTAAAGTTCAAGACTAAAATGACAATTACAAAACACTAAAGTTCAAGACTAAAATGACAATTACAAGACACTAAAGTTCAAGACTAAAATGACAATTACAAGACACTAAAGTTCAAGACTAAAATGACAATTACAAGACACTAAAGTTCAAGACTAAAATGACAATTACAAGACACTAAAGTTCAAGACTAAAATGACAATTACAAGACACTAAAGTTCAAGACTAAAATGACAATTACAAGACACTAAAGTTCAAGACTAAAATGACAATTACAAGACACTAAAGTTCAAGACTAAAATGACAATTACAAGACACTAAAGTTCAAGACTAAAATGACAATTACAAGACACTAAAGTTCAAGACTAAAATGACAATTACAAGACACTAAAGTTCAAGACTAAAATGACAATTACAAAACACTAAAGTTCAAGACTAAAATGACAATTACAAGACACTAAAGTTCAAGACTAAAATGACAATTACAAGACACTAAAGTTCAAGACTAAAATGACAATTACAAGACACTAAAGTTCAAGACTAAAATGACAATTACAAGACACTAAAGTTCAAGACTAAAATGACAATTACAAGACACTAAAGTTCAAGACTAAAATGACAATTACAAAACACTAAAGTTCAAGACTAAAATGACAATTACAAGACACTAAAGTTCAAGACTAAAATGACAATTACAAGACACTAAAGTTCAAGACTAAAATGACAATTACAAAACACTAAAGTTCAAGACTAAAATGACAATTACAAGACACTAAAGTTCAAGACTAAAATGACAATTACAAGACACTAAAGTTCAAGACTAAAATGACAATTACAAGACACTAAAGTTCAAGACTAAAATGACAATTACAAGACACTAAAGTTCAAGACTAAAATTACAATTACAAGACACTAAAGTTCAAGACTAAAATGACAATTACAAAACACTAAAGTTCAAGACTAAAATGACAATTACAAGACACTAAAGTTCAAGACTAAAATGACAATTACAAGACACTAAAGTTCAAGACTAAAATGACAATTACAAGACACTAAAGTTCAAGACTAAAATGACAATTACAAGACACTAAAGTTCAAGACTAAAATGACAATTACAAGACACTAAAGTTCAAGACGAAAATGACAATTACAAGACACTAAAGTTCAAGACTAAAATGACAATTACAAGACACTAAAGTTCGAGACTAAAATGACAATTACAAGACACTAAAGTTCAAGACTAAAATGACAATTACAAAACACTAAAGTTCAAGACTAAAATGACAATTACAAGACACTAAAGTTCAAGACTAAAATGACAATTACAAGACACTAAAGTTCAAGACTAAAATGACAATTACAAGACACTAAAGTTCAAGACTAAAATGACAATTACAAGACACTAAAGTTCAAGACTAAAATGACAATTACAAGACACTAAAGTTCAAGACTAAAATGACAATTACAAGACACTAAAGTTCAAGACTAAAATGACAATTACAAGACACTAAAGTTCAAGACTAAAATGACAATTACAAGACACTAAAGTTCAAGACTAAAATGTATGGTTTTAGGTTAACAATATAACTCAAGCCAACACTATTAGTTTAATTTATATGAGTTTAAATGTAGCCAAATTATACAGATTTGACATGAATACACCTCAAGATAGTATATTCTTTACCTGGTTATTTTAATTACCAAACCATTTTCCATTATGTCATAATAGCAACATTTTATTTTTTTTACAAAAATATGTGTACAGAATAGTTTATTTGGTAAATAAAATCTATTTTCACTTTCGTTTTTACTTATTAGATACTATGCATATTTATAAATATAGATTTGAATACAACATGATAAGTCTCAGTTCATCTCTGGGTTATGAACTGTGTTTACGTGATTAGGTGTTTATTCTCTTATGTGGCCTGATCAGCAAGATAACCACTTAACTTGTTACAAGTGAAATTGCAAAAGAAAGCCATGTTCATAAAAAATAACAACATTGTATCCTACGGTGGTGCATGAATGAATGAAATACTTTTGCTACTTTTCAAGCAGCAATATGTAACCTCAGTCAATTTAATTTCGAAGAATCCAAATCACCGAAATTTAAGTTACAAAACCATTAATGGCGATGTTCGTTTTGAAGCTGACTTCATCTAGCTTGATATTGTCGATGACCCTGACGATACAATTGCACAGAATCGAGCACAATAACACAATATAAAACAATTTTTTTTTAATATTTAAGGAGAATCGTGAAGTTTATTTGATATTTACGATGTACATGCTGCTGTTGTGATACATTAACTAAAATTAAAATGCATATTTAAACAATCAGCGTATTTAATATGAATTATGATTCGTATATTGAAGACGTAATTGAGCATTTTCATAATCTGTGAATCGAAATCTTATTAAAACTATTCTCTTCAAAATTACATAATCGTATTTAACAATATAAGTAAATTAATTAGGTTTGGTAGTTTTGTTTTACGGCATATCAACCCTTTTTGGGTTATTTAATGCCGAATCTGGTCATTATAGTAAAAGTTTTTATGCTTCAAGTTCTTTATATCTTCAAATGTTTAATCATCGTTTTTGGTTTGGTAGTTTTGTTTTACGGCATATCAACCCTTTTTGGGTTATTTAATGCCGAATCTGGTCATTATAGTAAAAGATTTATGCTTCAAGTTCTAAAAATAAAATAAAAAAGGGGAGGGAGAAAGGGAGAGGGGCTGTTGTTTTTGTTTTTGGTTTTGTAGAACATAAATAAGTTTTACAAAAAAAAAAAAAAAAGAAGAAAAACAAAAAACGTCAATGTAGGTGAATTTCGTCTCAGGGAGCCACAGGGCAGCCTGATCTGGTATCACCAGGTAAATTAATTAACCATCGCTTTTAAATAGAATGGTAACGTAAATATAAAAAAAACACAGAAAAACAATTTACATAAAGTAGTAAGATTACTTTAAAAATTTAATGAACCTTATTTTTTTGTTAAATATAGGCGTGTCATTTAGAAAACCCGTTCGAGCCGCAGTTGTCTTATAACTGGTAACGCAGCAAGGTTTGATATAGCTCTATTAAAATAATGTGTTTAAAAGAGTATGTTTACGTATGGTTATATTAGGAAAAAGGGATTCTCGATTAAAAGATGAGTTAGACGTTGAGCCGACGTGTAACGGAAGTTGCGTCATAGGAGCAAGTACGTGGCAAATAATCCAGATCGATCCTGGACGTCTTTTTCGAGGTTTTTCCACCACCATTACTAAAATGGCCTAAATGATGCGTTCATCTGGATGTGCTTGCCGTAGTTTGTCTGTCAAAAGTAAACCAAAGCCCATAGTTATTTGTTGTCTTTTTAATTGCTTCTATCATTGTAGCCACGAAGAGAAAAAAGAAAAGGTCAACATCTATACAACTGCTACTGCCACTACTATAGAAAAACGCCACTACACGTTGAGCCAAATACTTACAGCTGTACTCATTATAATTATCAATATAAATCATTTAAAAAGAAATGTAGTTTGCGTTAAATAATTTAATATTTAATATGAAATATAAACATTTAAAGTTGTCGTAAATATGGGTTCTCGGCAAAGAAACCATTTTCTTTAGCCACAGAAAGTTAGATTTGTAACGTAAACAAAATGGCTGTATAAAATGGCTACTTTGACCAGGGCTCATATTTACGAAAACTTGAAATGCTTATATCTCATATTAAATATTACATTTTTTAAGTAGAAATCGCTTAAGAAAAAGCATAAAGCCACTTGATGTAAGGAGCTAACAAAAACGAAATATGATTATCGTAAAGACAGGAGATGTCTATTGAAAAGACCAAGGCTATAGGTAAGAGGAAAACAGTCAACAGAAAGAGAGTTCCACAAGCCTGCAGTTCTTAGAAAGAAGCTACTGGAATAGGAATCTGTATTACAATGTTGTATCAAAACAGCGAATTGATGGAGACTTCTCGACCAACGAGTCAAACGAGCTGGAACAAGAGAATCAGAGAATAAATCACACAATTCGGAAA
>OY744537.1:9501037-9548537 GCA_963556195.1 Sepiola atlantica | reverse complement strand
GTTTCAAAGATAACGATCCCATCTTTTTCTTTAACACGGCACTGCAACTCCGAAAATTTACCCTGGAAATGAATAGACAATATGTGAGAACTTTTACATTTAGGTGTCAATAAAGGTCACATGACACATCATTCGAAAACGCTCTCTTCAATCATAAACATAACTCAAATAACATAAAGGGAGATAATCCATATTTTGAATTGTAAAAGAATATAATAGGAGTTGTCTACCTTACAACTAAAAATTTATTTCGATTTTTTGTATATGTTTTAAAATATGTAAACAAATAAAATAGAAAGAAAAACTAAAATGACATTACTCCGTCCAGGACAACGCCGAGCAGGTACAGCTAATGTGTCAGGTTGTCGACAAGAAAGAAAATATTTAATGCGGCTTTATCAAATATACAGAGTGATTCATAAGTCACTTAGCTATTTATTTTTGAAATTCTAAAGTTAAAAAATACGGTAATACAAAACAGAAAGTTTATTCAACAAATTAATTTATGGAAGTTTAAAATTACAGCAAATTTTCAAAATTTCTACCTTCGTTCTGCATGCATAGCTTCATTCTTTTTTGTGAAGGAATTTACGACTCTTTGTAGCATATTTGGTTGATTATGAAATAAATATATATAGAAACAAATATATAAACGAATAAATTTAAAATAACAAATAGCAGTAATTAGAGAGTAATATAACAATTATCAAAAGTTCATAGTATGTTTGTGCTTCATATGGTAATCATTTTAAATAGCTAAGTGAAGTGACTTATGAATCACCCTGTATAACAGTTTCTTTATTCGTTGTCAGATAAGTTCCGAAATGAAGTAAGCTGGCTGGAAAAGGGTTCACTCGACATGATTTTAAACAGAGTAGTAAGAGTTTGTTGGAAAAGATTTCCTCAGCGTAATACCAAACAAGATAGCGAGATTTATCTGATTGATAGTTTTATTAGCTTCAGTTAAGAACTCTTGTGACACATCCGGTTCGATCGTCATTTGTGTTCTCTCTGATTATTGTAACTTCACTTCTATCAGTGGTCACAAATCACAATTTTACTGCATTTTCTCACGCTGCATTTTCTCACCCTGCAAACGTGGTCGTCATTGATTTTTTGTATGACCCCGCGCATCGACCTTCCGTAACCTCCAACATCCCATGGCTATGTATTATTGGTCTTCTCCTTGAATTCACCCAATATATTACGAAAGGAGAAATAACAATTCTTTAAACTAGTTAAAATATCCGACAATCAATATATTACATATGTGATATAGAAATAAGTTGCCTCCTCCTTGATATGCAACCCTCTGGTTTCTACGAATATACATTTAAAACCAGGAAGTAGAAATAACGCGATAGGAATTACGCACTAATCAGTCTTGTCATTTGCTTTAATGAAATTAACTGTTTTTTAATGTTATTTTATGGTTATTCAATTACTGTTAGTTGTTGTTTGGACCAAACTTATTGTTTTCTAATAAATATGTTTTTTTTTTATTTTGTTGGTTTCCCGCATTAAATTTGTTATTATTGTTATTTGGTCGTTCAATGAGAGGAGGGGGGGCTTTCCTCATCTCTGATAATAAGGCAGAAATAATACAACTGAAAAAAAGAGTAAAAAAAAAATACATGCCTATTAAAAGCATAACCGAAACAAATGACTCACCAGCAAAAAACTGACCTGGCACCCAAATCTGACAACAGACGTAAAAACAAATAAATGATATTTTCCGGCAATCCGTATCACCATTCTTGATTCCCAACTGTTGATGTTGGTGATATTTATTTTCAGGAGAACGAAAAAAAACTCGCCCACTTACGTTCCTAGCATCAAACGAAATTTCCACAAACAAACAGGGCTCCTCACCAAGAGCTTCCGACCCGTGGAACACATTACCACGAGGCTGCTTCCCTGCATACTACAACATGGTTGTTTTCAAATCCAATGTCAACAAATACTTGTAAGAAACCCTTTTCATAGGTGTTCAAATTGTGTCCATTCCATTCATCATTTTCAGTCTTCTCATAATAGTCTTCATCATTCAACTGACAATCCAACCTTCTCGTTAACCCTTATCCTCGAGTGGTTTTGGCGTTGATAAGTGGTAACTCATTACTGAAAAGTAATAAAAAACGGAAAGGAATTATTTGCGAAAGAACATTTTGTAAGAGATTTTCGGCACTTAATTTCCTAACAGACGAACTCTGAAAAGCGTTTACGTTGCAGATCGCCACAGTCATTTTCGACAAGATGAAAGAAAACTAATGGTTTTGATTACATAATTAATAAACAGGCTTTCAATTCCATTTAACGTGTATGAATCTGCCTATCATTGTTTTAGGCGGTAATGAAATCATGTGAAAATGCGTCGAGAATGAACACCTGGTCAGAGGTCTCTCCATGAGAAAGGCAACCAATGAAACCGGAAAAATTACCGACACTCCTGGTGCGAGCACAATGGTCAAAAATTGATTAGACTGTAGAGAAACACTTCGTTCATAGTAGCACAGTTACAAAGAGATGATTAACCGTTATCAGAAATTAAAACAGAGTCCCAAAACATTTAGGAGATAATTGAGCGGGAAGATTAAACGTTCGATAGCTTCACCCACTTTTTGCAATCATTGAAGACATGAAGACGAAACACTTAAAAAAATGTGTTCTAGAAAGTCTCCCATTTTCTTCCTCTTTTTTATATACATATCTCAAAGTAACTTCCTCTGTTCAGACGGTATGTTCAAGAAAAAGTAAGATAGACCATGGCCCATTGTGAGAAGTCGGTTCGCTTTCTCGTTTATATTCAGTTCGGAGCATGAACCCGAGTTTGGCTGATAATGGCACGGTTACTAGCAAGTTTAAATAATCAAGGGAAGTCTAAAATCCGAGTCTTGTCGAACCTGACTTTCCCTAGAACTCTTTAGCGCCTCGATGTGGATATGTTGTTTGCAGATGACATATTTTATTCCGAGTGACTATCCTGTCTAAATGGTTTCACCTCTATTCAGTTTAATCTGATAACCACTCCAGGATACCTGATTCTGACATACATCATCATCAACGCGAATGTAAATCTACCTTTAGTTTTTCATTCCAATACCGAGTCGCGATCACCGCGTCACTCGCAGAAGATGTACCATCGTCGCTTTCGTCTCAACAGAAGAATGGCAGCATTCTCTGTCCGTGTTTCTGCTCCCCGGAACAACCTGCCAGAAGAGGTTGTGATGATGCCTATCATATCAAGGTTTTAAGTCGACATAAATTGAGACAGTATAGATACAATATCTTGTGTCTTTTTACATGGCTTGCTGGCACTTTGCTATTTATTGCCAATAAAATTGATTTATTGATTGGTCATCTGCATGGTAAGTTGTGTTCTCTTTAATTCGCAGACCCGGTAGGCAGATTATGCGTGCTGGTTATTAGCGGCTTGAAGTTTTAGTTGTCATTACTGGACAACACAGAACCATGAACGCACTACTGACGTTCAGTCGTGGCTACATATCACATTACGCTCTACCTAGTGTCGCATTTAGTCCTCGTGGGGAGGCAAGTAAATAGAAAAAGAAAACGTTTCGACGACAAACAATGACAAATTCTCTCCTTTTCTCATAAGCAGTTGGATATTATTAAGTCGCCATTCAACTCTGTAAAAAGTAATATTATTGTAAGTATAAGATATTTGTTTGTAACGTTATACGAGGTTACAATTCTGTTACTGCCATTACATCCCATTCATTTGGCCCGAGTCAGATTTAGTCATTGGCGGCCAACCCTTGATTAAAGTTCAGTAATCGTCATTATTCACAACCTGGCAGCCGGGCTTCAAGCCTATACAATAAAGAGAATGCGTTACTTGTATAAAGTCTGATGTATCGAAACTGCAGCAAAGGGATTATTGAGGATATGCAAGGCGAGCTCAACTGAGTGACTTCTACCCGTGAATTAATCCATTCTTCTTCTAATGTTTTTATTTGTTCCAATGTTGTATTCTTCATTTCTTGATGACAATGCATTCATATTTTTTCACTCGGGTTTCATTCTATGTGACACTCTTTAACTGTTTTATCGCTTCTTCCTTTCTGGAATGGCGTCCTTTCTCCAATTCATCATTATTAGTAGAATTAGTAGAATTAGTATTAGCATTGGCGCATTTTCTTTCTCGGAAATTGATCATACATTACTACAGGAAAAACGTGATGTTATTAGGTGAATGCTTTTTTGGCAATAAAGTTTCCCATAGATTAAACATTTTATTTTCTGTCGGTTTTCCAAAACAAAAAAAAAAAATAGTCGATACAAAATCCTAGATTAGCGTGTTTTTAGGACGCATGCCTCATTTACACGCCATAAATGAAATAATAAGCCTTCAGATGAAGTACATTTAATAGTTATAATTGTTGAACTTACAATACACCCTCTCTCTCCACTCTCTCACTCACACACACACACACACACACACACACACACACACACACACACACATATATATATATATATATATATATATATATATATTAATATTTCATGTATCCACATACAATTTTATATGGAGATATAATCTTTTTATGTATCAATTTTCAGTATTTACTTCAACAGTGCTCGATACGTAAGTAGAGCTAGGCAGTAAGCTATGAAAATATATTTATGGCAATTAAGCTACACAGAGGCTCCCGTGTTTCATCCCCGGGTGGAATCTCCAGGCTAAAATGCATTTTAGCCTGAAGATTCCCCCGGGGATGAAACGCGGGAGCCTCTGTGTAGCTTAATTGCCATAAATATATTTTCATAGCTTACTATATATATATATATATATATATATATATATATATATATATATATATATATATATATAGTGTTTCGAGGTATGTTGAAAATAAATCAATAAAGTGCTTTATCCTAAGAATGCGAGAGCTAAAATACGATTTTTTAAAAACTATATATTACAGATTCCAGAGATGCACCATGGTTTCATTGACACGGCTAGGCCGTTACTGTTTAAAAAAGACCTTTACAACCCATAGCAGATTGTCAGCTTCTCAAGGAAAAAAAGTCTGTTGAAAAAATGGAATAGGCGACGGTAGACATCATCAACACCAGCAATTAAGCGAAATATCAGTGTTTATATAAACACTGTCAACTGCCGCGAAGAGTGCTCCATTTATTTTCACGAAAAGCTTTATATTTTCGCGAATTTTGCGATTTCACTTATCACAGTGCTCCACTCCAAAAGGGGTGGGGCATATGTAGTCACCTACAGACAGATTGTTTCGCTTATCACAGCTGTGATTAGCGAAAATGAAAATGCAACGCTCTTCGTAACAAAATGGTTAATGGATCACTCTTCGGTAGTTGACAGTGTTTATATAAACACTGAAATTTCACTTGTGACCGATGACTGTCGAATAGACGGTCTAGTTTCGATCTAGGCTTTCCACACTTGCCTGTCTAACCACACTGCCCAAAAATTAAGGCTTAAACATCAGGGGCCTTGAAAATAAATTGAAAATCAGGGAACTTTGCTTAATCGGTGTCTAATGACAATGGATCAAATTTAATGCAAATCTGAAATATTCGAATTTATAAATAAAGGTTGTGCCTGTATTATGCGCCCAAAACTCTTTAAACTACTCTAGAGAAACACGAAATTTTGGAGAATACCTATTGTTAAAATTTTACAAAAATCGCAGGTATCTGAATTTTCACGAAGGGATCCCCCTCCTTTTAACCGTCAAGTGTTTTTGTAATAAAGGCTGCAAAAGAGGATGCAAATATTCACAATCACATATATGATCAGTTGCAGGGAGATCAGTTGCATGGCTTAAATATTTAATAGGCGGTGCAAAGCTTACGAAATGATAAACGGATAACCTAGCAACCATTTGACAGAAACAGTAAAATCTTGAAAAATGGGTTACATTCCGCTTCATGAACATTAAAATCTACTTAAATAGGCTTGAAAACATATAAATCTACAGTCCGACCAGCGATAATAGCTTGGTAATAAAAGTAAAGAATTCTCATTTATATGTGAATCAATTTTTGAAATTATGTTACAGAAAATCTGACAGGTTTTGGCAGCAGCGTTCTGTTTTTTCTATTATATTGTGCATCGTTGTTCGCTTTCATTAAAGCTTTCTATTTTATTTTTCAGGATGTCGGCAATAACGATAGGGGCGTCGAAAAGACCTAACTGACGATGAAAAAGCAGTTCTAATCAAATAATCTACCAAAGGTATCCTGATGCAATAGCCCCTCCTAAATATATTTCAGAAAGATCCAGCATCAAAGAAGGGAAGATCAGATGCTGGGATTTTCAAGACTCTCACTGATAGGGAATTGTAGGAATAAAAAAAAACTATCCATCTAGCACTTCTCGTTGGTTAGTTTTTGGACCTTGAAGTAGTAGAATTTTTTCTTAGCTCCTTACATCATGCTTTGTCCGGAGCCATTTTCAATTAAAAATATTTTTTTTAATGGCGCCAATGTCGAGGAGCATTATGAATTTACTTAGCTTTACGACCGCCTCTTAATCGCTACTAATAAAAAAACAACGCTTTGTGCCTGCTCTAGACCTGCCTAGCCAGTGGGACGTACGATGAAACTAACCCGTATTTGCATATTAATTTTGTAAAAAATAGAAGATATTTTATTAATTCACGATTATTATTTGTTGTTGAATAACTTTTAGGTATACTCCTATTAAGGAAAATGGCCGACTTCTTTTCTAAGAAACTGAAATGCATCCTAGTGGATATAATTTAATAAGTAACTAATCTTTGTAAATAATGTATTTGTTGTGAGTAGGATTTTTATTTCACGAAGTAAGTCATTAAAATGGCTTAGTTGTTTTCTAAAAAGAAAAACCGCAATGCATTAAAAAATGCCTCCTCCTCTCGCAAAGAACGGAAAAGATACTACACTTTGATCCCAGCCCAACAGACTGGAAATATAGAAGACCTGGATCATCAGGCAAAACCATTAACATCGTAGTTTGTGGTCCAGCCATACTAAAATCCACAGGTGATGCCATACTTTAGACCATAGCTTTCGTGAAAATTCAACTTAAAAAGGACCATGTTACACCACGACAAAAATTTTTGAGGATGGAATGTGCTTAGGAAATATTTGATCATTGACATGAGTCGCGTTCTTTTCACTCGTGAGACTCGGGCGGCCCTTGATGGCTCTGGCGGCTGGGCAATGTGTTGGGTGTATTTCGGAGATGTGCGTCACCATCGTTTGAGGCGTTAACAAGAGTCATGATATGGACAGAAATTTTCAGGGATAGACTTGTTGGTCATATCAGATTATCTGAATGAGTAAAAGTGACATCGTTCGCCGATTGCAATCTCCTAAAAATTATGTTGGTGCTTTGGTTAAATGACATTCCTCTTTTGCTACTACGAGACTTTGTCTTTTATGCATGAGAACGATCTCTATGTTACCCAAGCATTCTTCGCCAGTTTGGCTTCGAAAGTTAAAGGTTGCTGAACTAGCAGCCATCTTCTCCCGATTTAAATCCAATTGGAAACTGTTGGGCTATCACCAAACGAGACGTTCAACATATGTCGATGGACGTCTATTTGCATTGTAAACAATCTAATGGGGAGTCATCAATTCTCCAGCAACTCACAGAAGAGATGTTGCTAGTCTTTTTCTGCTCTATCGTTATTTTCATAGCAGGTGCTCGGCTGAGCTTCAATATATGGTCCCCCTCTAAAACATTCACAACAAAAACTCGTCTAGCTACAACCACTGTTAATAATTTCCCTTTCTCTCTCTCTATTCCTAAAACTAAACGAAACTTCCATGAGCAAAGTTTCTTTCCTAGAACTGCCCATCTGTGGAACTCAATACCGCGGGGCTGCTTCCCGGCTGATAACATCCAGTGTAAACAAATTCCTGTTAAGCCGTCCTCCTGAATAATAAAATTCTGCCAAACTTCAACCATCATTAGCAATCATCACGCTGTTGTCTCACCATCCACCTGGCACTAATTAACCCTTATCCTCGAGTGGCCTTTGGACCTTGATAAGTGGTGACTCTTTAGTCAAAAAAGGGAGGCACACCAGCCACTACCAAGAAATTGAAATACGAGATTTTTTGATGCAATACAACTATAAAAAATAAAGCTTTTCAATAAATATAATTGTGTTATTGCAACTATTTGTTAAGTAAATTCTGAACTTATCCTTATTTTGTATGTTTATTCCTTATTTAGACCAACAAAGATAAAAAACGTGTCAGAAAAAATAGAATGAGTGTAATTAATATTACTTTTTTTTTAAATTCTAACTTCTGCGTTTAGTCGAAATTTTGCCAACGATGTTGCTATCAGGTGCCAGATTTTCTGTACAAAAATCACAAATTAATTCACGGAAACTTGAGAAATATTTACTCTTATCATCAAGCTATTATGGCTGCAGATCATGCAAATCAAACAAAATATTTCAGAACAAAACGTCACCTTCGGGCGACTTATTTGGCTGCCATCTTGAAAAATGACCGCCATCTTGGATTTTCAATTGACTAATCGGTCAGATTTAATTATTATTATTTGGGCAACGAATTTGCCAAATTTTACGCTTGTATATTCCTCTAAAAAATTGCTATTATCTACTATTATTATTTTTAAAAAAGTGTGCATCCATGTTTACTTCAAAGGTTTGTATGAACTGCCTTTTCACTGGCCCCTGATATCTGGCATTGCTAGAGACAGTTGAAAAGAATAGCTATTAGGTAAAATGTGTCATGTACACAAATTCAGGAAATTAATTAAATACATTTTTTTTTCAACGAAATGTTAACACATATTTTGTGTATTATCGAGTCTGTGAAATTTAAATGTTTATAGGGTGGTTAAAATGACCGATACCATATCTAATAAATACGCTTGACGTCTGGTGGGTCAGACTCAACCTAAGTAGACTGGATACAAAAGTAGTACCTTATATATATATATATATATATATATATATATATATATATATATATATATATTATAATATAAAATGAAGTAATAAAATAAGGTGTCAATCAAATTTTATTAGAATTCAAAGTTCAAGCAAAGTATCCTTAAGTCCTTAGCTCATGAGTTTTCAAAGATAATTCTTCTCTTCAGAGGACCATTACCGCAGTTATACTACTACAGGTAATAAAATTACGCTTTGAAAATATATAAAATTATATACACAAATTTTATTAATTTTATATATTTTCAAAGCGTAATTTTATTACCTGTAGTAGTATAACTGCGGTAATGGTCCTCTGAAGAGCAGAATTATCTTTGAAAACTCATGAGCTAAGGACTTAAGGATACTTTGCTTGAACTTTGAATTCTAATAAAATTTGATTGACACCTTATTTTATTACTTCATTTTATATTATAATATTAATGCTCTATCCAGTATATTGAGCTTCAGTTTTTATCCGGATGTTTCATTATAAGATATTAGTTGACGCTTATATCTTTTGTTGGATTAATTTATATATATATATATATATATATATATATATATATATATATATATATATATATATATATATATATATATATATATATATATATTAGTGTTGTGACGATTAATCGGAATCGGGAATTGGAAAAATCGGAATCGGAAAAAATTGTGCCTATTTACCGATGCCAAAAATGATTCTTTTAATTGTGTTTTTTTTGTACTCATGATGAAATAATAAATATTTATTGATTTTAAGCACCAGTCAAACTTAAATCTATAGATCACAAGTGTATTTTTACATTTACGAAAATATATGCATATATTACATGGGATCTTAAGGTAATCTGAACATGAAAAATCAACCACAACTCTATAGCTAAATATTTAGAGATTTAAGAACAATCGGATTCGGAATCGGTAATTGTATCGAAATCGGGAAAAATATTGGAATCATTCCATTACGAATATATATAAAAATTAATTTTATTTCGTCGTTTTCAAGAACTCTGTTAACACTTCATTGAAGGCTATAAGAAAGGGATGTTTTTTCGAAAATTTCCTATGGAATATCCCAACACACAAGAAAAACAAAAATAGAAATTGGGATTTACTTTTCTTCTAAAATCGTCCAATAAACTCGACACGAATTTTTATTTGTTGTTGTTGTTGTTGTTATTATAATATAATTATTATTATTATTATTATTATTATTATTATTATTATTATTATTATTATTATTATTATTATTGTTGTTGTTGTTGTTGTTGTTGTTGTTGTTGTTGTTGTTGTTGTTGTTATTATTATTATTATTATTATTATTATTATTAATAATAATAATAATAATAATAATAATAATAATAATAATTCTCACTGTTTATTTATTATTTTTCACCGACTTGTGCGTTTATAATTTTCTGTTGTCTGATTACACACCACACACACACATTAATTATTATTATTATTATTATTATTATTATTATTATTATTATTATTATTATTATTATTATTATTATTATTATTATTATTAATTCTCACTGTTTATTTATTATTTTTCACCGACTTGTGCGTTTATAATTTTCTGTTGTCTGATTACACACCACACACACACATTAATATATATATATATATATATATATATATATATATATATATATATATATATATATATATATACATATTCATATGAATTACATGTATTTAACGTGTCAATATGTTTATTTTAATCGACCTGATGATTTATATTTTCTATCATTGTGTGTTTCTTGATCATCAAAGTAGATATGCTGCTTTTTGAAAAGTTTTTACAAAGCACGAAATCCTAATCAGAATTTATTATTGAAAATTCAAGTCTTCTTTTCACGGGGATAAAAATTGTAAAGGAGACTTTTCGTACGTGTCAAGTTTTTTGTTTTGTTCTTTTATTATTGTAATACGCGGACCAAGACGACGAAAAATGGGAAAAATTTCTTGTTGCGATGAAAAGGAAAACGAAAGTCAATCATCTGTGTCAGTCGTTGTCTCTCGACATTGGACATTAGTTAGTGCTCGGTATTACAAATGTAGAACTGTATGGTGAGCTACGATGTTCACTCTTTCGCTGCCGAAGGTTCAAGTGCCCCGAAACATTTCTGCGCATGCGGCTGGACGCGCGTTTTTACAAAATAAAATTGTAAAATTCAATAAATTTATTTTGGACCAATCAGATGATTTTCCAAGTTGGTCCGGAATTCTGTGTCTGTGGGAGCCGACGAAAACCTTTAAAAGAGATGTGTATTTTCAAAAAAGACTAGTTGATTAAAAATTCAGAGATAGTGTTTGAAAATAAGTCTGCTGTCTGCAACTCTACTCGACTCAAACAAGACTACACAACACTATCAATATAGCAGTCAGCGAATCAGCCAAAGTAAGCGAACACACAGACACAGAAACAAAAACAAACTTTTGCATTTCCCTTTTTATCGTCTGCTCCTTTAAAAGTAAATTTATGAAAAGAACTATTTAAAAACTTCTCATTGAACTTTATACATTGATTAATTTTCTCCAGTCATTGACTCAGTAAAATTTATTTCATATATTTGAGTGAGAAGTTTTCTCGATTTTTCAGACCAGTGGATTTTTCACAGCTCTTGAGTTATCGATTCAGTCTTCTTCGATATCTCAAATTCATTCCCCTTTGTTCACCAAAATACATTCATAAAAGATCTGTTAGGATCGAGGGTCGTGTTCCCCCGATTATAAACGTGTTCAGTAAATCAAGCGATGTTGCATGCAAAGACGGAGTAATAATTAATAAACAAAAATGAAGTAGTTCAAATAACGTTTATTGAACGTGTGTGTACGTGGAATGATGAAGTGTGTGATGTATGCATGTGTGTCGATGGAAAAACAGTTCTTGAAAAAGGTATAAGAAGAAATGAATGAATCCGGCGAGAGGAAAAGTCTTTGAAATCCGTAACACAAAGAAAACGAGTTGAGAACTCTTACCGTTGTTTGCCCACGTGTTGACGGAAGGAACGTGTGTTGGTAGTTGTTTTGCCCAGACTAGTTGGAGAGAAAAGCGTGAGACGAAACGCTAGTGTATTAGCGTCGTTCTGTCGACCAGAGAAGAGTGAGACGGAACGCTAGTGTCAGCGTCATCCTGTCGAGGCCAAAAGGCGAGTGAAACGGAGTGCTGGTGCCAACGTTGTTTTGCGATGCTGGTCTGTGAAGGAGAGAGAGATTTTCCGTTTGGCTCCGGGTTTTATAGTCCGAAGGGCAGATAACTCTGGTGTCGCTTTACAGCGCCACCTGTCGGTGAAAAAGAGACACCTACCGGCAAAACGGTGTAGTTATGTTTTGAAAGGAGGAGGTAACTGCTACAGATCTATCATTTTCAATGAAAAAGTTTCCTTTAAACTTAATAAATATTTTTCCTTTTGTAAATTGAGAGTTTACTTTGTTTATTTTTGTTTATATCATTTCTACGAATTACCTTCGATAATTCGTCCCGTCCGTCTCTCACTCTCTTTCCTTTCCCTTCTCCCACATAATAAATCTATAAGACAAAACTAAAATCCATATAGGCCAAACTGGAAATTTTTTTTTTTTTTTTTGTCATCGGCTCCCACAGACACAGAATTCCGGACCAACTTGGAAAATCATCTGATTGGTCCAAAATAAATTTATTGAATTTTACAATTCTGCATGCGCAGAAATGTTTCGGGGCACTTGAACCTTCGGCAGCGAAAGAGTGAACATCGTAGCTCACCATAACTGGATAGATTTTGACGTTCAAGAATCAGAACGGTAAGCTTTAGTAAGACAGTTGATAAAGGGAAGAGAAAACACCTCTTTCGGCTTTTTTTTCTTTTTTTCTTTCTTCGTCAGAATTCCTGGATTGTTTTACAGAAACTAAAATGGCGGACGAATTTGTTGTCCCGAACTTTTGACAAACGGGATTGGCTTCGTAAAGCAAAACATGCAAGTTTTTTATCTGCTCTCGATTTTGACATATCTCTGTTAATAAATTTGTCTCCGTCTCCCCGTGTTAAAATAATGACCCTCTAACTTTTTCTGAATGACCTGCATTTTGGTAACAAAGATTTTGATGGTTTTCTTCAGTCTTTTAAATGTGGCGATTTCTCGACTGTTTCCGTTTCTCGATGAAGCCACGCCCATTCATTATGCAACAGCAAAAATCGTTATCCAATGATGTTCACTTGCGTTTCAAGTCAATCGCCTGTTCTTTTGTCTCATGCAGCGCTTTGTTACAAGTAAAAGAACGCCCAATAAATATCCAGGCGCACAAAGAAGATTTTTTTGTTTTTTTTTTATCATTCACTGACCTAAAAAAATAAGTACGATAAAAGCAACTAGTTATGGTGATGGTGAAAAGAAGTTGATTAAAAACAAACGCCCATTGACGACATTAGAAAATTCTAAGCATGTTTACGTCATGTTTACGTCATGCTTACGTCATGTTTTTCATGTTTTAATACATCTACTATCGTTATCATTAGCCAATGGCGGCAATTTTATTTGGAACACTCATATAAAATACAGCATCGGACCCAAGACCGATCGACTATTTCCGTAGAACGTATTGCGGAAATTAACGATCGCGAAATTTTCTGAGGCGCGGGTTAAGCAATCATAGATTCCTCATTTCTTTTTATTTAAAAAAAAACGGAGCTTCAATTAAGCTGGTGTTTTTTTCTTTAAATCGTTCGTTGCAATCGTAAGAAAAGGGATTATTAAAATTGCTCTAAAAATTATACTTATTCGATATGCGTGAGCGAAAAAAGGGGTTCAACTTTCCAGTTGGCCATTGTCAGCAAGAAAACCTTCCTTTGTCCGGAATTGTAACCGCCAAACATATGGAGCGGCTCAACCAACTTGCCGATATTGTTTTTATGCGGTTGAAACTGTATCGTTTATTTCAACCAAGTACCTTGGGATTTCAATTTTGTAGTTAAAGTGTGATGCATATCCATTTATAAGTATCAAGTAAGCGGATATTTCTGTCTTACGCAAAGAAAAGTTTAAATTAATGTTTCTCTGTAACTAAGCACTGAAGGAATGTATGTTGATTGTTTAATAGAAAACAATTGAATTCTTTCTATTTACTAATGATTCACCACTCATCAAAGCTAAAAGCCACCCGAGGATGAAAGTTAATGTAATGGATAGTCATTTGAATGATGATCAATATTATGAGATGGATGAGAATAATGAAATTAATAAAATTTGATGGTTTATGATGTATGTTTAATGACATTGAATTTGAAGATGACCATGTTTTAACTCTAAGGGAAGCAATCTTTTGGCAACGTGTTCAACAGATTGGAAGTCTTGGATAATTTCCGATTGATGTAAGGCACACGAAGGAAAACAGAAATGTTATTCGCAGTGATGGTAGCAAAAAGAGTCCTTGCCGTTAAAGATTTTACACAAATTGGAACTCAGTCAAGCACATTCCATGGAAATAACGATAGAGTAAATAAATCTAACAACAGCTTTTCTGTGAGAAAGGGGCTATGAAGTACAGAAAAAATCAGCAATCATGTAGTATGGTTAACAGAGCAGAAATCGAAAAATATATACACAACAAATAACTATTATCAAACGCACTAACATTTAAATTACTATCGGCCTGTATAGTTGTAAAGTTCTAAAATTGTTTGTAAGTTTTATTTAAAAATGGTTTAATTGCTTTCGAACGCGATTAAATCCAAGATGGCGGTCGATTTTTTTAAGGTGGCCGCTAATTTTAGGCTTAAAAGATAGTAAAAAAGCATACGGTACCACTTACCCTAAGTCTGGTGTGTTTGTCAGTCGGATTATGGTAAGCTTTTGTGTTTTTATTATCTTTAAAGTCTGAAATTAGCGACTACCCTCCTAAAAATTAACAGCTATTTTTTCATTTACTCGTGTTTGGCTAAGTAAAAGTGGTGATAACACATTAAGAGATAACACAACTTACAATCAGGATCCATACTTTGAAATTATATATTCTTATACTTACCTGGCACCGGCTGAGTAGGTGTGATCTTACCAGTCAGGGATACGTCCTCGACATCACTCTCACAGTAACTTTGTTGCTGTCAGGCTCAGGAGGTCCTCCCTCCCAGGTTTTACATTCTCTTTCGGAAGGGGTTAATTTATTGCTAATCGTCTGAGGCGTCTCTACTCGGGAATTACGACGGGGCTGCTCATGCATTTTTTGTAGGCCAGAGCGCGCTAATCTTAGTGCGTTGGCTTTCCACATCTGACTTTGTGTCTAGCTTCCTAGAGAGTAGATAAATAAACGTGCTATAAAATTATATGAGTTGGTAGAAATTATATTTTTATTGCGTTTGATAAAAGTTACTTGCCTATTTTGTTGATTTTCGATTTCTCGCCTGTTAACTATACTGCATGAAAGCCGAAGAGATCATCCTTCATTAGATTGCGAAGTTAAGACAAACTCAGAGGAATTAGTTTGAACGTTGAAATGGAATATTTACACCATATTCCAGTAAACATAATTATTTATCACATCTAGTAAAGATGATCAACCTATAAAGAAATTGAGATGTGGATACTCTTACAAATGCAGAGTGTGTGACTCTATCCTTGTGGAGTTTGCAATAAAGACACGAGTCCACTTGCGTATTGGTACCAAATAAAAATAACTCCATTGTTATACTAAGAGTATGGTTGCAAATGAAAATAACACCACTGTTATAATAAGGGTATGATAGAAAATAAAAATAGCACCACTGTTATAACAAGGGCACGGTAGCAAATAAAAATAAAACCACTGTTATAATAAGGGTATGGTAGCAAATAAAAATAGAACCACTGTTATAATAAGGGTATGGTAGCAAATAAAAATAACACCACTGTTATAATAAGGGTATGGTAGCAATTAAAAATAACACCACTGTTATAATAAGAGTACGGTAGTAAATAAAAATAACACCACTGTTATAATAAGGGTATGGTAGCAAATAAAAATAACACCACTGTTATAATAAGGGTATGGTAGAAAATAAAAATAAGACCACTGTTATAATAAGAGTATGGTAGCAAATAAAAACAACACCACTGTTATAATAAGAGTATGGTAGCAAATGAAAATAACACCACTGTTATAATAAGGGTATGGTAGCAAATAAAAATAACACCACTGTTATAATAAGGGTATGGTAGCAAATAAAAATAACACCACTGTTATAATAAGAGTATGGTAGCAAATGAAAATAACACCACTGTTATACTAAGAGTATGGTAGCAAATGAAAATAACACCACTGTTATAATAAGGGTATGGTAGCAAATAAAAATAACACCACTGTTATAATAAGAGTATGGTAGCAAATAAAAATAACACCACTGTTATAATAAGGGTATGGTAGCAAATAAAAATAACACCACTGTTATAATAAGAGTATGGTAGCAAATGAAAATAACACCACTGTTATAATAAGGGTATGGTAGCAAATGAAAATAATACCACTGTTATAATAAGAGTATGGTAGCAAATGAATATAAAATCACTGTCATAATAAGAGTATGGTAGCAAATAAAAATAACACCACTGTTGTAATAAGGGTATGGTAGCAAATAAAAATAAAACTACTGGTATAATATAAGTATGGTAGCAAATAAAAATAACACCACTGTTATAATAAGAGTCTGGTAGCAAATAAAAATAGCACCACTGTTATAATAAGGGTATGGTAGCAAATAAAAATAGCACCACTGTTATAATAAGGGTATGGTAGCAAATAAAAATAACACCACTGTTATAATAAGGGTATGGTAGAAAATAAAAACAACACCACTGTTATAATAAGAGTATGGTAGCAAATGAAAATAACACCACTGTTATAATAAGGGTATGGTAGCAAATAAAAATAACACCACTGTTATAATAAGGGTATGATAGCAAATAAAAATAGCACCACTGTTATAACAAGGGTATGGTAGCAAATAAAAATAACACCATTGTTATAATAAGAGTATGGTAGCAAATAAAAATAGCACTACTGTTATAATAAGGGTATGGTAGCAAATAAAAATAACACCACTGTTATAATAAGGGTATGGTAGCAAATAAAAATAACACCACTGTTATAATAAGGATATGGTAGCAAATGAAAATAACACAACTGTTATAATAAGGGTATGGTAGCAAATAAAAATAACACCACTGTTATAATAAGAGTACGGTAGTAAATAAAAATAACACCACTGTTATAATAAGGGTATGGTAGAAAATAAAAATAACACCACTGTTATAATATGGGTATGGTAGAAAATAAAAATAACACCACTGTTATAATAAGAGTATGGTAGCAAATAAAAACAACACCACTGTTATAATAAGAGTATGGTAGCAAATGAAAATAACACCACTGTTATAATAAGGGTATGGTAGCAAATAAAAATAACACCACTGTTATAATAAGGGTATGGTAGCAAATAAAAATAACACCACTGTTATAATAAGAGTATGGTAGCAAATGAAAATAACACCACTGTTATACTAAGAGTATGGTAGCAAATGAAAATAACACCACTGTTATAATAAGGGTATGGTAGCAAATAAAACTAAAACTACTGTTATAATATAAGTATGGTAGCAAATAAAAATAACACCACTGTTATAATAAGGGTCAGGTAGCAAATAAAAATAAAACCACTGTTATAATATAAGTATGGTAGCAAATAAAAATAACACCACTGTTATAATAAGAGTATTGTAGCAAATAAAAATAACACCACTGTTATAATAAGGGTATGGTAGCAAATAAAAATAACACCACTGTTATAATAAGAGTATGGTAGCAAATGAAAATAACACCACTGTTATAATAAGGGTATGGTAGCAAATAAAAATAACACCACTGTTATACTAAGAGTATGGTAGCAAATGAAAATAACACCACTGTTATAATAAGGGTATGGTAGCAAATAAAACTAAAACTACTGTTATAATATAAGTATGGTAGCAAATAAAAATAACACCACTGTTATAATAAGGGTCAGGTAGCAAATAAAAATAAAACCACTGTTATAATAAGTGTATGGTAGCAAATAAAAATAACACCACTGTTATAATAAGGGTATGGTAGCAAATAAAAATAACACCACTGTCATAATAAGGGTATGGTAGCAAATAAAAATAACACCACTGTTATAATAAGGATATGGTAGCAAATAAAAATAACACTACTGTTATAATAAGGGTATGGTAGCAAATAAAAATAACACCACTGTTACAATATAAGTATGGTAGCAAATAAAAATAACACCACTGTTATAATAAGGGTATGGTAGTAAATATAAATAACACTACTGTTATAATAAGGGTATGGTAGCCAATAAAAAACACCACTGTTATAATAAGGGTATGGTAGCAAATAAAAATAACACCACTGTTATAATAAGGGTATTTTAGCAAATAAAAATAACACTACTGTTATAATAAGGGTATGGTAGCAAATAAAAATAACACCACTGTCATAATAAGGGTATGGTAGCAAACAAAAATAACACCACTGTTATAATAAGGGTATTTTAGCAAATAAAAATAACACTACTGTTATAATAAGGGTATGGTAGCAAATAAAAATAACACCACTGTTACAATATAAGTATGGTGGCAAATAAAAATAACACCACTGTTATAATAAGGGTATGGTAGTAAATAAAAATAACACTACTGTTATAATAAGGGTATGGTAGCCAATAAAAAACACCACTGTTATAATAAGGGTATGGTAGCAAATAAAAATAACACCACTGTTATAATAAGGGTATTTTAGCAAATAAAAATAACACTGCTGTTATAATATAAGTATGGTAGGAAATAAAAATAACACCACTGTAATAATAAGGGTCTGGTAGCAAATAAAAATAGCACCACTGTTATAATAAAGGGTATGGTAGCAAATAAAATAACACCACTGTTATAATAAGGGTATGGTAGCAAATAAAAATAACACCACTGTTATAATAAGGGTATGGTAGTAAATAAAAATAACACTACTGTTGTTATAAGAGTATCGTAGTAAATAAAAATAACACCACTGTTATAATAAGGGTATTTTAGCAAATAAAAATAACACTACTGTTATAATAAGGGTATGGTAGCAAATAAAAATAACACCACTGTCATAATAAGGGTATGGTAGCAAACAAAAATAACACCACTGTTATAATAAGGGTATTTTAGCAAATAAAAATAACACTACTGTTATAATAAGGGTATGGTAGCAAATAAAAATAACACCACTGTTACAATATAAGTATGGTAGCAAATAAAAATAACACCACTGTTATAATAAGGGTATGGTAGTAAATAAAAATAACACTACTGTTATAATAAGGGTATGGTAGCCAATAAAAAACACCACTGTTATAATAAGGGTATGGTAGCAAATAAAAATAACACCACTGTTATAATAAGGGTATTTTAGCAAATAAAAATAACACTGCTGTTATAATATAAGTATGGTAGGAAATAAAAATAACACCACTGTAATAATAAGGGTCTGGTAGCAAATAAAAATAGCACCACTGTTATAATAAAGGGTATGGTAGCAAATAAAATAACACCACTGTAATAATAAGGGTATGGTAGCAAATAAAAATAACACCACTGTTATAATAAGGGTATGGTAGTAAATAAAAATAACACTACTGTTGTTATAAGAGTATCGTAGTAAATAAAAATAACACCACTGTTATAATAAGGGTATGGTAGCAAATAAAAATAACACCACTGTGATAATAAGAGTATCGTAGCTAATAAAAAATAACACCACTGTTATAATAAGGGTATGGTAGCAAATAAAAATAACACCACTGTTAAAATAAGCGTAGGGTAGCAAATAAAAATAACACAACTGTTATAATAAGGGTATGGTAGCAATTAAAAATAACACCACTGTTATAATAAGGGTATGGTAGCAAATAAAAATAACACCACTGTTATAATAAGGATATGGTAGCAAATAAAAATAACACCACTGTCATAATAAGAGTATTGTAGCAAATAAAAATAACACCACTGTTATAATAAGGGTATGGTAGCAATTAAAAATAACACCACTGTTATAATAAGGGTATGGTAGCAAATAAAAATAACACCACTGTTATAATAAGGGTATGGTAGCAAATAAAAATAACACCACTGTGATAATAAGAGTATCGTAGCTAATAAAAAATAACACCACTGTTATAATAAGGGTATGGTAGCAAATAAAAATAACACCACTGTTAAAATAAGCGTAGGGTAGCAAATAAAAATAACACAACTGTTATAATAAGGGTATGGTAGCAATTAAAAATAACACCACTGTTATAATAAGGGTATGGTAGCAAATAAAAATAACACCACTGTTATAATAAGGATATGGTAGCAAATAAAAATAACACCACTGTCATAATAAGAGTATTGTAGCAAATAAAAATAACACCACTGTTATAATAAGGGTATGGTAGCAAATAAAAATAACACCACTGTTATAATAAGGGTATGGTAGTAAATAAAAATAACACTACTGTTGTTATAAGAGTATCGTAGTAAATAAAAATAACACCACTGTTATAATAAGGGTATGGTAGCAAATAAAAATAACACCACTGTGATAATAAGAGTATCGTAGCTAATAAAAAATAACACCACTGTTATAATAAGGGCATGGTAGCAAATAAAAATAACACCACTGTTAAAATAAGCGTAGGGTAGCAAATAAAAATAACACAACTGTTATAATAAGGGTATGGTAGCAATTAAAAATGACACCACTGTTATAATAAGGGTATGGTAGCAAATAAAAATAACACCACTGTTATAATAAGGATATGGTAGCAAATAAAAATAACACCACTGTCATAATAAGAGTATTGTAGCAAATAAAAATAACACCACTGTTATAATAAGGGTATGGTAGCAATTAAAAATAACACCACTGTTATAATAAGGGTATGGTAGCAAATAAAAATAACACCACTGTTATAATAAGGGTATGGTAGCAAATAAAAATAACACCACTGTGATAATAAGAGTATCGTAGCTAATAAAAAATAACACCACTGTTATAATAAGGGTATGGTAGCAAATAAAAATAACACCACTGTTAAAATAAGCGTAGGGTAGCAAATAAAAATAACACAACTGTTATAATAAGGGTATGGTAGCAATTAAAAATAACACCACTGTTATAATAAGGGTATGGTAGCAAATAAAAATAACACCACTGTTATAATAAGGATATGGTAGCAAATAAAAATAACACCACTGTCATAATAAGAGTATTGTAGCAAATAAAAATAACACCACTGTTATAATAAGGGTATGGTAGCAATTAAAAATAACACCACTGTTATAATAAGGGTATGGTAGCAATTAAAAATAACACCACTGTTATAATAAGGGTATGGTAGCAAATAAAAATAACACCACTGTTATAATAAGGGTATGGTAGCAAATAAAAATAACACCACTGTGATAATAAGAGTATCGTAGCTAATAAAAAATAACACCACTGTTATAATAAGGGTATGGTAGCAAATAAAAATAACACCACTGTTAAAATAAGCGTAGGGTAGCAAATAAAAATAACACAACTGTTATAATAAGGGTATGGTAGCAATTAAAAATAACACCACTGTTATAATAAGGGTATGGTAGCAAATAAAAATAACACCACTGTTATAATAAGGATATGGTAGCAAATAAAAATAACACCACTGTCATAATAAGAGTATTGTAGCAAATAAAAATAACACCACTGTTATAATAAGGGTATGGTAGCAATTAAAAATAACACCACTGTTATAATAAGGGTATGGTAGCAAATAAAAATAACACCACTGTTATAATAAGGATATGGTAGCAAATAAAAATAACATAGACTAAAATTACAACAATTTACATTGAGCAATTTTATAACTAAGATTGAGTATCTTCCATTGGATCTATTTCTGAGCCAGGTAAGAGGGCGTCAGAAGGGGTCCCCGCTAATGCCAACAGGAAGTGGGTTATTTTTAGCATTCTTGGCCGCAACTTCTTGTCTCACAGTTGCGGAGCCATTACCAACGAGGAGATGCAGGTTTTCGGGTTGGTAGGATATCAACGATATTTATAAATATATCAATTTTAGAAATCAGGTTTGAAATATTTTAAGTAAACTTATTTTTCCCAAGGGATGAACATAGACTCGCAATAGAAAAAAAATTACTTGGTGAAAGCATCTAAACAGAAAATACTGATAAAATACTGAAATACTCGTCTCACATTTGTGGGGCCAATGAGTGCGAGAATATGCACGTTGTTTAGCTTGATAGGCTTTAGGCAACCAGCAATACATCTAGTATATTTATAAATATCAGTTTTAGAAATCAGGTTTGAACTATTTGAAATAAACTTACGTTTCCCAAGGGATGGAGATAGAATAGCAATAAAAATGTTTGTCTGAAACAAACATTGCTGAAACGTTCAAACTTCTTTTGAACTCGGGACTGACAAGAGAAATGTATTTAATTTCTGAACGATTCTTAGAATTTGGCCGGAGAAACAAATGGTCGAATCACGAATAGATAATTAAAATCAAATAAATGACCAGCGAAATGAAAACGGACAAAAGATATGGATACATGTTTGGATTTGATTCGTTCATCTTTGAATGTTGGCCAAGAAACAGAAGGAAACTTTCCAAAAATGATTAATTTTCAAAAACTGAATAAGGAATTGCCAAAAAACATAAAGAAAATTCAACGAAACGGAATTTTCTCGCAACCATTTTCGGGTAGCCGAATTGTTTCTATTAAACGATTTTTGTTTTCTTTTGTTTGTTTTTTCTCTTTCGTTTCGTGGAAATCCAGACGCACAATTACAATCCATATTAGTTAGTTAATGTTTAGTTTAGTAATTAATTCTCGATTGTCTCTCGAGTCTGTTTATTGGGTTAGGGTTTGCTCGGAGACTTTCTTCGTCAGTTCGAATGAATTAATGGATATTATACATATCAACATCAATGGGCCATTTAATGCCGATTTGTTCTTAAATTGATTTTTAGGACCACCCATATCCCGTTGGATCAGTATGTGTTATATGTATGTAATTTCCAAATATTTATGAAAACATTTTGGAATTTCCAAATATTGATGAAACTCTTATGTAGTGTCATAGTAAGCTTTCCCTCTTTTCCCTTTCTATCTTCCTATCTCTTTCCTCGTTTATCTCTCTTTTAAAATTATTTATAGTATTCCATTCCTCTTACCATTACGCTTATTATTGCCATTTATTTACGCCATTCGCTCTTCCACTACTTCAAACATTCATGTGCAGATGAGAAGTGTGTATGGCGACAGACAATCAAAATAATAACACCATTAAAAATTATAGTAGTATGCAATGATATATATGCAAATTATGTAATCGAATGCACAACAGATATGTAATCGAATGTATGAGGAGATTTGTGAAAGAAAATCAGTAAGTATAACAATTGTTTTGATAAATATATATGTGTTCGACCATTTGTTTTGAGGGGCCAAATTCTAAACATTGTCCAGAAATGAAGGATAATGCCAGACTCGAGTTCAAAATAACTTTTCGACATTTCAGTATTTTTACATTATTTTGTTTGACAATTTTTTTATATTCTGTAACATGATTTCCCCTGGTAAGGATGGTGGAGATACTAATCATGTAGAAAACTGTGTGGGGTTATGTTTTGAAATTTAGTGAAGTATGCCTTGATGGAATTCAAATACAATATTGCGAGATTTAAAAAATAAACAAAGATAGTTTGTAGAGTTGTTAAGGTATGCGAAAAAACAAATAATTGAATAAATACGAAACAATCAAACACTCAACTAGCTAGGGAATGAGAACACGTCAGAGCGGATTTTGTGACTTGATAACCAGGATGTTTTCCGTGCTTTCTCCTAGTAGAAGAAGGCTCGGAGCACACCAAGGTATATGAAATAAAAGAGTGTGAGAAAAAATTGTAACATCAAATAAAGTAAGCGATGAAAATTCCTTTTGTGTTTTTTGAGTCTTCGATTGTAAACCAGCCTGCGAGAGAAAGATGCTACCAGAAGTGCCAGGTGAATTTTCCATCGGTTTATTTTGTCTTATGTCTGTCATTTAATGTCGGAAAATTGTGTTATACTTTACTAGCAGGCATTCTTGGCGTTTCCAGGGAATGAATGAAGACTCGTGATGGAACGATTCCAATATTTTCCCGATTCCGATACAATTACGCATTCTGTTCTAAATTCCTGATTCTGATGCAATTACCGATTCCGATTCCAATAACGCCCGAACGAACACAGCCACAGCATTAAAGTAATAATCTGCGCAACTATAGATCCCTCATCGAAAGTGTTCACAAAATGGCGTCGATTTAAGGGCGTTTATATAGAATTTTCCTGATATTTGGAGCTTTTATTACCGCAAACTTTTTCTTAAAATATTTGACGCTGGTTTATGAGGTTTAAATTATGATATACCAAAGTTATGTTAAAAAAAATTAACTAACAATTTGTTTACGTCAGGTTTTTTTAGTATAATATTGTGCAGGAACAAAATTTATAAAAAAAACCCGGTATATTCATTTAGTTTTGTATCTCGCCGATAAGTTATATAAAAAAAAAACAATATACATTAGTAAACTTGTAGATAAATTAATTTCTTTTTGTGTGATAAGACTTTATTGATTTATAGCGATCATATAAGAATAACACAATTTGACCCACCCGATATTTTTTTCTTAACCCTGAGGGTTTGTTTTTAGTCAGGTACTTTTGTATGAACTTTTAGGACATTAATTGGTTATCTGACACTGAACAAGTTTATTATTGACAAACAATTTATTGATCATTTTAGGCCATCTTATGGGAAATATTTTTCTGGATCAATAAAAAACGTAATTAATTAATAATCGGGATGGAGGATAAAAGAGTCGAAACAGAGATTAGTAAGATGGTTTGATCAAAATGAGGAGACAGAGAAGGCCTCGACCATAAGATTTTCTTTTTGATTGTATACAACGTATTATGCGTAGAGGGAAGAATGCTGGTTTTTGATAAAGTCCCCTTAGACCATAAAAAATGTGACGTGATGAATATATATGTAATATTGAATAACACTTGAACCAGGGAAAGAGTGACTTTTGGGTCAATGCGATTTTGACAAATGCGATTTACATGGTTTTCTAATTTTCTGCTGGTTTTCTACGAGTTTAACTGAATTTTGATTATGGAAATAGCTTTTGCCATCCCATTGTTTTGTATGCAACAATTAAGGGAGCAGATCCGCGGATAAACTACATTTTCAAAGGCTACGAAATAACGAAAACGCTAGAGTTAAGGAAATCCCCTGTGTGTAGTTTTTAGAAGTTTAACAAATGTCTTTGGTAAGAAAAAGTTGATGGGTACTACTTTTTAATAACTTCATAATATAGTTTCAGAAATCTCTGGTCACCTATTGTTATGGTGCAAGTTGATCTACTTATTTCGGGAATAAATGGACTGACCCCTACACAATAAATACAGTTACGACTAAACATCGTGACAGTTATTGATGGCAGTTATGGCCACAGAATCGGATGCATATTTTCTGTAACATACTTTTGTTAATACACTTTCCAGTTTTCTCAGAACTGCTCCTACAATTATTAGCATTTACAGTCGTTTTCTGCATTTTCCATAATCCCTTCATCTTACAGGCGAGCTCCATGGATTTGCTTAGTTTGTCTGCCTACTTCAGCTTCAACCTATGATCTGCTGAAACGGGGAAATCTATAATTTAGCATATTTTTCCTTTATTGTCGATTGTTATCATGGCTGGTCTTATTGTTTGAATGAGTTTGTCTATGTTTATTTAAGAGTATTTTATGCCTTTCATTTTCCAATACTGACACCAGTTTGTGCTTGTACCATTTGTCTACATGTTTGAAGTGCAGTCGTTTGCACAGTTCCCAGTGGAATACCTTCCTGATCAAGCCATATGTTTAGGTTAGCTTGCAGCATGCACTTATGTTGTCGTTTACCGTTACGTCTCTTTGTCGGCAGAGTCTGCACTTACTGTTTTCCTGAATATTGTATGTTTTAGCTTATATGTACCAGTGATGGGATAATGCCAATATTTTTTCCGATTCCGATACAATTACCGATTCTGTTCTAAATTCCCGATTTCTATGCAATTACCGATGTCGATTTCAATTCTTTTTAAATTCCTAAATATTCAGTTATAGAGTTGTTGTTTTTTTTCGGATTACGGTAAATCCCCGTGTAATGTGTGCATATAATTTTCGCAAAAGTAAAAATAAATTTGATGGGGATGCGTAAATTACACGAGTAGATATTTCTAACTAATTTTTTTCTTAAATGTTTTCCTGTGATTGACGGAAAATAGTGACGAAAACTAAAGATCTATTTCTCTTTAAAAACAAAGCCAATTTGCAGTAGTCCGTCGTAAGTAGACAAAATTTTATTTGAATTTTTTCATAAACGACTGGACATAGTCGAACAGGACCTTTTTAGTAAAAAGCAAACAGACTAGTAAGTGACTTATTTTAAAAATAAAAGTACTGCGAAGAGAAAATGATAAAAAGAGACAGAAAACTGTTTCTTTTCGTCTTTCTTTTTTTCCTATTTAATCACTTGTACCTTTTTTTTCTGGTGTCAAGTTTACCTAAATTTGCTATTGTCTTTTCTAGATTTTAGTTTTACTTGTAGCTAAATAGCAATAAATATTTATCATTTTAGCATGAGTACCAGCAATGGAAAATTTAGTTTAAACAAAAAATAAATAAAAGCTAAGAATCGTTTTTGGAATCGGAAATTACGTTCAAATTTTTCCGATTCCGATACCCCCAAAAGTTCCGATTTTTACGATTCCCGATCTCGATTCCGAGTATACGCCCCAACACTAATATGTACTTCGTTGTTCTTTTATTGCGATCGTAGGTAGCGATTCCGTTTCTTTTTTTCAAATGTCGTTACTGTTGCCATGCCCATGTGCTTTCGTGTACATAATTTCTATGGTCACTCTTATAAATCGCCCAGGTAGCTGCTTCGCTTCCCGTTTTGCTTTCCTCGCCTTTTTGTTTCGCGTTGTGTATTTTTTTTCGAGTCATTTAATTGCATCTGCCAGGCAGTCTTCAATACTTACACTTAATCTTTCCTCTTCTTTCATTTTTACATCAGGTCAGTATCACCTTTCGAGTTCAATGCGTTAATGCATGGTCATTAGTTAATAATGGTCATTAGTTTATAATGGTCATTAGTTTATAATGACCATTAGTTTATAATGACCATTAGTTTATAATGGTCATTAGTTTATAATGACCATTAGTTTATAATGGTCATTAGTTTATAATGGTCATTACTTAATAATAGTCATTAGTTTATAATGGTCATTAGTTTATAATGGTCATTAGTTAATAATGGTCATTAGTTTATAATGACCATTAGTTTATAATGACCATTAGTTTATAATGGTCATTAGTTAATAATGGTCATTAGTTTATAATGGTCATTAGTTTATAATGGTCATTAGTTAATAATGGTCATTAGTTTATAATGGTCATTACTTAATAATAGTCATTAGTTTATAATGGTCATTAGTTTATAATGGTCATTAGTTTATAATGACCATTAGTTTATAATGACCATTAGTTTATAATGGTCATTAGTTTATAATGACCATTAGTTTATAATAGTCATTAGTTTATAATGGTCATTAGTTTATAATGGTCATTAGTTTATAATGGTCATTAGTTAATAATGGTCATTAGTTTATGATGACCATTAGTTTATAATGACCATTAGTTTATAATGACCATTACTTAATAATAGTCATTAGTTTATAATGGTCATTAGTTTATAATGGTCATTAGTTTATAATGGTCATTAGTTTATAATGACCATTAGTTTATAATGGTCATTAGTTTATATTGACCATTAGTTTATAATAGTCATTAGTTTATAATGACCATTAGTTTATAATAGTCATTAGTTTATAATGGTCATTAGTTTATAATGGTCATTAGTTAATAATGGTCATTAGTTAATAATGGTCATTAGTTTATAATGCTCATTAGTTTATAATGGTCATTAGTTTATAATAGTCATTAGTTTATAATGGTCATTAGTTTATAATGGTCATTAGTTAATAATGGTCATTAGTTTATAATGACCATTAGTTTATAATGGTCATTAGTTTATAATGGTCATTAGTTTATAATGGTCATTAGTTTATAATGGTCATTAGTTTATAATGACCATTAGTTTATAATGGTCATTAGTTTATAATGATTATTAGTTTATAATGAACATTAGTTTATAATGGTCATTAGTTTATAATGGTCATTACTTAATAATAGTCATTAGTTTATAATGGTCATTAGTTAATAATGGTCATTAGTTTATAATGACCATGCACAGCACACTACCCGAAAGAAACGAAGATTAGTGTTAATTTGAGGAAACTTATCACTCAGACTCCAGGGAACACCACCTGTTTTTATCAGTGAGAGATCACTGGTATTTACTTGTGTGAGAAATAACGATAAGTATCATCTCCTTTTCATAATAACTTTATTGCAGTCACGTTCCGACTTTGAATTTTCTGATGGCCATTTTTCCAAATTTTTTTTTATATCATAGATGGACAGCGGCCAGATGGTTAGCAATTCAAAAGACATGCAATTTCGGGTAAAGTTTAAAAATAAAAACAATTAAAAACTCTCACTTATTTTATTTGGTTTTGGCAAAGTGCGTACGCAATGTGTTATTGTTCTTAAATTGTAAATGCTGAAATAAAATTGTACTTTGCTTTTTAAATGCGAAAAATCTTAAATAATTTTCAAGTTCTTCTTAATGCTAGCTGTTTTGACGATTGTGAACTATCGAATATGTTGAACTTTTTCATCTGTTCTCAAACTCGTTTAATTCCGTATAAACTTATTTTTGTGGCAAACATGTTCAAAATTTATTTTTACACAAAAATACTTCTTGCGTGTCTATTGTAAAGTTATATTTTTAAATAGTAAAAATATTTTAGTGCAATAAAAACAAATTAATTTGAGTTGTATTTTCAGCATTTAAAAAAGTATATTCCAGTTTTATTTCAGGACAAAAATAACAATTTATGACCAATAAACAATTTTATCCTAAATCCGGTTCAAGCGAAATGAACCGGATGAGACCATTATTTTACAGAAAGACATGAATACATTCACACCTGACCGGTGAAGTTCAGTTCAATCCCCCATACTCTCAGTGGTAAATCACTGCCCACCAAAGAGCCATGAGCGCCCTTATGGCTTTCAGTAACAGCCACTCCCCACATTAAGTCTTGCGTTACATCCAACCCTGGTGAAGAGACAAATAAATAAAACGTTAAATCTTGAGTGAATCATTCCTCCATAAACTATCTACCATATCTGTCGACATCTCTCTTCCCGTCTCTTTCTCCCTTTCTCTCTTCCTCTCTATCTCTCCTCAAATTGAATGTTGCGTACTATATAAACATTTGTAGTTGCATCTATGCGGTGAAAGGTGTTCCTAATCCTTCCTTTATGTTAAGAGATTGTGCGCATTCGTCGATGCCTTTTCCTGACAACGTCGATATTATTTATGTTTTTTCTTTCTTTTACAGTTACAACATTGAATCTGACCCCCTGTCTCTGCTCACTCGCCGAATTCTCACTCGTAATTTCGAGCATCCGGAAGCGAGAACAGGAAGTCGGGAACGACAGTAGAGAAACGCCCTGTACCCGTCCGCAAGCAAGTTAGTAAGCCTATTGGAAGAACAGTCGGGGGTAACGATGGACGAAACTGTGACTTTAATGCTTCAGTCATATTAAATTAGGCAGAAATGGCTCTGGACATTGTCCAATTGCATTAAGAATACGAAACCACCGACTGATTGCACCTCCGAAATCTTCCTGGCTGAGAAATCAAATCGTACAACTATAATGACAAAACGAGAAGACGAAGAAGAAGAAAAAGAAGAAGAAGAAAAAGAAGAAGAAGAAGAAGAAGCAGAAGAAGAAGAAGAAGAAAGTGGAAGAAGAAGAAGAAGAAGAAGAAGAAAGTGGAAGAAGAAGAAAAAGAAGAAGAAGAAAGTGGAAGAAGAAGAAAAAGAAGAAGAAGAAAAAGAAGAAGAAGAAGAAGAAGAAAGTGGAAGAAGAAGAAGAAGAAGAAAGTGGAAGAAGAAGAAAAAGAAGAAGAAAGTGGAAGAAAAAGAAGAAGAAGAAGAAGAAGAAAGTGGAAGAAGAAGAAAAAGAAGAAGAAGAAGAAGAAAGTGGAAGAAGAAGAAAGTGGAAGAAGAAGAAAGTGGAAGAAGAAGAAGAAGAAGAAGAAGAAGAAGAAGAAGAAAGTGGAAGAAGAAGAAAGTGGAAGAAGAAGAAAAAGAAGAAGAAGAAGAAGAAGAAGAAGAAGAAAGTGGAAGAAGAAGAAAAAAAAAGAAGAAGAAAAAGAAGAAGAAGAAGAAGAAAGTGGAAGAAGAAGAAGAAGAAGAAAGTGGAAGAAGAAGAAAAAGAAGAAGAAAGTGGAAGAAAAAGAAGAAGAAGAAGAAGAAGAAGAAGAAGAAGAAAGTGGAAGAAGAAGAAGAAGAAGAAAAAGAAGAAGAAGAAGAAGAAGAAGAAGAAGATAATTCATTTATCACATTTGATTCTTGTCAGCTATTTGGCGATATGTCAACGGAGGCGCAAAAGGATGATTATTTGACATTAAAAGAAGATAAACACTGCAAAGAAAATCACGGAAAGATTTGTACACCGGTTCGGTTGAAACATTGACAGTACTTGTATTGATTAGGATCCCCTAAACAATACAAAGCTAATACGTTGTATCATTAGTTCTCAGTACTTTCCGTCATATCCGAACGATACGCACACAATAACAAAATAAGAAAGCTGAAATTTACGAACTATGTTGAAAGAGTGGATCAACCAAACCCGGATGGGAGACTAGACTGTAGTTCGAAATAAAATAAGAAACTAAAAGAAGTTAAAACCGTAAAAATGGGGTAAGAAATCAGCACTTAATTGAAGAGGACAACTACGATAAACACAAAGGAAAAAAATGATGCCAATGTAGCCTAAAGAAATAGTACAGAATTTAATACCGAAAGGAAAGAAGATTTAGACGTTTTTACATAGCAACAGTGTCAACAAAATAGAACATTTGAGAATGACCAAAATGTAAACAGAGAAAGAACGGAGCAATATATGAGAGAAACGATTAGGTAATAAGAAAGCAACAGGAAAAATACCTTCAGGAAATTGAAGAACTATTTTTAAAATGGCGAAATGGTGAACACAATTAAAATAATGACTATGATGAAGACACTACACCCAAAGGATTGTATTGATTGACTGTGTAAAATAGAAATAAAACATAAAATAACTACTCACTATTAAATAAATCTTGGATGAGAGAATAAACAGGAATTTCAAATCAAAGAAAAAAAGAAGCTAAAATGGTGAAAGAGAAGAACGCAATTAAAGAACTACAGAAGCACATACAAGCGCATAGGGAGAGTTTGAATTACCTACTGGAGAGTTTAAATTACCTACTAGACACAATCCTCGAGTGTCTTCGGTCTCTCTGTAAAAGGGTTTGTCAGGACAATCTGACATGAGGATACTTCACCCTACACGTAAACCCTGACCAAATATTCAAAATAACATAGTATTCGAAGCCTAACAAGATCCCCCTGGCACGGCTATACACTGGCTCATACGAGGAATGATGCATCTTCTCCTAGTAGTGTTACCTCAAGTAACATCACTTTGCTGGATACTCCACCAGACTAGATGAATTATTGTCCTGGAATCCGAGAAGACCAAGATATCAAAAGAAAGATATACTATAACATAGTAAACTGGTCAATTGGGGAGAGGAAAATAAATGTTTTTCACTTCTTTACAAACACAGCATTTGAGAGGTAAAGGAGAACTTTAATGGAATATTTGAATATCTATGTATCTCATATAGAGATCAAGTGTTAGACTAAGGAAAGGGGCCCCTTGATTTCTGAGAACTTCAACTGAAGTAAAATGAAACAAAAGAGAGAGAGAGAGAGAGAGGGTGGGGCGAGAGAGAGAGAGAGAGAGAGAGAGAGAGAGAGTACGTAGGCGAACACTACGGAGAACAGTGAAACGGTAAACAAAACGAGAGAAAACAAAAATGGCAAACGAAACGACTACATAGATGATTTGTGAAACGGAGCAAAGAAATTGTGTTCGATGTAAACGTAATCACTACTAACAACCGCATCAAAGCAACACGATCACAACTAACTAGATAAAAGCCAAGATAGACAAGACCCAGGAAAATAGTAACTGGGGACTCTGTAGACTAACGACTGCACTTTGAATGCACAGACAAACGGTACAAACGCACATCAAGTGACTATTGGAAAATGAACAGCATAAAATCCCCTGAGACTTTTAAATAGAAACGGACAAATTCATGAGGCGTGAACAGCAGACACGATAACAGTCAAGAAGCTCACCTCTTGGGCGCTGGCTTTTCAACCCCCACTTTCCGACCCGACCTTGGGTCACATCTTACTTGTGGGAGTAAGATAAAACTGGCCTTGTGCCTAACTCCTGGAGAGGAGTAAATAATACTCAATAGTAAACTTTTGGTTAAGATCAAAGTGTAGTATCTGTTCCGATGGATACTGCACCCCATAGACTGGTATTGTCTTGGCCTTCGGGGCTTGATTTACGCCGGTCTATGGGTCTGTCCTGTGCAGTTCTAGGAGGTCCGCCCTCCCAGGCCTCGCCTCCCCTCTTTGGAGAGGAGTAAGTTTATTGTTTACTACCTGAGGCGCCCCTACCGGGGAATGCCGACGGGGCTGCCCAGGCAATTTTTAAACTTCACTTTCCCGACCCGACCTTGGGGCACATCTTACTTGTGGGAGTAAGATAAAAACTGGCCTTGTGCCTAACTGCTGGAGAGGAGTAAATCAATACTCAATAGTAAAATCCGCCGTCCCAGCTGATCATAGAGTGAATCTGAAGGAGACAGAAAAAGATGAATACTTAGAACGTGTCAGATAACTGAAGGGACTATGGAACATAAAACTATTGTAATGCGAATAATTTCAAGAGCACTAAGAGAAATCTTGAACAACCTGGGGAAAAGATTAGAAGTTTGAATCAGAGGAAGGAATGGAACCACACAACCCACGGCATTGATAAAAAGATCTGACATATTATGAAAAGTCCTAAATTGCGGAAACCAACCCAAATAACTAAATAATATTACCAATTGCTGATAAGTAATATAAAATAAAAATTACAAGACGAGACATAGTAGAAAATCCTTCTAAAAATGGACCAAGAAAGCCAGAATAAGAAACTAGAATAGAAACCTAAATTGATAAACTAAAGAAAGAAGTTAAATCTGTAGATAAGGCTAAAGAAACCAGCAAACGACGAATGAGGAAAATATTGCTTACAAAAAAGGAAAGACTTACCAGGAAACATGAAGAACTAAAGCTCAAGATACTAGTAAAGGGAGTGAGGCTGGGAAAATACAGATACAAATATGAACAGTACAAGCAAAATAGGACAATAGAAAATAATGAAAAACACTTTCACCAAAACGTAAACGAGGGAAGGAGAAAAACAGAAGAACTGGGACCGAGAGAAATAAGGCAATTTAAGAGTAATATATGGGAAAATGGACAAGACCACAACAGAAATGCGTAGTGGCTGAAAAAACGTGAAAAAGGATATCTAGGAAATTGGAGAAGTAACAGAAACAAGAATTATGAAGGAAAAATCAAAACAACCGTAAGAAAAACGGAAAAATTTTTTTTCACACTTAAGCACGAATATCTCCCATTATTAAATAGGCTAACAAAAAAAAACATAACTAAAAAAGATCGTGTTAAAAAATAAATGAAAATGTTTATGTCATGACAAATCTACCATTTCAGACCAGACAAAAAATTAATTTTATCCAACATTTGGACGAATACAGAGCGAAATAGGCAATACAATTGAACACTTTCTATAGTACAGGTAAAGGTAAGGTAAAGCCTGGACGCGCACGAGTGTCGTTGCCTACACATCGCACACTGCCCATGGCCGTAGCGGCGGTGATTTGTAAAGAATCACCGTGTCTAGGAAGGCGGAGCCCATACCTCTCCTTCCAGAGGGAGTTTTCAGACCCGAAAATTCGCATGCCGTGAGTGGGATCGAACTCGGGTCGTCAAGCCCAAAGACAAGTGCTATAACCACTCGTCCACAGGCCCTCTAATTGAAGCTTAAAAAGTATTTAAACTTGTTGATTTAATTTTACTTGAGCGATTGATCTCCTCACTTCAGATTAAATAATTAAGTAAAATCTTATGTCAGTTTCTGATATGTATCATTTCAATATAAAAAGAGAGCATAGGTTTATATTATCCAATATATTTTTCAAATATTATTGTTTGTTTGATTAACCCGAGGCAATTCAAGAACCAGCACAAAAAGTTTTGAAATTATTTAAAAATATTATTTATGAAATGAAAACGTTTATACAATTCTCATGACAACAATCAGTATTGATAATGCATAATTTTCTAAGCAATTATCAAAAATGTTTTACATTTCTCTCCTTTTTACATATATTTTATTGGATTTATGTTCTTGCTAATGGTAGTTGATTTTATTATTAAGACTGTATTATGCAAAAATAAGTATTTTCTTCATCTTCTGTAAAAACAAATCGTGTATTATGTCATCATATTTTGTGTAATCAAGTAGTCAATATAAACAAATTTATTCATGATTTTTGAAATATCAAAACTGTGTCTAATTAATGATGAATAAAGTGATTTTTTTGTGAATTTAGTTTTTTTATATTTTTGTACTTTTTACATTTGATTTGATGGAAATAAATCAATTATTGTAAGCTGCTTCCTAATGATATGTATAGTTGCTAATTACTGGACATTACTAAAAAATTCTTACTAAAACTTTTCTCAGTAATTATTATTTAGTAGTAATTTTGGTATTCATATGTTCGCCCTCAGTCATGGACCTCAGTCGCATATTTGCCAGGCTTGTATTATGGATCGCCTTGACCTGGACACAGCGGAATAAGAAAATCTAGTTTTAAAATGAAAGACTAACACAAACCTAAATAGATTACACACGAAGCGGACATATCGGAGTGGATAACTAAAGGAAGAATAATATAAATCCAAAACGATAGTTATAAAGGGACAATCACAAGCAACTACAGACCGATCACCTGCCTACAAACTATGTAACAAAATTTAACGTCACAAATGAGTAAAGAGATCTACCATTCTTTAATAGCTGTGAACTATTCCCCGAGGAACGGAAGAGATTCCGGAAAGCGACAAAAGGAACAAATGATCAACCAAAAGATCGCAAAAGAAGTAAACACAAAAAGAGCAGATCCATGGAATGGATCGACTACGAAAAGTCCTACGATAAACCCCCACGCATGGATAATTGAATGCTTAAAACTGTACAAACTATCTGACAAAATTATTGACTTCATTGAGAAAACAATGGAAACTTAGTGACTGGAACTGACACCCGGAGAGGATAACACATGACATAATTTTAAAAAAAAACAGGGATACTCTCTATCTCCACTACTGTTTATCATAGCCATGATACCATCCACCAAGATACCTAGGAAATGCTATGCAGGGTATAGATTTGCAGAGACAAACGAAAAACTAAACCACCTGATATATATGAACGACCGTAAGCTATTTCCAAAAACAGAGAGTAGCTGGAAACACTTATAAATACGACTAGGATCTTTAGCCAAACTATAAGGATGCAGTTCGTAACGGAAACATATGCACTGCTTAGGATGAAAAGGGAAAATTGAATGCAAGGAAAGGCATAGAATTACCCAATCGAGAGGTGATTAGAGCACTTGGTTAACGCGAGACTTATAAATAGCTAGGCATCTTGACAGCGGACATTATCAAGCTAACAGGGATGAAAGAGAGTTTAACAAAATACTTATGGAGGACAAGAAAACTCATAGAAACAAAATTATTTAGTATACCCCTAATTAACGGAATAAATACTTGGGCGATATCTCTAATAAGATATTCTAGACCCTTCATAAATTGAACTAAAGTAGAGCTCAGGTAGATGGATCAAAGAACCAAGAAACTAATAACAGTGTACAACACACTTCACCCGAAGGATGATACTGGCCGGCTCTAAGTAAAACGGAAAGAAGAGGGAAGAAGATTGTAAATATTGAAGAATGCGTGAACGATGCAATTAACGGATTAGAAAAATGCAAAATAACTTTAACAGAACTTTAAAAATAATTAAGTTAAACAATTCAAATATGTCTTGAATGAATTCAAAGATAGAGAGAGAGAGAGAGGAAGAGAGGGTGAGAGAGAGAGAGAGAGCAAGATACAGGGTAAGAAAAAAGACACTAATAAAACAATCCATAAGCCAGCATAACTTGAAAAGGAAAAAAAGAAAATTAAAAAAAAAAAACATGCAGAAAGGAAATGCCGAACGTTGTTGGACGAAAAAAGAAAAATGTCAGGAGAGAAAGAGGAAATCATTTTGGGGGAAGAATGAAACGCTGAGCAAAGCTTTTCGAAAATATCGACCAACAAGCAAAAGAGAGAATTGTCTAATTATCGTCGGACAAGACTCGCTACTCTGTCATGCGGGGGCGAGAGCGTTTTTTCCGTAATGCCAGCGAAATCGTTGCTTCATATTATTGACTGCACAGTGCGCTCTGCTAGCCAGATTGGGTGATTATGACACCGCCAAATTCCTAAGGAATAAGCCAAAAATCTCAATTGCCTTTTACGCTTTTTATAATAAAACTGACGGGGTGCAGCGGATAGAGGGGGGGGGGGTAATGGTGAAGAGGATTTCAAAATTCGTGTTCATGAATTGAACGCAGACATGAAGTTAATATTTACCAAAGCTCACATCCTATTCGGATGTGACGCAAGATCGGTTTGATGTGGGGCACCAATCAATTTGGAGTAGGGACGACGCCAATATGAATATCACTTGCCAGATCCATTATGCTCTCGGACAGAAAACATTGCTGCAACAAACACAATTGAAGGTCAAATTCTGTGGTCACAGGAAATACATAAGAAGAAAAAACAAACCGCACATGCGTGGTCCCCCTCTGTATGTGACTCGATGTGGCGAGTGTAAAATGCAATAAATTTGGGCAATTTGGGGCATTTTTGACCCCCTGGGGGCGCGAACCAGAATTTTTTTAGGTCAAGGATGCTCATTTTATATCCAGCACAATTGCTTCTACATTTTGGCCAAGTTTCAGAAAAATTGAATGGATGGATCAAACGTTATGGGAGAAAAGGTTAATTTTTTGCCATTTTGGGGGCTTTTGACCCCCTTGGGGTGCGAACCAGATTTTTTCCAAGGTCAGCGATACTTATTTTCTATTAATAACAATTACCTCCACATTTTGCACAAGTTTCAGAGAAATTGAATAGATGGATGAAAAGTTATGGGGCAAAAAATGTAATTTTTGCCATTTCGGGGAGTTTTGACCCCCAGGGGGGGGGGGCTAACCAGATTTTTTTTCAAAAATAGGAGAATGTCACTTTCTAATCTGACCAAAGTTACAACTTCATGCAAAATTTCAGAGAAATTCAATGGATGGTTGCGGAGAAAAATCCGGATGAACGGACGGGCGGACGGACGGACGGACGGACGGACGGACGGACATGCCTGAAAACATAAGTCCCCCAATTTTATAAATCGGGGGACCAACAACTGCAAACGACGTCTTCTTTTAGAGATCAGGAAGCTCAATAAAAAAAAGAGTTTTTACTAAAACGTGATTTTTTTCTGTTCAAGTCTTTCATTAAGTAAAACATTATATGTCTTTGCAGAGAATTGAATACGATTGGTTTAAATGGATAATTTTCAGAAAGTTTCTAAACACCTCTTAATTGTATAGTAATTATAGCAAATAATAGCATAAAATATGAAATTAATTAATTAAAATCATATAATTTCATATAGCTATTTGAGCGAGACGTATGTAGAGAAAATGTGGTATGGGATGGCTAGTCTGGATCTGGATTTAATTTTTGTTCGAACATAATGAGTTTGCTAATTACCGGAGATTAATGATAGAAACCATTATGTTGTTTAATGGTGTTATAGTTTGTAATGAGAGTTGCTTCAAGGAGACTTCGTCGAGATTTATTTGATATGAATTTAATCATTTTAGCCTGTTCAAAGTTCAACGAATGATCGTGTTGTGCTCCGTGAGAGAAAAGCGCGTAAATGTTGAGGACTGCAGATTCTGAGAGCACGTAGCAAAAAGCCAATTATCATCATATTTTCATTATATTTAACTCTCCCACTTCTTCATAATCTTATTGCCACCACTGCCACCATCTAATTGTTTCTCATATTTTGATTTCCTTGCTAATATCGGCCGCAAGCTCTGAGCCTGCTGTCAAGAAATCTTTGTACATGTATGATTTTTTCTTCGAACAAATCATCCTGAGGAAACTTGACAATAAAGACGAAACGTTGATGAATACACAAATATTATTTTTGGTTTTCCTTTTTCATTTTCCATATATATATATATATATATATATATATATATATGGAAAATGAAAAAAAGGAAAAACCGAAAACCTTTCCTTTTCTAAGACTGGGTCTCTTAATATTGCACACGGGATCAAAACCTTCAACTTTACCCACAATAGTAAACTTAGCAAGAAACTACACAACTTAATTTTCAACAGCAGATGAAGATCAATTGGACGCCCTGAACGCATACAAAATCTCACTGACACTACATTCTCCGACACTGAGATGGAAGTCCTGAGGTTCGGATTGAAATTCGCTACCGGAATTAACCTTAAAATAACAACTAACATCGTCACCCAAAACTACAGACACGAGGACACGGATTTCATTAAGGGTTTTATCCAGGGAATTATCTCCACTACAACTACCAAATCCATAGGCACAATTCTACTTAAACGACATATAAAAACACTACAAAACATAGCAAGCAACCAAATATCATCATCCCGCCCGCAGACAAAGGTGGTGTTGTAGTTATTATGAATAAATCTAAATACAAAGAAAAAAATATTCTACATGATCAAGACATTTATGAAGAGACTAATTCCACTTTTGTATACAAGGAAATAGACAAATTTAATAAATCCTACAAGAAATTAATAAACAATAATAAAACCTGGTTTACATACATTTATTACCACCCCACTATTCCAACTTCATATGGCCTTCCCAACACCCACAAGAATAATACTCCAATGTGCCCCATAATTTCTGGGATCGGCAATGCTACCCATAAAATTGCACACGCCATTAATAAAATACTAAGCCCATTTCTATGGACAATTAGCCCTTCTCACTTAAAAAAACCCAGAGATCAGTGGCGTAGCTAGACCTTTTGCCGCCCGGGGCGGTAGTAAAATTTGCATTTGGGTGCCCGGAAAATTCGTCCATGGATAATTCGCCCATGGATAATTCGTCCATGGAAAATTTTTTGCTAGGTAGGAAAACTGGTCCATTATTATTAAGTTAACATTATTCTTAATTTTCAAACCTGTCGAAAATTAGTTCTACGGTATCTAATTTTCCTAAATTCAATTAAATTAAAATTAAAATATGAAAACTGATTTTTAATAATTTTTATTCATTTGAGATTTTATCTGTTTTCCTTTTGTTTTAAGTAGATGGTGGGGGTTGCCCGGGGTGATTTTGTCCGATCCCCCAGCTAGCAATTGTAAAGTTTACAAGGAGTTATAAAAAGTATGCTACAAAAACAAACGTTTGGACAGTAATAAAATTAATGAATTCAAACTTTCGCATCTAATGTTATTTCCTCTTTGATGTCGGTGTATATACACCCAAATATCCAACTTTCTTTTCACACCTATTCGATAAAAATTTATATGAAAGTTCCCCTTTAAGTATGAAAAGAAGGAGAAAATGCAACCACAAGATCAGATGCATCTTTAATTCTCAACTCGGTACTATTGTTTCCGTTTCTTTTATTTCTGAACCTTTGGAAAACTATTCTCCCAGAAATCAATGATGCCCAGAAATATCTTCAAAAAAAAGGGCTGGATCTGCAACAAAGTTCTGTCAGGCTGACGGCGTTGAAAGATTTCCTTCTTCAGAATAGAGAAAAGATAGTGGACACTGCAATAGACGAGTAAAAAACACTCTGCTCTGAAATGGGGATAAGCATGGAGCGTCGTATTCGCAAAAAGAAACGAATGGATGGTGAAGGATTGACTGATGCAGCGCTGAGTTTTGATACTGAGTTGAGACGAGAAATGCTGTCTGTCATAGACAGATTGACTGAAGAAATATCTTGCAGATTTCAACAAGTTCACAATCTTGCAAATAAATACGCTTTTCTTATACCGTCAAATCTGCTTGATGATAATTATGATTGTCAGCTTGGTGGATTTGACGAAGATATAGAAAAAGAGAAATTCTTTGCTGAAAAGAAGAGGTTACAGTATGTTGTAAAAGCTTCAGAAAAAGACAAAATCGATGGACCTCTTGAACTTTTGAACTTTATACAAAGATACCAACTTGGGGATTCCGTCCCTAATATTGTGATCTTGCTGAGAATTTTCCTCACCAGAGCTATTAGCGTTGCTAGCTGTGAGCGCTCTTTCTCAAAACTGAAGCTCATAAAAAACTACCTTAGATCAGCAATGAGCCAGACAAGACTTACAGACTTGGCAATCCTCTCAATAGAGAGGGAACTTGTCGAGGAAGTGAATTTTGATAGAGTCATTGATAACTTTGCAGAAAAAAAGGCGCGAAAAATCTGTTTGTAAATTTTCAACCGACTTGATGCCTTGCGACAGTTCTCTCACAAAAAATAAATTTATAGCCTTATTTGCCATTCATAAATACATTTGTTTAAAATATATTAAAACTATTTTTAAAAGAGTTGAAAAGTTATTAACAACAACAAATTTCTGAAAACCGAGCGATTACACACACGGATTTAAAAAAGCACCGATACAAGACGTTTTTTCTCTTCGGAGGGCTCGCCCTCTTAATAATAACATTATGAAGACAAAGAAAAGAAAACTACATCGGACTATTCTCTCCTTGATACATCCATGTTATTTGGCGAAAATTCGGACTTTAACAACAACGACAAAAAAGTAAATAAAAATGATTTTATCATTTCATAACATTTTCAGGTTTTCAAATGTTCTCATTTAAATTTATTATTATATAAAATTATAGTATAAAATTTCATATTTTTTGTTAACTTTTATTTATTTTTTTTTCTCTACTTTCTATTTTTACCCTCTCAAAATGCCGCCCCCTCAGGTGTGCCGCCCGAGGCGGCCCGCCCCCCTCGCCCCCCCTAGCTACGCCAGTGCCAGAGATTTACTTAATAAAATACAAAATCTTAACATAACTAATAAAACCATGAAAGCTTGGACCTAGAATCATTATATACCAATATCCCCACTAAGAAATGTCTTAATTTACTTCAAAAACATCTCAATAAAATAAATATCAGCTTACCCTTTCCAGTTAATAACATAATTAATATTATAAATGTATGCACTAACATGACTTATTTTACTAAAAATGCGTCATACTACAGATACATAGATGATATTATAATTTTTCATCCCCAAAACAACTAAAATAGAAAACATTACTGATAGACTAAATAAAATAGAACCTATCATGAAATTTACTTTCGAAAAAGAAAAACGATAACTCCATACCGTTTCGTGATATTGTATTAATAAACTACAATAAAAAATTATATTATAAGGTCTACCGTAAACCAACTAATAAGAATGATTATGTTCATTTTTATTCGCACCACAATAATAATAATATAAAAACGGGCATCATAATTGGATTTTACCTCAGAGCGCTGAGGATATGCAGCAACGAATATCTAAATGAGGAATGTAAATACATTTAACACACCCTCAAAACATTACAGTACCCGACGTATTTAACCCTAACCCTACGTATTTTATACAAAACTCAAAAAGAAAAGTTCTCTAGATTCACTCAAATCGCAAACAAAATAATTCCTCATCCAGCCTTATAATAAATAGACATATAGCTTTACCGACTAACTCTAACAACAACGCTATTTAAACAGAACTTAATAAACTAGGTATTAATATAGATCAAACTATTATGGATATAATCAGATAATCTACATTCGACACTACATCCACAGTACATATAGTAATAACGAAGGTCCAACAAAACGCAAATCACTCTGGAGTAAAAAACGAAGGTCCAAAGAAACGCAAATCACTCTGTCCGTAGATCACAAAGTCCTCTGTCAGCTTCCAAAGCAGATCTCTACGTTCATCACACGTGCACTTACTTCGCATAGTTTCGTTGAAGACGGTAAGAGACCCGCTTTTATTAGGCTGAGACACACCTAATTTGCATGCGTGCAATGTGACTTCGCGAGACTCCGCGTGAACCGTACGTAATAAAGGTTCACGGACGCCATGTTGAATTCTTTTCCCTCATTCGCAGCGCACAGGACAGACAACCACGAGGAAGTTTCGCAGGTAAGCCCCCTTCACGTTCCCCACAGTACAAAGCTGGCATATATTCCATCTCTTGTTTGGATTGTGATAGAGTCTATATTGGGAAGACCCAGCGCAACCTAGACAAGAGAATTTACAAGCACAAAAGAGCAATCAAAATAAACAACACGCTCAACGCCTTATGTGCTTATGCTATGGGATATGATCATCGTTTTGACTTTAATAACTCCACTTTAATTAAAGTATACATAACAAATCTTTCCTCTCTAAATAGATTTAAATTTTATCAACATTATCACTATATATATATTCCCAAAATTACAGATCTTCTCGTTCTTTGCCACTTTTAGCATTGTTTCACTCTTGAAAAAGCCCACGCGACAGTTGGGCGAAACGTTGAGTTTTAGGTTTTCTGCTGTTCCCTTTTTTTAACATAGTTCACCCCAAACAAGGCAGTCCGCCACTGTAGACGTAAGGGGCTACTGAGAAAAAGGGTGAAAGTTTTTTTTTGGGGGGGGGGCAACCTAAATTGAGAGTTGCACAGCGATATGTCTGTTTACATTAGTTTTAAATTTCTGCATGTCAGTACCGTCAGGAAAACAGGGAGCAGGGAGAGAGTTCCAGAATCCAGCAGCATGAGGAAAGAAGCTTTTGGGTAGAAAGCTCTTCGGCATCTGGGGACCTCCACAGTGAATGGATGAGATTTGGCTGATTGTCGGGTTGGTGTAGTGAATTTACGTCGTGGGAGTATCAGAGCAGCAAGCTCATCAGAGCACAATCCATTGAAGTACTTGTAAAACAGGCACAAGGATGCAACATTGCGGCGATGAGACAGGAACCGGAGCTTGATGGATAGTGAGGGACCTATCAAGTTGGCAACTCTTTTTTGGACCTTGTCTAAGAGAGAGAGAGAGAGAGAGAGAGAGAGAGAGAGAGAGAGAGAGAGAGAGAGAGAGAGAGACTAATGGGTGATGCCCCAGCCCAGATGTGGCAACAATACTCCATGCATTAGCGGATGGTGGCTTTGTAGAGATATAGGATAATGTCAGATGTGAGAAGTTTACTGGCACGGTAGAGGGAGCCCACCTTCTTTGCAGTAGCCCTGGCAATGTCTTCAATGTATTTATTCTAATTCATGTTATCTGTGAAAGTTAGGCCGATGAGTTTGAATGATGAACTCTCAGGTAGGGTATTATTTGCCATGACAATCGGTGGTTGAAGAGGTTTCTTGTAGTTATTGAAGGAAAGTAGCTTTGTCTTTGCGGCATTAAAAGTTACCATCCATTTTTTACCCCATTCCACTACAGACTGGAGGTCATTTTCTAAGGATTCAGCCATTGCCTCAGATATGTGCGCATCGGTTTTGCCCACATGACGAGAGTAGAGCGTGGTGTCGTCAGCAAATATTCCTATCTCAGCCTCAATAACATCAGAGAGGTCATTTATGAAAATCAGGAACAGCAGACGTCCAACGGCATTTATGTAATGTCGCTTAGATGAACGGCCATCAAGGCAACCTGGATTTTTCTTTTTTTTTTAGGAAGGATTTAATTACTTTAAATATTTGTCCAGTGATACCATATGAGTGCAGTTTTAGGAGAAGCCTTTCATGCCAGACCTTGTCACAGGCCTTGGATATATCAAGCGCTATTGCGCTAGCTTCACCTGCCTTGTCCAGTGTATGGTATATGCGTTCAGAGATGATCGTTAGGATATCTGCAGTGGATCGTGCTTGTCTAAATCCGTATTGATGATCAGAAAAATGTTTAGCATTAACTAGGTGCCGGAATATCGCTAGATTGATTAATGATTAAAATATTTTAGCAAAGATCGGGAGTAGACTGATTGGACGGTAGCTTAGAGGATCAGTTCTATCTGAATAATTCTTGAAGACTGGTACCGCAGAGGCAATTTTCCAACTATCAGGGAAACAAAATCCAGCAAGGCGTTTGTTGTATAGTTTTGAGAGGACAGGAGCCAGCTCAGCAGAGCATTTCTTTATTACTATTACTGGTATAAGATCAGACCCACAGGCTTTGGAGGTGTCAAGGTTTTTTATGCTGTCTCTGACTTGAGATAGGGTGATGACCAGGTTCTCAAATGTGGCTTCAGTCCGCAATGGGAATTTAGGGAGGGGGTGGTTTGATGAGTCCAAAATAGAGTTTAAGGCGTAACGCTGGGCAAGTAGTTCAGCCTCATCAGTTGCCGTGCAAACAACATCGTTGAGATTTGATAGCGGGGGAATTGTCCATTGTCCATTGTCCATTGTTCATTCATACCGTCGGATTTATTTTATACTTTAATTTATATCACACACAGAGACACACAGAGACACAAACACACACACACACGCGCATATATATATATATATATATATATATATATATATATATATATATATTATTAATTTTTATACGTACATAAAAGTAATCCATGGACACGTGTTTCTGGCTCACAGCCGTCATCGGCATATCGAAACAATCTAAATAGTTGTAAGCAAAATAACAACGAACGCTGCAATCACCAACAAAAATAATTACATAAAAATACATTAAATATTTACGTGATAAAAAGTGTACATATTTCTAGACAGGGCGTCTTAGTCCGATGGAAAGACGCTGGACTATAGACATCAATATCGTAGGTTCGATCCTTGTAGAAGTTAGCCATGCTGATGACAGCTGTGAGCCAGAAACACGTGTTCATGGATTATTTTTATGTACGTATAAAAATTAATATATATATATATATATATATATATATATATATATATATATATATATATATATATATATATATATATATATATATATATATATATTAACGTAAAATACGTCCTATAAAGTTAAGGGCGACTAATAATGCAATTTTCTGCATTTTAATCACTTAGGAAGTTAAACAATCGAAATAGTTGTAAGCAAAGAAATCACCAATAAAAATAATTACATAAAAATACATTAAATATTTAGGTGATATATATATATATATATATATATATATATATATATATATATATATACACAGGGTGTTTCAAAAGTCTTGGGAACATAACGATTTTTAATAACTCAAAAACTATTAGGAGTTGAAAAATGAAATTGGTACCGTTGGAAAGGTTAAAGTTTCAAGTTTTGTGGGGAATCTTCAAAGTTGCTTAATATGAGCACCATTCGTCACACGGCAGACATCTAGTCGATAGTCCATTTCCTGCCAAACGCGTTCCAGCATCTTGACGTCAATGGTTCCCACAACTGCCGTTACTCGAGCCTTTAGTTCGTCAATATCTCTTGGAAGGGGCGGCACATAGACTTGTTGCTTGACAAAGCCCCAAAGGAAAAAGTCACACGGGGTAAGATCTGGAGACTTAGGAGGCCAGAGCATGAGAACGTCATCACCTCGCCCAGATCTCCCAATCCATCTACCAGGCAGCCTTGTGTTAAGAAACTGCCTTACTCTAAGACTCCAGTGTGGTGGTGCACCATCTTGTTGAAAAATGAAGTCATCAGATTCTGCTTGTTCAAACTGAGCCATTAACCAGTCTTCCAGCATGTTGAGATAGGATTCACCAGTGATAGTTGCCTCTTCAAAGAAGAACGGTCCATAGACACCTTTCTTGGAAATTGCACAAAACACGTTCACTTTTGGTGAATCTCGCTCGTGCTCAAGAAGTTCATGAGGATTCTCAGTACCCCATATGCGAGTGTTATGCTTGTTAACTTTGCCATTCAGATGGAAGGTCGCCTCATCGTTAAAAACAAGCCGGTCATCAAAGCCGTTATCTTCCAACTTCTCTTGCATTGCAATGCAAAAGTCACGGCGAAGTGGCTTATCAGTGTCCTTCAACTTTTGGACCAACTTGAGCTTGTAAGGTACCATTTGCAGTCGTTTCCTTAAGACACGCCAGACAGTTGCTGGAGCAAGCTGAAGTTCCCTGCTGGCTCTTCTCACTGATTTACGGGGGCTCCGCTGAAAGGCTGTCCGAACTTGCTCAACTGCATCTTCTGAAGTTGAAGGGCGACCTGTTCGCTTACTTGGGCACAAACACCCATCTTTCACAAATTTAGCATGCCATCTGACAATGGATTTCCTTTCAGGGGCTTCTTTTTTAAATTTCCTGCGAAATGCACGCTGAACACATGTCCACGATTCAGTCTTTGCAAATTGGAGGACGCAAAATGCCTTGTCTTGTTTAGAGAACGCCATTACTGCACCTGGAAAGATAACACGAAAATCATTAGTATGACCAAAGACTTGATTAAGCAAGCTTTAAAATGGCACCAGTTTCATTTTTCTACCTGGAATAGTTCATGAGATATACGCATTTGTAATGTTCCCAAGACTTTTGAAACACCCTATATATATATATATATATATATATATATATATATATATATATATATATATATATATATATATATATATATATATGCCGATATGCCGATATGCCGATCCCGGTTTGAGGTACTAACTGGTCTAGCCGCACTGATGAGCTGTGAAATCGCGAAACAGTCTGTATGTAGATGACTATATATATATATATATATATATATATATATAGTATTAAATTTTTATTTATACAAACATTATAGGTTACATATGTGCATACATGTTTCGGTTATACTCTTTACAGAGAGTCCACCTCTTCAGACCAAAGAAGACAAGGAAGTGAGATGAATTTGGAAAACTTTCCTATTGAGTAAATCTTTTTCGGGGATGGGATATGTTTATAATTTTTACCGGTCAAGCTCAGTATCGGATTAAATTCTTTACTTGTTAACTTTTTCAATTAGTTTCTATCTTTTTTATTATTTTTATTACATACCGTTCCTTCTATTTCTTTCTTTTTTATTATCGACTTAGCTTGGATTCTTTTCTTCTCCATTTAACACTTCAAAGTTTTAATCTACATACATACATTTCCACGCATAAATGTCTGATCTTCATATAAAATACACACGTGCGCA
>OY744537.1:9488537-9496037 GCA_963556195.1 Sepiola atlantica | reverse complement strand
GGGACGGTAGGGCGGCGCCACTCTACACATTGAAAGAAGACACATTCATGTGCATGGGTGAATTTTATCACTGCCTTCCTGCGCGTTAGTCGCTGTCTGCCAGTCGCTGAGTGAGGTGCTACACAACGTTTTCGTCGGATTACTTCGACCTATTTCAAGGTGTAAAAGAACCTATTTGTGGGTGGCGTTCCTTCAGTCTGGAAAGATCGCTGAAAGGGCGTGTGCAGGAGCAAACAGCTAACAAGGTATGATTATGAACATGTGTGGAACAAAATCGAAACACAACAGGATCTCCTGCTTTTCGCGATGGTTGCGAAAGAATTAGTAACGCCAGTGAGACAAGCTGCAAGGGCGCGTTTCATTTCGCGAAACGAAATTTTAAACGAAACGCTCTTCCGTCAATCATCCAACGGAAGCAATCGAACGAGGGCCAATAACTCCAGAAGTCTTCACTGCCACTGGAATAAAAAAAAAAAAAAAAAAACATCTGTCCGCAAGAAAAAAATATTTATTCTTTAATCTGTTAATTATTCTCAGCGTCTCAAGCGACAAATTAGTTCAATCGCAAACCTTACACACATATGCGACCACAGGTAGCATTCCAAATCAAAGACACTCCTGATTAAAAAAGAAAACAAGTAATTTTATCGCACATTTTCGTTTGTTTTCAAAATAAATAATAAATAAAAATAAAAAAACAAATTCAAATCCTAAAATCAAAAATGGTTGATATGTTTCTTGCTGCAATCGATGGTTGATCACTTAAGGAAACGAGAAAATCTCTTCCGTGATTGGAAAATACGCTACCCTTCTATTATTTAAAAAAAAACTGACGCAACATCTTCTTCCGAAACAATTCTGGGTTCAATCAGTACTTGCAGATTGCCAGTAAAACAAACATAGAAGACCGTAATTCAAAACTTGGCTGAGCAGAGTTTAATTGCCGGGTGGAATAGTAATTTTGTCAATTAGCATGCTCTTTTTTGCTCTTTTTTGCTCTTATTTTGCTCTTATTTTGCATTTTTTTTGCTCTTTTTTGCTTTTTTTGTTGCTTTTTTTGCTCTTTTTTGCTCTTTTTTTGCTCTTATGTGCACTTTTTTGCTTTTTTTTGCTTTTTTTGCTCTTTTTTGCTCTTTTTTTGCTCTTATGTGCACTTTTTTGCTTTTTTTGCTCTTTTTTGCTCTTTTTTTGCTCTTATGTGCACTTTTTTGCTTTTTTTGCTTTTTTTGCTCTTTTTTTGCTCTTTTTTGCTCTTTTTTGCTCTTTTTTGTTATCAGTGTCAAAGTAGTAGTGAATGAATACAAGAAATGAACTCTCACACAACAAAGAATGTTGCAATATTTAGATGCGGGTGTATAAAATAATGTTAAAAACGGGATTTTCCACATAAGGTTAGGGTAAGCAGAATAGTGGGAAATTCGATTGGAAGTTAAAAACTAGAGTTAAGGCTACGTATCAGGAAGTCACCAGAGACACGTAGCAGATAAGCTGAGTAAATCTTTTTCTTTTGCCTGGTACATCAGAGAGAGAGAGAGAGAGAGAGAGAGAGAGAGAGAGAGAGAGAGAGAGAGAAAGAGAGAGAGAGAGATCGTGTTTTGGGACAGCTTCTCCCCCTATGGAGATGGATTTGGTGTATTATGTGTGTATACTGTATACCGGAAACTAAAACCCCCGAAAGCATTGTTAAATCCCTAATGAATTGTGTGTTGTCATTATATAATAACATTTACAACCCCAAGAAGAAGACGACAACAACGAAAAAAAAAAAGAAGAGAGAACGAACTATTGCTTCATGTCATCAAAACAACAAATCTGAAGCTATCTACTTGATGAGTCGCCGTCCGGATAATCTGTATAGTTCGAAGAATTAGTCCATCGTCGTGTTACAAGAATGCCAACTGAATAATTCTGGTCTCATACCAGTCTTGACGTTTCAACACAAAGCAAACATCGATCTTTTCAATTTCTCATTTCTGTTTCGATTTATTCAAGCCATTATTAAACGGTAACTAATACAGTAAAGGACCCTTCGTCTATTTCCGTAGAACGCATTACAGAAATTAACGATCACAAAGAAACGCTTTAGAAAAATCTACGAAATGCTAGTAATAACCAATTAAAAAATAACCAATTAAAAAATAACCAATTAAAAAATAACCAATTAAAAAAATCTACGAGGTGCTAGTGATAACCAATTAAAAAATAACCCATTAAAAAATAACCCATTAAAAAAATCTACGAAATGTTAGTAATAACCAATTAAAAAATAACCAATTTAAAAATAACCAATTAAAAAATCTACGAGGTGCTAGTAATAACGAATTAAAAAATAACCAATTAAAAAATAACCAATTAAAAAATAACCAATTAAAAAATCTACGAGGTTCTAGTAATAACCAATTAAAAAAGGGTTTTTATTGGAAACATCGACATGAAGCAAAAACGCGTAAGACGGATGCATTTCTTAAACATTTTAGTTGCATAAAGAAAAAAAGAGTATAAAAAGTTCTGATATAAAAATTATATTTGTACGATATGTAAAATCGATATTATATGTTGCATTGTCGTCTGCGGCTGCTGGGCGGCCATATTTCTTTTGTCCATCACGTGACCGGCATCTACGAAATAACCACATAACCGGCGATATAACCACAAGGAAAAATATATGGCGCAGATTCATTTGTATTTCTTTCGAGCTAAAGAAACATACTCGAGGCAGATGTTGGTGACTTGTCAGGAACGAACACTTAACGCGTCTTGTCGTGTCGTAGTAAAAAAGAAAGACGAGACAGTGTCTTGGGTCGACTTAGTCCATTTAGAAAGGTAAATAAGGAGTTTTGATTTCGGGCAGCAAGCCCTCGGTCTAGAAGGATCACTTAGGGGCGCGTACAAATAGAACAATCAGCTACCACGGTATGAATACAATTGTGAACTTGAATGTTTTTGTAATAATGACACAGGTTTAAACGTAACGCAGTCACAAGACCACAGCATAAACAAAACTCAAACATTGAAAATGAACTTTAACTTATCTCATAGTGATTCATTAAAACAATATCCAACATATCTGCTGATCTTTTATCTTTTCGTTTCTTTCTTTTTTCATCATCATCATCATCATCATCATCATCATCATCATCATCATCATCATCATCATCATCATCATCATCATCATCATCATCATCATCATCATCATCATCATCATCATCATCATCAATGAAAAACTAATACGCACACATACGCACGTCTTAGGAATAACGCTTTTTAAACATCTCTTTAAAATTAAAAAAAAATATATAAAATATTTGAATTACTACTTTTTTTCTTAATACTTATTTTAATAAGTATTAAGAAAAAAAGTAGTAATTCAAATATTTTATATATTTTTTTTATTTTAAAGAGATGTTTAAAAAGCGTTATTCCTAAGACGTGCGTATGTGTGCGTATTAGTTTTTCATTGATGATGATGATGATGATGATGATGATGATGATGATGATGATGATGATGATGATATTCTTTATTTGAAATGAAAAAGTATTCGTCACATATCGGCAGATAAAGCTAATTAAAAAATTTCTTCAACTACATAATTCTTTTATAATGAAAAACTTAATGAGAATTTCAGCAAATCTCACTCTTTCGATTTGAGCTGTCAACCCGAAACAGATTTAAGGAATATAGGAGAGAGAGGGGGGAGGGAGAGGGGGGAGAGAGAGAAAGAGAAAGGGAGAGAAAGAGAAAGAGAAAGAGAGAGAAAGAGAGAGAGAAAGAGAGAGAGAGAGAGAAAGAGAGAGAGAAAGGAGAGAGAGAAAGGAGAGAGAGAGAGAAAGAAGAGAGAGAAAGGAGAGAGAGAGCGAAAGGAGAGAGAGAGAGAGAAAGAGAGAGAGAGAGAGAAAGGAGAGAGAGAGAAAGGAGAGAGAGAGAGAAAGGAGAGAGAGAGAAAGGAGAGAGAGAGAGAAAGGAGAGAGAGAGAGAGAGAGAGAGAAAGGAGAGAGAGAAAGGGAAAGAGAGAGAGAGAGAGAGAGAGAGAAAGAGAGACAGAGAGAGAGAGAGAGAGAGAAAGAGAGAGAGAGGGAGTGATAGTTGGAACGACAGGTTTGCTTAAACAATGAAATTTTAGCTAAAATAGAAGAACTGATTAAGAGTTGGATACCATGTGTGTGTCTGATTAGGTTATAATATTTCACAAACATTAGATTTATAGTCGTTCACGTATATTAGTATCAAATCAATGCAGAAGTCTGTCTCCCATTAAGAAATGTTTATTTATTTTACTTACGTTACAATTTTCACTGTAGATTAAAGTAAAGCAGAAATATTGAATTTTCTGTGTTGTTTAAAAGAAATGAATTGAAAAGCGATAGTAAATGATTTATCTTTTGTGTTTATTTTGTGCATGCCCTCTGTGTTGATAATATGCATGGGTTAGTTGGAATTTTCCTCGAGTGGCTAGTTTGAATGTTTCAACTAAATACGTGTATCATATTCCAGCTATATAAACGCACAGATTTCCTATGCCTTCTTCCTGATTCACTCAAAAATAATAGTCAAAGCTATGTCAGCAAAATCATGTGTTATAAGTTATAACCCCAAAATAAAGACAAGAATAAGTTGTGAAAAAATAAACCATTTTTATATCGTGCAATATTATTAAAATAAAAAGAGGGGGGCAAAAAAACTAAATCAAATTACAAAATAGAAAAGCCAATAATTCATCAAATTACTTATAGGGAGTTAGGCGGAAGAGTACCTTATATATAAGTCTTCGTTCTTGCAAACATTTTTATATTTTTGTATTTGAAAATTCTTAAATAAAGACTTTTTATTTAAAAAGTTTTTATTTTTTTATTTTTATTATTATTATTATTATTATTATCTATATATTAATACGATAGCGTGTGTGTTCGTGTGTCACGCTTCCGGCAAAATCTCTGCGCATGCGTGCCGCACCTAGATTTTGAAAAGCATTCAAGACAGGTAATTTTCGTAAGGTTTCAAGTATTTCTCTTTTGCGCAACGGTTAGCGACGTAGGATTTTGACGTCGGTTGTCGACGTCGGCCCAATAGGTTTGTAGTTCGATTCCAACCAACCTCAAAGTTATTTTTTCTACATCGAAGGGGAGGAAGGGAGTAAGGTAGGGAGGGGAGACCGGCAAGACACATATTAATACGATAGCGTGTGTGTTATTTTGTGTGTCACGCTTACATCAAAAGCAACGACCTTCCGAATCTTTGTATGCTACTCATGAATTGGAGCCAAATTTAATTTAATCTAAAGCATTTACAAAGTAATGTATAGGTTAGAAGTAAGATAATTAGTATTGAAGACATCATTTCGTGTAATTTACACGGGTCTCGCTAGTTATTATTATTATTATTATTATTATTATTATTATTATTACTTGTTTTGTGAACAACAACAAAATGGTGTTTGTTTGGATTGGAGAGAGATTTTTAAAGGAAAACTTTAAATAAATTTGTTTGTATGTATAATTTTGATTAAAATGCCGAGATTTATAACGTTTTTGTACTTTTCACAAAGACAAACAGAATTGCCTCCCTTGGAGCTTTTTTCCTGTATAGTGTTTGTTAATCCTTACAATCCTAATTAAATTTAACAGTCATTTACATTTGATGTAAATAATCAACGAACAAATTTAACAACAACAACAAAAAAATCATTTTTTATGCTTCTGCAATACTTTTTCATATTTTCCATGGGTAAAGTTTTACGTATCCACCACTAAAATTATTTGATTATTGTTCTGTAAATACATGTTTGATACAATCTGTGGTGAGATAAATTATGAAATTGAGTGAATTTTTTTATTACTAATGAGTCACCGCATCAAGGCCCCAAAAAATCGAGGATGAGATGGATGGATTGTCAGTTGAATGATCAAGAAGTGAAGAATATCATGAGAGGATTGAAAATGATGAAGAATATCATGAGAGGATTGAAAATGATGAAGAATATCATGAGAGGATTGAAATGATGAAGAATATCATGAAAGGATTGAAAATAATGAAGAATATCATGAAAGGATTGAAAATGATGAAGAATATCATGAGAGGATTGAAAATGATGAAGAATATCATGAGAGGATTGAAAATGATGAAGAATATCATGAGAGGATTGAAATGATGAAGAATATCATGAAAGGATTGAAAATAATGAAGAATATCATGAAAGGATTGAAAATGATGAAGAATATCATGAGAGGATTGAAAATGATGAAGAATATCATGAAAGGATTGAAAATAATGAAGAATATCATGAAAGGATTGAAAATGATGAAGAATATCATGAGAGGATTGAAAATGATGAAGAATATCATGAGAGGATTGAAAATGATGAAGAATATCATGAAAGGATTGAAAATGATGAAGAATATTATGAGAGGATTGAAAATGATGAAGAATATCATGAAAGGATTGAAAATGATGAAGAATATTATGAGAGGATTGAAAATGATGAAGAATATCATGAGAGGATTGAAAATGATGAAGAATATCATGAGAGGATTGAAAATGATTAATTGAATGAACAACATTCCATTAATTATGAGGAGGATTTACAACAATCATTTTTGCAGTGAAACAGTCCCGTGGTAATATGTTCCACGGATGGGAAGTTCTTAGAAATTGTGTTTGATGGTAGGCACATCGAGAAAGAAAGGAAAGTTCTTTGCAGTTGTGGTAATAAGATGAATTCTTGCTGTGAATGTCTTATAAGGAGAACCCAAAGGTTGAAGCTCAATCGAGCACTTTCCATTGAAATAACGATGGAGTAGAAAAAAAATAGCAACGTCTCTTCTGTGAGAAAGGAAGTGTAAATAACAGAACAGACCATTCTCCATTAGATTGCTAAGTCAGTTTTGTACTCTGTCAAGGCAAGCACGTGTGCTCTTGGCGGCACCTTCCCATATGTGGCAACAACACTCTTCTATCTTAGGACGTACCTGACTCTTAAATATGTAGAACATTGCACCAGGTGTCAGGTACTTTCTGCACTGGTAGAATGATCGAACAATTTTTATAGCAAACTTAGCGACAGATTCGATATAAGTCTTTCATTTTAGATCTGGGAGTCAGTCCGAGGAGCTTATCAAAGCAAGTGGATTCCTCAAGGATATAACCATTTATTTAAACTGGAGCATGACAAGGATCTGAGTGTTCGTGGTGGGGTGGAAAGGAGTTTAATTTTAGAGATGTTAAGGGTAATAATAAATCCACCTTTCCCTATAGCACCATTTGCTCCAGATCAGAAGAGAGAGAATCAACAATATTCTTCAAAGTGCTGCCATAGAAAATAATAGGACAAAGAATTGTGAGCAGAAACTTATCTTTCCTGCCGATCTCGTAGTTTATAACCCAAAATAAAGACACGAATAAGTAGTGAAAAAATATACCATATTCATATAATGTATTATTAAAATAAAAAGTTTACCAAATTCTTTGATGACATCATTCATTGAAATTATTTTTTTTTAATTAGG
>OY744537.1:9383537-9481037 GCA_963556195.1 Sepiola atlantica | reverse complement strand
ATGGTAGATGAAAAAAAGACTGTACACCAAAAATTATGCAAATTCATCCAGTATTTATTTAATTATAAATAAAAAACGATTTTATCACTCGGTAGATATTTTCCAGTGGTCAAGGACGATAACTCATATTTTCCCGATTTCGAGGTTTGGGGTCTCCATTGTTTACAAAAATGTCAAAATGTACGTGAAATCATTTTTTTTTCTTTTTCTTATAATTTAATAACTACTGGATGAATTTGCGTAATTTTTTCTGCACAATCTTATTTTCAGCTAACACGTAAGTACATAATAAAGTTTATACATTCTTTAAATATTTCAATGTCAGGGTTGATATGCACAAGCACCTTTGTTTTTTGTAAAGAGTTAAAAAAAAAAAAAAAAAAAACGAGTTGGAGAGATGCTCGGAAGTTGTTGAGGTTGTTTCTGCATCTTGCAGAATACCAGTGGCATGCAGAGGTCTGGTGATGTCCCCGGGACCAACTCCTTGATTGTATGCCCCAAAGATTCAAGTATAAGTCCTAGTACTGACAAATATTATGAGAAATAGCGAGTTTCAAATATGATTTAAATCCGCCCCCCCCCCTCGTTTGGATGCTTTTGGCTACTGCTCTGTCACCTCACACTGCAAAATACAGAGATTTTTTTCAACGCTATGGATAACTGTAATAATATTTAAAGTGGACATTTTTTTTTTCATTTATAACTTCTTCAGTTAGGCACCTATGTATTGATTTACTCCTCTCCAGGAGTTAGGCACAAGGCCAGTTTTTATCTTACTCCCACAAGTAAGATGTGACCCAAGGTCGGGTCGGGAAAGTGGGGTTTAAAAATTGCCTGGGCAGCCCAGTCGGCATCCCCCGGTAGGGGGGCCTCAGCCAGTAAGCAATAAACTTACTCCTCCTCAAAGAGGGAAGGCAAAGCCGGGGAAGGTGGACCTCCTAGAACTGCACAGGACAGACCCATTGACGGGCGTAAATCAAGACCCGAAGGCCAAGACAACACCAGTATGGGGTGCAGTATCCATCGGAACAGATACTACATAGGCACCTATGTAGTAAAAATTATTTAAATAAAACAAATTTTTATTCCAGTAATATATTTCGAGTGAATATTTGTGCTTTTAAAGGGTTATGGTTTTTACAACATTCAAACCTTACCAAACTAGCATCGGTCACTTGTGAAAGAATTTAAAAAAATATATAATTTCTTCATAAATATTTAGTTTAATCATCCTGTGACTTTATTGAGCTAACACTTTGTCAAATATCAACTTCAAAAACACATGTGACATCTTTATGTAACTGATGTCCTAAGTACTATTGAACATAAGGCCTGCCCATCTCTACAGTAGAGCATAAATGTATGAACTTTGACACTGCTTTCATTATTTCGAAAGAAGCCGAGTGGCTAAAAGCCGACTTGTTTGTCTACACCATTTCTGCACTAAATTAGTTTTACTTACTTAGTGCACCAAAAAATTTGCTAGTGTCTCAGAATTCATCCCAACAATTTCAACCTGACAAGTTTGGTTACCTATGACCAACAAAATCATTTTTACTTATTTTCTCTTCATTTTTTCTTACAAGTTTTTCCTCAATCATATGGAAAGAATTTTTTTTTTTAATGAATTTCACAATGAAGCTTTTTCAACAATCTTATCCTCTTTTTACATGTCAAAAGTTTTTAAATAAATAATTAAACAACTTTTTTCTTTTAAATAAGTGTTTTTAAAAAATATTTTACACATAATTGACAACCATTGTTTTCATACTATCATGCGCATCTAGATCTGCAGAGCCTTTGTCACGAGAACCGTTCGTAGTCCTCGACTTTTCACATGTCTAATGAAAGCGAAATACTTTACACATTCTGAACGTCACCTGACAGGACACAGACCTAAACAAAAAGATTGGGATGCACTAGCATGCACATATTGCTGACATAAACATATCTGCTGGTTTGGTCATGTCGTGCACATGAAAGAGATCCCTACACCCCCCCCCCCCCTACAAAGAACTGTGATTCAACAATGAGTACAAAATATGTTTGGAATCATCGGTCAGACACGACCGACAAGAATCTTCCAATACTTTCATTTGCTACTTCTGTGGCCACAGAACCTCTGTCCACCCAAACTTTCATATCACTGTCATTGATGCATCAGTCTCCTCTTACTAGATCTGATTTGTATACCCTGGCCATTGTTTCGGCCAGCATGCGACAGAGAGGCATCTCTGATCTCAACGTGATGGTCAATGCACTTGTGTGATGCTTGATGAATGCGGTTACAATTCTAAGCCAGTCACATATGAGGAAATGACAGATTACCGCGCAAAGAAACCTCTGGGACTGTCTTCAGGGTTGCATAGATAAGAAAATGGTAATTGAAAGGATATAGAAATTTTTGATGCAACCAACCAACCTGGATGATAGTTTGCAGAATTGAATAAATTCATATAAAATGTTCAACATTGTTTGTATACATAAGCCATGTCGTCCAACCACTATGAAGAATTAATTTAGAATATCCAATATTCTAGTTTATTACAGTGATCTGCTTGGACCACAACAGATGATGAGGCAATTTTAAGCTGTCGTTATTTCAACCACAAGAAAGAAAGCTCATTTAATTTCGGAGGAGTAAAAAAAAAAAAAAGAAGCTATTTTTATATTTTCATAAACATTTGCTTTTGTAAGTTGTGCATCAACTTTTGTGACATTCAATTTTATTTCTTGTTTATATCTCAGGAAAAAAGACAAAAAAAAAATCCCCTTTAGCTCAAATTTTATTTATTTATTTATTTTTTTTTACAAAGTTTTTCGAAATATTACCCCCCAACCGATTTTTTTCATTTTTTCAATCAAGTCAAATTTGGTCGACGTTTTGACAAAGTTAAACAAGTGCAACAAATGTTTCAGTCAATGTATTTCTGTATACAAAAAGAAAGATAAAAAAAAGGAATGGAAGGAACAGTCAACAAGAAGGAAAGGGGAGAAGTTAACAAAGGGTAAGGGGAGGGAGGGGAGGGAGGGGGGAGACTTTCCAGAATCAGGAATGATTCTCAGACTGAAAGCTGCAATTCTGAAAAGTCAACCTTCAACAAAAGTTCCTTCTGAACATTTGAAGCTGAAAAAAATTTGAATTTTGTGGAATTCTGGACATTTCATTAAATTCTTTTGAAAACAAAAAAAAAAAAACGTGTTGTCATTTTCTCCAAATTTAAATTGACACCAAGGCCACATGACTATGTTCGGAGAATTTGTCAAACTAAAGATTCCATAATTCTTCATAATATAATGCAAATGTGTGCACAAGCTTTTTGATTTGGATTGATCATTCACAGGAATTTGATTCCATTTATAGAACAGATTAATTAGGGCCAAAATCCACAGACTTTCTGCAGGAAAGAGTAAGTCGAGCAAGAGTCGGCGAAGGTAGGTGCGGCATATCAGATGAGGTAGGCAACCACTATGTACATGATTAGTACAGTGACAATCATGCCCACAAATAAGATGATCTTATCCTGTGACGTCCGTTTCTCAATCAACCGCATCACTGTGTTGGACAGTCCGAGCATGTTGGCAATGTCCAGTATCTTCTTTCGAGTGCCCTTCAGTGTGACCGATTGCTCTCTCAAACTCCCCAAAACGCTGCTGCCGGCCACAAGCAGGTCATCTAAGCCACGGTGGGAATTCTGCAATTGTGTATTGTGCCTCAAGGCATGATCCATTTCAATCGATGTGTCTTGTTCGTTGGGCGTGAATTTGCGCGACAACAACGCTGTGCGGTCTCTGTCTTCCTCTTCACGTTGATAGCTAAAAAAAAAAAAAAAAAATTTTTTTTTCAATAAATTAAAAAAAATCTCATGAAAAAATTTAATATAAACTTTGTTTATATTAAATTTTGATTTCTTTTAAATAAATTTGTATATTCAAAGGCTTCGATAGCTCAAGATCGTTGGTTGTTAATGAGATAAAAATTGACACCAGTTCTTAGATTCCGAGCTTGTATCATCATTTGAGGAAATAATTAAAACTCACCATCTAAAATAGATTGGCAAAAAGAAAAAAAAAAGTTTTTTAATTTAAAAATTTTTTTTTTTTTTTTTACTATTTAATGGAAAAATTTTCTTTTAATAATTAAACACAGAAAAGTAATTTTTTTATTTAATGGAAAGTATAACATTTCATAAGAATTTCCTTTGTTTCTAAGGAATTTTATACCGAAAATGTTGAAACAAATTATAAATTATATTTTGATTGTGTTATCATTTCAAGTAAAACTAATAATATCAAAGAATTAGAAAATTTTATTTTTAAATTAATTTCCTCGAATGTTAGGAATTAAATATTTTATGTTTCAGAATTTTTGAGATGAGATAGGATTGATAATTTGTATTATTCAGACTACTGTTCTTTCATCTGAGATGTTATTCTCATCGTCCGAAATGTTGTGAGAATAACATCCAAGATGAGAGAACAGTAGTTCAAATAATCAAGAAAGTTTTATGCGAGTCATTAATCATGTACCAACTATCAGGATTTGTCCAAACACGTGGTTCAAAAATCGACCAATCATTACATGGAGAAGTGGTGTCCGTGCACAGAAATTTGAGAGGAGAGGGGTAAAAAGATTGAATCAGCATTCAAAGGTTTTATTTTTTTATGGGTTTTAACAAGGAATTTGCATTGATAAAGCAAAGAAAATACTTATAAAAAGAAAAGACGATTATGTTTAAATTTTGGTGATGGTTGAAAAAGGAGGAGTGGGAGATGATGTTTAAAAAGGGGCTGAGAAGGAAGGAGATAGATAGAGTGATAGATATAGAGAGATAGTTTGTTTGTTTTGTGGCCTGTCAAAATTTATGGTGATTTTATGCCAATAAATTGGCAAAAAAAATTATATATTTGAGAAAATTTAAAATATTATAAACTAGCATAAGTACCCAGCTTTGCCTGGTGGATATTTTGAATAATCTAAGTGAACAACTAAATTCAAAATAAATAATTTATTTGGACGATTCAGTAGTAAAAGAGAGGAGTTAAATAGAAAATATCCACTCCATCATGGCCGCCGTATCTGAAATCAAAACTTTCGAACCGGTGTTAATCCCCCCCCCCCCCCACCAAAAAAAAAAATTCCATTTTTTTTGTTATGCTTGCATTTTGTGCATGCCCAACAGTAGTTATCAATGAATTTTTTTCCTTTTCTCGATTGGAAAGACATTGGCCGTTGGCATTTTTCGCATTTAAGGAGTTATTTAACAAAAGACACTGTTGATTTTATCTTCTATTTATTTATTTTGCGTTAAATAAATTGAACAAAAAAAGCAACTACAAATTTTTTTTTTACGTCTAAATTACCAAAAAAAAAAAAATGATATTTTTAATATCATAATTTAGATGTAAAAAAAAAAAAATTTGTAGTTGCTTTTTTTGTTCAATTTATTTAACGCAAAGTGTGTTAAAAACGTTTGTTTTGGCTTAATTTTTGGGCCCGGAAGTTACATTTTTTTTGTTTGTTTAACGCAAACGGTTTTGAACATATTTTTTGCCATCTTTGTTATTAATGTATTTTAGTCTTCATTTTATAATGAATGCACAGAAGAGGCTACATTTTTGAAGGGCATTGACGGTTTCGTTTTGAGAGATGCCCTGTCTGCCAAACTTTTTTTTTCTATATGCAACGTCACCTTTTTGCAGAGGTCAAAGTTGAAATTTGAGCAAATAATCATCTTTTTGTATTTGGAGTGCCACAAAATGGCAGTTGTCCCCCCCCCTCCCCCGACGAATACCACCAGAAAGGATGCCCTAAATGAACCCCGTTTGTCCATGAAACAGGAACTGCGAATGAGCAGAGCTCGTTAACACCCCTCACCTTCAATGTCTAGCCTCTATGGGCCGTACCTTGTGGTATTCAAAGAGAAAGATGTTGACAAAGAGAAGGAAAGGGACAAAGTCGTTGAGAGGGGAGAGCAAAAGGGGTCGAAGATGAAAAAGGGTAGTGAAGAAGAGAGAGAGGAGGAAGACAAAGGAATCGAAGGAGGAGGCAGAAAGCAAAGATGCCGAGAAAGGAGCCAGACGACCAAATATCTTTGAAATGTAAGGAAGCAGACAAAAACATGGAAGAAGAGGACTAAAAGGAAGCAGCAGTTAAAGAGGAGGAGACGGAAGACAGAGAAAATGAATAGGAGGATTGAGATATGGATGGAGGACGAAGAGGAAGATTGATAAAAAGCAGCAACCAATTTCCCCATTTCAAATAGCAAAACCTAATTCCTTAAAATTTCCCCTTTTTAGAATAAATGATAGAATTTATGTGGTTATTTGCAACATCAAAATGCAAAGAAACTTATTTACCGTTTGTGTTGTAAATGTCTCATTGCCGCCTGCAAGTGTTGGCAGTCATACTTGAGTTGGTCAACTCGCATTTTCGCATTGGCCCTTCGACTGACCGGCTCTTTATTGACCAACATGTCCAACCGTTCACAATGGCTTGTGATCATGTCAATGTGTGCTTGAATTTCATTTTCAACAATGTGGATATTCTGACCCGTTGCGCGTTCCAACTGGGACAAATCCGTCTGAACCTCTTGGATCAATTTGTTTGTTTGGTGATAAAGGCTCTCCATTTTGGGACGTGGATTCTATTACTTAAATGGTGACTAGAAGAAAAAGCAAAGAAAAAGTTAATATTGAAACATCAAACTTCAGAGATGAAGGCAAATTTCTAGTCTTTTTATCACAACTGAAGGTTGGCAACCCATGCATCTTCAAGCAATTCTGTTTATTTTCATAAGGAGGCGAATATAGGTGGGTTACGTTCCCAGAATTATCGCAACTTGTGGTATTTCAAAGTTTTCCTCCTGCTAGACTAATTTCTTTGTTAAAGATAGAGTTTCTTGGCCTTTTGGCCAAGATCAAAGTGTAGTATCTGTTCCAATATATACTGCACCCCATAGACTGGTATTGTCTTGGCCTTTGTGGCTTGATTTACGCCGGTCTATGGGTCTGTCCAGTGCAGTTCTAGGAGGTGCACCCTCCCAGGCTTTGCCTCCCCTCTTTGGGGAGGAGTAAGTTTATTGCCTACTGCCTGAGGCGGTCCTACCGGGTAATGCCGATGGGGCTGCCCAGGCAATTTTTAAACCCCACTTTCCCGACCCGACCTTGGGTCACATCTTACTTGTGGGAGTAAGATAAAAACTGGCCTTGTGCCTAACTCCTGGAGAGGAGTAAATCAATACCCATAGCTAGGGGAAGAAGAAAAAAACCCAATACTTTTCGCAATTTAAAAAAGATTATTCCAATGTGTATTTCTTTTACACAAAATTCATTTTTACCATATTTAACCATTATTTTTATCTGACAATATACTGTCGTACATATACAATTTTCAAGATGGCTACTAACATTCACATGTATATTTTAGAACTCTAATGTGCAGAAGGCATATTTCACAGTTCATCATATTCCGTTTAACATCTGTTTTACTTTTACATGCTGGCATGTGTTGGACGGCTTTTAGAAATTGACTTAAAAACCTATCTTTGGGCAGGTCTTTATTTATCCCTCTTTCTCTAATGTCTATTTTTTATCACTTTCTCCCATGTTTTCCTTTGACTACCTCTACCAACTGACCCTGCTACCCCAACTGTTCTACATCTACCAATCCAAAAACTCTCATCCATTTTTTCAACATGGCCATTGATAAACAAAAATTACTTTTACTTTCAATTTATAAAGTAGTAAATCTTTTTATTAACGAAATGGCAGGTTTCACTAGAAATAGTATATTTATTTCAGTATTTGTCCCAACTGCTGTTGTCCAAACATCTCAATCTGAAGTCTGTACCGGCCGTTTTGTTGTTGCAACGTGTCGTCCAGAGGGGGGATTAATTAACGACCTAATCCTCCCTACCTCTCTGCTTGGGTGACACAAGTGTATTGGTGGGAAACTGAGGATGTGGATAAAACCATCAGAGAGCAGTCGGCTTAGCTGTCAGGTCGACATGTCCGTTATTATGCAAGACCTGCTCTTCTTATCGTTAATAGACTTTTGGATCTGTATGGTTGATAACTGGCTTTTATGGTGGATTGATTCATGGGCCTTTCGTTGTGGGATCCAGTTGGGGCAGTTTATACAGCTAATCAAAATAGCTTGGTGTTACATTGTTTCTATTTTCTTTTTAGATTGGCTAAGGTTGCTTCAGCTCTGGTTTGCTTCTAGACTCATCTGGGCTACTTTGGTGGACTGGACAGTCTAATCGGTGCATCATTAGTTATCTAGATCTTATGCTTGGTTAGGTCGGCTATAGTGTCTCTTTGAGCCACAGCATTGCTGGGATTCTACTGCATGTTTCCAAAGTTACCAGATCTTGGATGGAGTTGGAAGGGGTCACAAAACTGGCACTGTTTTCACAAGCCACCAACCTGATTGAACCAATTCCTACTCCATAAGCCGCAGAGTACTGAGGAAGATTTTTTCAAGTTAGTTAAAGCAAGTTGACTGGTACCTGTGAAACGGTGAATAAAAAGTGGTCATAATCGAAAAATCCAATACGGAGTCCTGAAATTTGGTAGAAGATTGCAAGGGAGATATGTCTGAAATTATAATATCTAACAAAGAGAGGTAACTCAACCCACTTTTATTAAAAAATATGTTGGTGCTTCTACAGAATTTGAACCGTTTATGGTAAAAAAAAAAAAGACAAACAGTTCGGTTCAAATTCTGTAGAAGTACCAACATTTTTTTTTAATACAAAAAAAAAATAATTTTAAGTCAATATTTTCACGAAACAAAATCAACGAATTGAAGAGTAAAAAAAAAAAAAATAGAACATAAATCCTTTTTCGAACGAGACAAAAAAAAACACAGCAAAAAATGACTGACTCGTGGCAGATAAAGAAGCTTCAAGACAAGAAAAAAAAAGGAAAACTTAAATCAATTCCACTATTTTCAAATCGATTAAAAAAAAATTAGATTTTCATTTTTGGAATTTAAAAACATATGTTTTTAACTGATTATTTTTGTGAACCGTCGTTCCGAGGTCGAGTAAGTGTAATTTTGCTTTTTAAGCAAAATTGAAATCGAATGTCAATAAGCAGTAAAATAGTTATTTTTAAAATTAAAATTCAAGACATTTTTTTGAAGGTTTTGATTTACTGTAGTTACCGAGGATTGTTATCTCATTAAAACAACAACAACAAAACATTGATCAAAAACATTTATAGATTTGTTGTTAATACAACAATACACATTGGTCTTGGTCATAAGTTCAGCCCATGGTCGCCGGTATTGCCTCGGTAAAATCCGGTAACGAGTTACAACAGTCGAAAGGCAACAATACAACATGAAACGAGTTGTTCAAAAGGCGAAAACCAGAAAAAGAAAAACATTTTACCGGTATATTTTCATTGAGTAAAAGTCCATAAACGCCTCAAAAACTGGATGTGAAATCGGTACAATTGGTGCCGTTTATTAATTCAGCCACCGGTTTTGCGGCGCTAATATCTATATTGTTGCATCGTATTTTTCTTGTAAATTGTCGATTTTTTGTTGCTTTAATTATGGTTTTCTAGTGCTATCTTTAAAAACTTTTTTTTAGACATTTTATTTATGTAAATCGTCGCACTTTGTAAATTAGAAAACAATTATAAAAAAATAAAAAGTAAGAATTTACAAATAAAAAAAACAAAACAATAATGTAACTATACCAGTAAAATAAAATGTAAATAAATCATTTCGTTTCAGGAACTAGGGTTTAATTTTGTGTGGTCGCCTTTCGGCTATTGTTGTAATTCGTTATCATGGGGGCGGATCTATATAAGCACCAAAAACAAATTATTAAAACATTTAAAAGTAAATAAAAAAGGGGGAAATTCGCGACTAACGTTTTTTTTTTTAATAAAAAAAACTATTTTGCCGATTTGTTTTTTCACAAACAGGAATAGAAAAAGAAAGTTTCACAATAATTTCGACCCACCGAAAAATTCTGTCCTATTCGTTTTAGCTACTTCAAACTCCTTAAAACGAACGTCGTGTTTGTTTTCCTATTTCCAAATTGACAACAATAAAATCTCGACATTTCACCGTACAAAATCTGTCAAGTGTAAAAAAAATGCATTTTCCGGTGGACGACGACGTCAAACGTGTCGTTAGAGATACTTCCGGTTTAAACCGATCTATTCATCATCTTATTTTCGTATTTTAAAAATTAATTTAATGAAATGTAATATATTTAATTTTATATTCTAACAAAATTATTTTGTATTTAATTAAAAAAAAAATTAAATTCAAATTTATATTTGATATACGGGTGTCTGGGGCAATGACATATTTTAGTATACGATCTAAAGCCGTACTTTAGTATTAATTCTATTTCTCTTAACTTTGACTTTTGAATCTGTTCTGATACTAGACTTAGTCTGTTAGTGAAGGAGAAGTCCTTCTAGACTGAGGCAATTTAAATTTTTGTTCCAATTATGAGTGCCTTTTTTTGGGGAGCTGGATTTTCTTAACATTAAAAACCGAGCATGTGTCTAACTTGGCCCTCGTGGGGAGGCAAGTAAATAGGAACCCGTTCAATAATCATTCTTGATTCACCCTATTTCACTCACCCGAATTATTTTGAGTGAAATGGAATTATTTGTACTTAAACCATGATTTTAGGAACAAAGATTGGTAATGATCTCGTTTGGAGTTTTGTAATAAAAAAAATATGTATAAGCGATGAAAATGGTTTTATGTTGTTTTTTTGGTAAATTTTTACTATCCATTTCCAGCGCAGTTTACCCCTTAAAAAAGTTCAAATTCTACTTTTTTTGTGCAAATACATTTAAACAGCCTAAAAAAAATCCGCAAAGAAGAAATTAAAATTTTTTTTTAAAGATTTTAGAGTGGGGGTTCACTTTCCTTTATAAATGTAACGTAAAATGAGCACCCATTTTCTGGCCAGTTAGCGTCCAACGAGACATGTAACCGACTTGAGTTTTTAATAAAAACACGTAAAAATTTAGCGATTTTCGTGTTTGTTTTGGAGGGGGTGGGCAAACTTTGACTTGAGTCCCCCCCCCCTAAACACCCAGAAAACTAAATTGGATAAATTTCTACGTGTTTTTATTAAATAAATACCCCCCATTCCAAATTGGCTAAATTTCTACGTGTTTATTTAATAAAAAAAACCCACCCTAACTCCAGCCCTAACTCTAACTCTAACTCTAACCCCAGCCCTAACCCTAACCCCAGCCCTAACTCTAACCCCAGCCCTAACCCCAGCCCTAACCCCAGCCCTAACCCTACCTCTAACCCCAGCCCTAACCCTAACTCTAACTCTAACCCCAGCCCTAACCCTAACCCCAGCCCTAACCCTAACTCTAACCCCAGCCCTACCCCTAACCCCAGCCCTGATCGTAAAAAAAAAACAAACGTCGCTTTGATTATGAGTCCCGGTAAAAAAAAACACACACTTGACAACGAGAACTCGAAACGAGGCTAACAAAACAAGACTGTCGACGCCATGTTTTTGCTGTAAAAATCCGTGCCCAGAAATTTTTTTTTTTCATGTCTAATGAAAAACCGTAAAAATAAAAACAAATGGAAGTAGGAAAATCTCCAGTCTCGAATTAGAAACTCAGGTCGGTTACATGTCTCGTTTAATGTTAAGTGGCCAGGAAATGGGTGCTCATTTTACGTTAAATTTATAAAGGAAAGTGATCCCCCACGCTAAAATCTTAAATATTTAATTTTTTTTTTAATTCCTTCTTTGCGGATGTTTTTTTAGGCTGTTTAAATGTATTTGCACAAAAAAAGTAGGATTTGAACTATTTTAAGTGGTAAACTGCGCTGGGAATGGATAGTAAAAAAATACCGTTTTTTTTTTAATAGTATTTAAATGAGGAACCATTGCGAGTAAAACTCTACTTATTATTACCCGTTTTCAGATGTTTTAATACATATTTCGTCTAAAACACGCAATATCGATATCAAGCATACGAAAACGTGGATTGTGAAGCAATGAGTACTGAAACGAACTCTTGGAGTGAATTATAAGAATAATTTATTTAAAAAGTTTCTTAATTTCACAACTTATTTTATCTCAATAAAAATACAAAATTAATATGTATTTCACCTTTTTTTTTCATCGTAAAGTGAATTATAAAAATAAGTGCTGGTTTCGTTTCGTACTTCCATTCCATTTTTCGTTAGGCCGTACTTCCAGTCTGTGCGCGTCCATTTTGTAGCTTTTTCTATGCTATTTTGTAGCATATTTACACATTTCAAACATGTTTTTCTTCCGATTATATGGGTAACATTAAGTAGATTTTTACTCGAAATGGTTCCTCATTTAATATTATTTTATCGGATTGACATCCTCTATTTTATTAACAAACTGCGTAAACACAAAAACAGAAACCAACTCGAATTCACTTCAACAACAAAAGCTCAAGCTGGGGCCATAAAAATCAGCTCCCAGAGACAGTCTAACAAAAAGGCGCAAAAAGCCAAAAATGTTGATCACGTGTGGTGCTCTGAACTACGTCCGCCAAACCACTATGAAACAATATAAAAGCAGACCGCGCAACAAAATCTGTTTCTCTCTCTCCCTTTTTTCTCTTTCCTCTTTCTCAGAGAACACAACTTCGGATACCCCTCACCTTTTGAGTTGAGGGGGGTGCCAGCGCGTCGGCTGACTACTAAACACGCACCCACACACATACACAAAGGCTTACACTGCTATCATTCTTCAACGCATACAACCACACACGGCTGACAAAGACACACACACATACAAATGCCTAAACGAATTATCAACTCTCACGCATACACATTCGTACAACCACGAACAAAAGGCGACACTCACATTCACACACTTCGACACATGATTACACTACGCATATACATACACATTCATACATCACAGGCATGAACATTTATCGTTTCTCTAACTGGACACTTGAAATGAACACTTAATGCTCTGTAATTTGTAAATATATAAATATTTTGTGTTACTTTTAAACTACGTTTTATTCTTCCTTCAACAATATGCATGCCTTATCTTTCATTTAACTTTCATACATGTTTTTCCATGTTTTTACTCTTTTAAACATTTCTTCAACAAATTAAATGTAAGCGTGAATCTTAGCATATTCTCTAAGACACAATATCTTACTAAACTAAGGTCCGCTCTCCTACAATCTATGCATAAAATACTGGAGATTGGAGACACATATCCAATCAAATCAATAAAAAGACGCATACATTAAAAAAAAGAAAGAAAAGTGTTGACATTTCAGACACAACTTTCAAATTTAAATTTGCATAAAAGTGAAATAAAAAATTTTTTTTTAAATTTTTGTTGCCCCAAACAAGGGGGCATATTGCCACTGAAGCATAAGGGGCTACTGTGCTAGGGGCCAGATTTATAGGGGCGATCTGGGTAGGGAGTTGGAGTTGGGCAGCAAGATGTTTGTCAGGTCCTTGGTGATGGCGTCCATGACAAGAATGAAGAGTAGCAGAGAGAGGGGCGAGCCTTGGTGTACTCCAACCATAATGGGGAAGTCCTTAGACATACCAGTGCCTGTTTGCACCAACCTCTTATATTAAATAAAATATTTGAGATCATCATTGAGAATGTATTTAGTGATGTCTGTACAACACGAGAAGTGGTCACACAATTTTAGAGATAAAAGGATATTTTTCCACGAGTAGGAAATAGGAATATTATATCACTTCCTACCATTGAGACGTCCTGAATTGTTGCGTTGAAATAATTCGAATAAGTATTGAGCCACAACAGAAATAACATCTAACGATTGCCTTTAGATGACATGAAATCCGGTGTAATGTTGGATCTGTGTGATGAGTTGAAATTTTAAGAAAGAAATATATATTGTTATAGTAATGATAGTTCAACAACGTGTCTCCCTAAAGCTTTTTTTCCCCAATATATATTTTAATAACACAAAATACATGCTAAAATATATCTTAGTTCTGGGATTGAGTCATGTTTTAGTTGTCCTAATTAGCCCTAATTTATAATTAACTGAATAAGTCACCCATCTCTCTCTCTCTATTTCTCTAAGGTCCGCTCTCCTGCCATTTAAAAAACAACAAAACCATTTTCATCGCTCATACATAATTTCTTTTATTACAAAACTCCAAACTCGACCATTGCCCAAAGATTATATTAGTTATAGCAGATTTCATCTACACATAAAATGCCGAAAGTCTCCCCGAAAATTATAGTTGACATTCTTATAAAAAAAAAGAGTCGAGAACCAGACTACGGGCGATAACTCAAGTTGATAATTTTCTACTTAAGGACACAGAAACATTTTTTTTTAAACGGGTCAATACAAAAGCAAGAAAAATATTATTCTTAAAATGTTTCTGAACAAAAACATGGTAAAATAATGTTTTACCTTTAAAAAATAATTCTCTGTTATTAACTATTTTTAAATAAATAATGTTATTCATTTAAATAATGTTATAAATAATGTTATAAATAATGTTATAAATAATGTTATAAATAATGTTATTTATTTAAATAATATTATAAATAATGTTATAAATAATGTTATAAATAATGTTATTTATTTAAATAATGTTATAAATAATGTTATAAATAATGTTATAAATAATGTTATAAATAATGTTATTTATTTAAATAATGTTATAAATAATGTTATAAATAATGTTATAAATAATGTTATTAACTAAGTTTTATGAAAAATATAAATTTGAGTTATGTGCTTTTAGTCTTGTTCTCAGCTTATTTATGAAGATAGTAATTACTTTTTTCTGGAGAGTTTTCATTCCGGCATTTCACATGTATAATGAAACTTTTAATAACTTCTTGTTTTTATATTCTTCTGTCTTTTCCTTGTTACGTAAATACATGACTTAAGTAAAAATTAATTGTTTGGGAGTAATGTTGAAACCCATTTAACTCTAAAGAAATTGGGTGACTGGAATAGGAATTAAGCTTTTTTTTAAATCTTGTATATGAGTGTCGTCTGTTTGTTTACTGACTGTTTAAACTTTACACTGCAGCAGCGCAGCACCTAGCTTATTAAGAGGTTGTGTCTTAGAGAAAATGCTAAGATCGACGCTTACATTTAAATTGTTATGAAAATGTTTAAAATAGAGAAACATGCATGAAAGTTGAAATGAAAGAAGAATGGAAAAAGGAAACATTATTTAAAGAACATAATATTTATATATATACAAACAACAAGACATTAAATATTCATTTGAAAAGCTCAGTTAGAAGTTTGTTAGTGTGTATATGCATGTGGCGGTGTAGAGATTTGTGTGATGCTTTGCGTTAGAACGCGTAAGTGAATGAATGTGTGTGTCGCCTTTTGTAAGAGTGTGTAGTTGTATGAATGTGCGTGTGTGTGTGCATGCATGAGTTGAGAATTTCTAGGGCATGCAGGCACTTGCGTGTGTGCCGCTTTTTGTCAGCATGGTGCGTAAGCATGTGTGTGCGAGTTGAAAATGAATACGTCGCCCGAGCCCCAAAGGGGCGAGGGAGGTGTAAACATTGTCCCTTGGTTCTGTGTACTGATTTTTTTCCAGCTCTCTCTGTTCTTGAGGAAAACCCTACCTTATTTAAAGGTTTCAATATTCTCCAGGAAACATTTTGAGTTTGGGCGCGAAAATTGGACTTTTAATTGTAGGTGTGGCAGACATAGTAAGAAGCATACCATGTGACAGCCATTTTTGTTTTTTTGGTAAATAATGTCTGTGGGAGCCGGTTTTTGAAATAAAATTCTGATTTCGTTTTAGATGGAATTGTTTTGGACGTAGCTTGTGTGTTTTTGCCCATGCCGTCGGTCAGTCAAAATTAGAGAATTGGGATACATATCAATCCCATAACACCGTCCCCCCCAAAAAGTAAAATAAAATAACACATAGTTAATCACTATTCACTTGCAGCCTCATAAGGGAAAAGTTAGAAACATGGTCAGTTTTAATTGTGGATAAACTCCTTCTCCACAAAAGAGGGTACACTGGATTGAGACAAAAAGTATACTTATCTCAGTCTAGAAGGATTTCCCTTTTTTAGACCGAGGACACAAAGGATGCTACACTGTAATCTTTGCCCAAAGACTTGATGTGGTAATAGTAATCCCTTTCTGAGCCTGAAAGGCTCTTAAGTCTCGTGCTTATCCCCGGTCGTATAGTTTAAATGGAATGATACCTGTGACAGGACACTAGTCTGTCACCGTTTATACTCCCAACAAGGTTGGTACCTATTTATACATCTGGGTCGAGTGCTTACAGAACATGACATTCCCAAAATGGTTAACCAAGCTCGTTGTTGCTTGACTTCGATATCATGGGAAGTTGTGTGTCAATGTGATTTAGGCATAATCAGACAAAGTAGGGCTTGGATTAAAGTGTAGTATATGTGATTGACAACATTGGCCTGTCGTGGGTTAGGGAGAAACGAATGGTGTTTCTTTCTATACTGGCCATAGCTAAAACGATGGTGTAGAAAACACGTCTGAGGGAATTTCATGGAGTTGAATCTTTTCTTAACCAGAATCTGATTTCATTTGCCAAGCATCAGCTTAAGGTTAAAATTAGTTTTGATAGAAAGAGATTAATCCCATTGAATTAAAAAAAAAGCGGGTACACGTTACGAGCTTGTGCATATGAAAGGGAGTCAAGTATGAGTAAGTGTTCCCTGTCTGAGCATGGTGCTCGTGGTTCTTGGTCCTGTTTGATCCCAGCCCAGTTATAGTAGACTCTTAGCTAATTGAGTAGATCATTTCTGTTCCCTTTTTTATTTTTTGGTAATAGAATTACTCCAAGATCCCCACTCCCCACATTTATTTTGACTATGGCCTCCCCAATTGTTACTTATCTTGGAAGGACACCATTCACTTCCAAACTCCACCCCTATTTTATTCTCCCCACTTAAGTGCCACCCCTATTTAGAAATTGCTTTCGGTTCTAAACAGACTAAAAATCAGCAGGTGATCTATTTTTTTAAGGGTTGGGAGATTTACTAACCTGTTTTTTTCTTTTTTTTTCTGGGTGTTTTTGCTGTTCTGCTCCATATTATTCCAATGCAATTATATATATATATATATATATATATATATATATATATATATATATATATATATATATATATATATATATATATATATAATCCAGGTAGGGTAAAAATTCACAGGGTAGAAATCCAAAGGGAATCAAACCGGGCTTATAAAAGAGTGCTCAATAAAAATATAGAGCTGTATATTGATAGCTGTAGATCGATAACATCGACATGCCAGTGTAGCAGACTTTGTACATGTTTGAATAAAAAACATTCACTATATATATATATTGTTACAGACCAGCTATAATGTTTCACACAGGGAAACACATTATCGCCAGGCATGAATAATAATTTTCCGATTTAAATGGAAATAATAAAAAAAGTTTTATAAAAAATGATTATTTGTTTCAAACTTTGCTTTGGGTCTCAGAGAAAATATCAATAAAAACAACACACTGAAGAAACAACAGTGACACACCATATTATATAATAATATATGATTTATTAATATTGATATTAATCAAACAGGCACAAGAACAGGAGAGAATAAGACAATAGTAGGGGAAAAGGATAATTTACTAACTTGAGGAAAATAAGTTTTTTGGGAATAAGATAAAATCAAAATGTTGAAACTTTGCTATGAAAAGTGACACTGTTTCGGTTTAGGGAAAACAAATACGCTTAACTGAAAACAGGAAGAATATTGTTTTCCTTGACATGACCATTTTTATTTGATCCTTCTCCAAGGACAACAGACCTGAGTGGAATCGTCGTCGTTGGATTTTTATACAGATTCCTCTGGATTTACCAATATTTCTGAGCCCCACGTTTTTTTGGATTTCGTTATTGGTGATTCCCATGCCCGTTTGAACTTTGAAATTTAAAAAAAAAACTCTTTCAAATTAGAAACTTTGACAGTCCTATCCTGTCAACTTATCAATCATAATTTTTCCTCTGATGATAAGATTTTAATCTTTGAAAAGCCTGGTTTAAGGAATGAAAGAGAAGAAAAATAAATGTTTTTTATTAACTAAACTGCTCCTTGTTTTGAACAACTGAAGATATCGATTTGCTTCCATTTGCAGGTCTTATTAATTTTCATTGACGTACCATATTTTTGCTCTATCCAGTATATTGAGCTTTCCTTATTTCACAATAGGTCCAACTCTCTAAAAGTTTACCTTTTAGTTATAATTTACACACACATATATATATATATATATATATATATATATATATAATTCACTAATTTACTTATCAGTGTGCCTGACTATGACAGGATTCGAACCTTTGATCATAGCAACTGCGTTAACCAGTACTCCATAAGGGCTCGTCTGAAATTACGTGATAATTTATCGCTTATAAACTTTTTATGACGTTATTTTTGTTGTTGTTATTGTTAGTGATAAATGGCTGTACTGTAGCTACTGGTACATTTGGGAATTTCCATTTCCTCCTTTACATATGCAATGTCGACCCATTTTTAGGAACGTGTATATATATATATATATATATATATATATATATATATATATTTATTTGTTTATTTACTTTTTATATATAAAATTTATATAGATAAATTTTATATATATATATATATATATATATATATATATATATATATATATATATATATATATACAGGGTGATTCATAAGTCACTTAGCTATTTAAAATGATTACCATATGAAGCACAAACATACTATGAACTTTTGATAATTGTTATCTTACTCTCTAATTACTGCTATTTGTTATTTTAAATTTGTTCGTTTATATATTTGTTTCTATATATATTTATTTTTATTTATTTAAATTTGTGTAAATCATCATATGTGCTTTTTTTTTCAGGCAGTATGTCATTTACAATTGAAGAGCGAATTTTTATTGTTATTCATATGGCCGAATTTGATGAATCGCCCACACTTGTTGAAAGGTAATGAAAACGTGATGTGAACAGAAAGCCTCCTTCACACAACACTCAATCAATCAAATATGCTACAAAGAGTCGTAAATTCTTTTCAAAAAAGAATGGAGCTGAACGAAGGTGGAAATTTTGAAAATTTGCTGTAATTTGCTCCCATAAATGAATTTGTTGAATAAACTTTCTGTTTTGTATTACCGTATTTTTTAACTTTAGAATTTCAAAAATAAATAGCTAAGTGACTTATGTATCACCCTATATATATATATATATATATATATATATATATATATATATATATATATATATATATATTGTGGTACAAATGTTTATTATGGCTATAAAGACCTTATTTATTTTTAAAACATAATGAATTCAAAAATAAAAAGAATGAAAGTTCTAGCTAACCGGTTTCGAACCTCACTCAACTCAGCTAAATCAAGGTTAAGAGTAAGAGAAAAAAATAATGCTATGAAAATAATAGCGACGGAAAGGGTGAAAACAAAAATAATCAAATAGAAACTACATTTAGTTCGAGAAGATTTTCTTTTTGCTTACAAAGAAGGTCTGTTATCTGGTTCTAAAAAAACAGACATTTACTTTCGTTATGTTGACGACATCTTTTGTTTGTTCAACAAGTAGATGGAAGCGGATTTTTGTTTTACGTCCTTTCCTTCAACGATATTCATCCAGCCGTTAAGGAAGCCAATTTTTCTTGATGTTCTAGTTTGCAAAGCTTCCTCGGTTTTCTTACTTCAGTAAACCGGAAACCAACTTTTACTGGTCTCTATACTCATTGGGACTCATTTTGTCCCACAAAACAAAAGTTCGATTTGATTAACACTCTTACCCATGGAGCCTTAATGATTTGGGCTAGGACCAAGCTGGATGAGGAAATTAAATTCACAACTAAGACCCTTTGCAACAATGGCTATCCAAGAGACATTGTTGAATCTACTATAAAAAATTGTTTACAAAGAAATCGGATGCGTGATGGTTGGTTTAATTTCGTACATAGAAATTTTTAGATTTAGTTTTATTTTACATATTGCCTTTTACATTCCAATAAATATTTGATTAATAGTAAATAAATGAAAATAATATTAATCCACTGTGTAAATCACGTGGTCGCGAGACAAAACATACATGTAGATACACATGAAGTGGTTTATAATTTTATGAATATAGTAGAGAGTAACAATTTATAATTTTATGAATATAGTAGAGAGTAACAATTTATAATTTTATGAATATAGTAGAGAGTAACAATTTAAAACAAAGACAGGTGTAAGTAACAACATTAAAATTACTGGGATTTTACTGCGTCATCAATAAATACTGTATTTATTTGAATGAAAGATTAGTCCGTAGATCGTAGAATTGTTCACTAAAGAAACTTTCTGTATTAATTATATGTTTAACGAGGAACATCTATCTTGTACTACCAAAACTGGGGGTTGATTGTTTTGTGGTGTCATCACACAAGGAAACTGAATGTCTTTGAAATGAAATGTTTAAGAACTATTCTTGGAGTATTGATTTACTCCTCTCCAGGAGTTAGGCACAAGGCCAGTTTTTATCTTACTCCCACAAGTAATAAAGTAACAAGGTCGGGTCGGGAAAGTGGAGTTTAAAAATTGCCTGGGCAGCCCCGTCGGCATTCCCCGGTAGGGGCGCTTCAGGCAGTAAGCAATAAACTTACTCCTCCTCAAAGAGGGGAGGCAAAGCCTGGGAAGGTGGATCTCCCAGAACTGCACAGGACAGACCCATTGACCGGCGTAAATCAAGACCCAAAGGCCAAGACAACACCAGTATGGGGTGCAGTATCCATCGGAACAGATACTACACTTTGATCTTAGCCAAAAGGCCAAAGTAGGAACTATGTTTGTAATTTTCTGAGATAGACTAAGAAATGTAGATATCAGAAAGAGGCTTAACGTTAACAGATTCATCAACAACATTATTTAAAAAAAGAGATTGCCGTGGTTTGGACATGTTTCCCGGATACCAGACTCCAGCTATGTTAAGAAATCATATCAAGAAGATTTCATTCAAGAAAGATCAAGAAGACAACCACCAAAGAGATTGGCCGACCAGATAATTGTTGAGACTGGCATGCCGCTCCTGACAGCTAAAAGACTGGCCCAGGACCGTGATAAGTAACAGAGTTTTGTTTTCCAGCATGTGCTGAAGCTCTTTGGAGTATGCAAATAAGTCAAGTACTACTAAAACTCTGTAGATCTTGCATGCTTGTTATAACACTTCATAATTATTATCAAGAAATATATATATATATATATATATATATATATATATATATATATATATATATATATATATATATATATATATATGAAAATAGATAATGTCATGAAAGACGAATGGTAGTTGCTAAAGTAGTGTAACGTCATCCATTTTCAAGTAATTATATATATTTCTTTCTTGATAATAATCATTCGTTTTTATGTGTTCTCTCCCTCTCTCTTTACCCCTCTCTCTCTCTGTCTTCCTCATCTCTCTCTCTCTCTCTACATATATATATATATATATATATATATAGATATATATCTCTTATCCCTCACTGCCTTTCCCCTCTCTGTCTTTTCTCCTTCTCTCTCTCTCTTTCTTCCTCTTTTTCTCCCTCCTTCCATGCCATCATATCTATTTGTGGCATCATCCAATGTGCACGGATGCAAACAAGCTTAGCATTCATCATTTATGACGTCATCAATCACCTCTTCCACCTCTTTTTTTTGTTCTAACAAATGACGTCATCCTTTTGTGACATCATCCAGCGTGCACGGTGACAAACAAGCAAGATAACAAGATAACTAATAAGCGAGAAAGATTCACAATTTTTTTATGAGTATACTGAATCCCAGGGGTCTTGACGGTTCACATAGTAAACGACCTGTGACCCGCAGGAAGGGAGGATATACTTTCATAAAAGGATGACGTCACGCATTAAAACAAAGACAGAAGGGGAAAGAGATCGTTTATGACGTTTTATCTAGACGAACTCTGGCCTGTTTCCAGATAAAAAGTTTGTAGAAAATATCTAAAAATTTTATCAAATAATTTCTAGCTAGAATTAAAATTTGTCGGCAAATGTCAAGTATTATGTCGGAGCAGGGGGGGGGAATTGGCCCGAGGAAAGAAGCTATTAGAGTAGAAAGTTTTCCGGCATCTGAGGGACATCTACAGTGAAGGGGTGGGATTTTGCTGCTAGTCGGGTTAATTGTGGGTATTTTACGTTGATAGGGGTACAAGTGCAATAAGTTCGTCAGAACACATTCCGTGGAAGTACTTGTAACACAAGCACAGGGATGCAACATTGCGGCGATGGGACAGAGGCTGGAGCTTGGCAGACAGTGCGGGGTCTATTAAGTTAGAGACTTTTTTATACGGCGAGACTAAAGAGCAAAAATGATGCTAGTTATAAAAATAAGGTACCAACAGAAGCCATTTCTCATTCATTGGAGAAATTTAAAAGTATCATAAAATAAATGTCGAGCGGCTTTAAAAATAAAAGATCACATGGTTTAATGCCGATACAAAAAATGAAAGAAAAAAACGAAAAACATCAGAAATGTGAGAAAAAATTGCCCCCAAATTTCAAAGTAGTGTTTTTTTTCTTTGGCGGATCCATTTGTTAAAAGGGGAGACAATCCTCAAAGTTTTGTTAAAAGTTACTTCCCTTGAATCGTTTGTCGGCAAAATTCAAGTATTATGTTTTATTTGTGCTGCTAAACAAAATACAAAATAGTTTGTTTTTTTCGGCACGGAAGTACGAATTTAATGAAAGTTATAAAAATGGTGCTATTGAACTTTCTTGACTGGAATAATTTCGTTTCGATTAATTTGGGTCTTGCATTGTCTCTGATAATTAACTCTTTCAGAGCACTAATTTATACCAAATATTTTTAATTCTTTCATAGCCGATATTATTATTTTTATTCCTATTATTTACTGTAATCATGTTCGAATTGAATGGCGTTGTGAGTGACAAGGCAGGAACTATTAAATTTCTAGATGCTAGACTCTTATCTTGGTGAATTTTTGTGTCGACAGAATCATAAAACCAAGAACACAAATTTGCGGTGATATAACTGCATTTCACTTTCCTAAAAAATTTGGTACAACTTCGGAAGCGCCTCAATAAAGAAAAACAAATAATAAATAAAACAAATAATAAATAAAACAAATAATAAATAAAACAAATAATAAATAAATAAATAAATAATAAAGAAAACAAATAATAAATACATACCTGTATTTTATGTCTGTAAATTGATCAAGTATGTTTTTTTATCACAGAAAATCAAATTTTGTCATTTTTTCCCACGCTCGCTTGTCATGACAAGCTGGCTTGTAACGCTGGGCTGACTTACGTGCCTTGTTTTTCAAAGATGGCGACGTGACAAGCGAGCATGAAAAAAAAAATGACAAAATTTGATTATGTGTGATAAAAAAAACTAACTAAATGCTCAATTTACGTAATGTTTGGTGTACGATGTCTTTGTTTCATCGCGGTTACATAATAATACCAATATGTCTTTATTTTAATTCAATATTTGCTTTTATTTATTGGAGCTTGTCCGAAGTTGCAGCAAAAAAAATTTCAAAACATTTTTTCTGCCCAATTTTTATAAACATTCCAATAAATTACTTTTTGCCAATAAATTATTTTTTTAAAACAAATTTTCTCCAATAAAAGTATCATAAAATAAATGTCAAGCGACTCTAAAAATAAGAGATCGGTTGAAATTATATCTTATAGTTATCAAAAAAGATGAAAGAAGATAACGAAGAAAGGAATGTGATGAAAAATTGCCCTCAAATTTGTACGCAGTGTTTCTTTCTATGACGGAACACATTTTTGCAATCCTCAGATTTTATTAAAAGTTACTTCCCTTGAATTGTTACCACCACGTCCGGTCTTCCATAAGTATCTGAACATGCAGAGTAACTCCCCTTGTTTTCTTTTTGTTTTTTTTTTGACTCTTCTCCATGAAAGCATTTTTTCTGCTTAACAGCAATTTATCGGATAATAATGACATATGTATTTTGCCGTCTGAACTTATGTAACTCTGACTGATCGTGAGCAACAACCTCCTTACACTTGGTGATATATATATATATATATATATATATATATATATATATATATATATATATATATATATATATATATATATATATATATAAACCAAAAGTAAAACTTTTAGTAGATGGAACCTATTGTGAAGAGGTTTAGATCAATATACGAGATAGAGCAATTGTAGAGATAGAAGAAAAAAGAGTGATAAATATGCGACGATTGTCCAAATTTATTTCAAATTTCAATTGTTCAATGCAAGGTGTATTCAGTAATAAACTAGTGTTTATTATTCTTTCCTTAAGCCAAGGCTTTTCAAAGATCGAGATCTTATCATCAGAGGGGAAATACAGATAGATAAGTTGGCTTTTGAAAAAAACAAAGTTCAAATATTTGAAAAATATGAAAAATATTATTAAAAAATGCAGTGAAAGAAAAGAAAAGTTCCGTAAAAAAGATGTGCTGTTTGTCCGGGTGGTAAATTTCCGTTGAGAAGAAGTCCGATGAATTGTAGAACGCGAAAAAATCTTTGCGTAGGATCAGTGTGGAGAAAGTGCTCAAAATTATAAGTAAATCCAAACGCACTTAAAAGGAATTGAAAGGAGAAAAGCTGGCCATTATTGATATACTTCTTCTTCTCTCTCTCTCTCCCTCTCTCTCTCTCTATCTCTCTCTCTCTCTCTCTCTCTCTCTCTCTCTCTCTCTCTCTCTATATATATATATATATATATATATATATATATATATATACCTCAACAACAACAGGTACAGCTTGATCCTAACATGCTCCAGTGACGATTGGGAAGCCTGATCCAGTCGATTTTCACAGCGATTAATTGAAAAGTTTGTCTCGTTGCCACCCCCACTTTCCCAATTATAACATTCGTTTGATTGTTTAGTTGTTGTACTCCCAATGTTATTTTCTTAATTGTACCTAATATGTAATTTAATCTCTGCCTATTTTCTGTCAGTCTGTTACGTTCAGGATTGGGACGCTTTCCTAAACAATTCCTTCCTACCAATTCCAACCATCCCATTATTAACTTATGATCATCTTAAGTAAAGTACGCGAGAAGCCTCTTCCCCTTCTCTCTCTCTCCCTCTCTCTCTCTCTCTCTCTCTTTCCCTCTTACTCACCAACTCGATTTCTGCAAATACTTAAACATCTCATTCTGTCTTGTTAACATCTCACACTGTCGGTTGACAATAAATAACCGCTTCAGATACCGTTTTATTCATTTTGAAGTGATACCTCACTACTCTTTTAATGCTGTCCCTTTCTCGCTTCATCTCATTCTCTAATTTTTCCAATAATGCCTTGTAAGGTCGCATATCAATCACGAAAGTTAGCATCCACCGAGATCAGGTGATTGTAGCTTCATTGGTTTTCTTTAAAAGAAACTGTACTCTGTGTATGTCTTAGTACTGCGGCTTTGAAAATTAGTCCAAACAGCATTAATATTTGTGATAGATTAGAAATTGATATGCGAGATGAACGGACATAAAAGGAAAGTTACTAGCTTGTATAAGCTACTCATTTTCTTTCTTTGTTCGTTCGGCTTGCTTTTTCCTCGTCTTCCCCTTTCGCTTCTTTCTTTCTTCTGGAAGAGGGAGTCACTAGAGTCATTTGCTTTAAACTAAGTACACACTGACGAAGTGGGCATCTGTAAAATAAATAAAAAAACAAACATGATTGATGATGGTGTGAACTCAATATTTTTCAACCAGTGAAAATGGTTCCCGTTTGTTTTAAACCCAAAACGTAACAAAGGAAAAAAAACTTATAAAAACAGCGAACTGGTCAATGAAATTAGAGTTTTTCTTGGCGACACCAACGGCGTGCCTCGAGTCTCAATGGAAACAATAACAACAACCACCACCACAATCACTCATCCAAGAAACGTGACTTGAGTGCCCCAATCTGAAAATACTTTAAGCACGACTGCTTTCTAATAACAACCTAACGCCGAAGAGGATAAACTCTCTCCCCCCCCCCTCTCTCTCTCTCTCTCTCTCTCTCTCTCTCTTACTCTCTCTCTCTATCTTGCTCTCTCTCTCTCTATCTTACTCTCTCCCCCTCTCTCTATCTTGCTCTCTCTATCTTACTCTCTCTCTCTATCTTGCTTTCTCTCTCTATCTTACTCTCTCTCTATCTTGCTCTCTCTCTCTCTATCTTACTCTCTCTCTCTCTATCTTACTCTCTCTCTCTATCTTGCTCTCTCTCTCTTGCTCTCTCTCTCTCTCTCTATCTTACCCTCTCTCTCTCTATCTTACTCTCTCTCTCTTGCTCTCTCTCTCTATCTTACTCTCTATCTTACTCTCTCTCTATCTTACTCTCTCTCTCTTGCTCTCTCTCTCTCTCTCTCTATCTTACCCTCTCTCTCTCTATCTTACTCTCTCTCTATCTTACTCTCTCTCTCTTGCTCTCTCTCTCTTGCTCTCTCTCTCTATCTTACTCCCTCTCTCTATCTTACTCTCTCTCTCTCTCTCTCTCTCTCTCTCAGAGAGGAACTTTGAAATGAACTTTCTAACGCTCGTGTCTTTTTTTTATTCAAGAACTTTAAACTATCTCAACAAACTTTGATCTTTCAAATTATATTTTACATCTCTGAAAAATTGTTGATATATAAATATGCTTTGTTTTTTAACGCATGTTTTCTCTTTTATTCACAAAACCCTGTTGTTAAATTTAGCACTTGCTAAATTGTGACCCATTCATAACATTCATGTTTTTATCCATCATTTGCCAATTTAGCTACATTTATATTATTTGTTAGCATAGTTGTTGGTAATCTCCAAAAGACGCTACCGTCGTCTAAAATACTTTATCCGAAACCAGGAGCAACGCTACATATTCTCCATCTAAGCATTCTGCAAAGAGAACAGGCGTTTTCTTTAATCTTCTGAATGATTTCAAACCTTTCTTTGCGCATGCTTTTACTATTTCAACACTTAGTTATGTCATCTTAACATACATTAAAGAAAGATTCTTCTGTATGCCTATCAGCATTGGGTTTTTGATAGAATAGTTATGTGATTAGTTGGTTAGGAAGAGAGTCAGGATGAAGAACGTAACTTGGTAGAGAGAGTTGTATCTGGCCATGGCCATCCCTATTACAGGCCAGGCAATTGTGCAACTGGGGTCTTTTACTGGGGGCCATGTGAATTTTCTTAAATTTTCTTTTTAACCACAATATACAAGTAATGATCTTTTGACATAAGTACAAATTCTCAAAAAAAAACCTCCAACATTGAAATAAAAATTCTTCATTGAAATATGCATTTGCCTTTGTTTATTCAAAATTACCTGTCTCTTCATTTATAGGAATTTGTCAATAATTTTAAAATTTATCAATTAGCTCATTGTGGTTCTTATTATTTGGTATGTAAAACACATAAAAACATCAAACTAATCTCAGAGGAATTTTACCTTTGTTTGCAAGTTCTATATCGAATATTTAAGAAAATTCACATGGCCCCCAGTAAAAACACCCAGTTGCACAATTGCCTGGCCTGTAGTAGGGATGGCCATGATCTGGCCGCATCTGACTGAAATAGAATTTTAAAACAAGAAAAAAGGTCACCATCTTCCATAAATAAGACCACATCTCCACAACTAAATAGGTATCAACTTTTATTGGAACACAACGAGAATTGTTCAGTAGGCTGGCTTTTGTCGATAAACGAATGCTGTATTCTGGGAATTCCATTCTAGCCGGCTACTCATAATGAAACGGCAAGCACAGGATAACATCCTATCAAGAGGCGATCAAAACGGGAACTGATTTGAATAGTCTTATTTGGTGCGAAGATACGTCTATGTTTATTAATCTTGCTTCTGCGCAGATGTATCATAACACCCACGCAGTTAATAGCCCAGGCTCGAGTGTGCAAGCACGAAGCCAAACCACGACTCAATCTAACGCATGATACTGCATGATACAAAATAGGCCCCTCACGTAACTGTTACTATTTGAATTCTGTAAGATCTTATCTTCTTCTGCATCCCTTTACCCCGAATCTTCGTCTACTACAGGCCAAGCAATCGTGCAACTGTTTTTTTTTTTACTGGGGGCCATATGAATTTTCTTAAATATTCGATATAGAAGTTTCAAACAAAGGTTAAATTCCTCTGAGATTAGTTTGATGTTTTTATGTGTTTTACATACCAAATAATAAGAACCACAATGAGCTAATTGATACATTTTACAATTATTGACAAATTCCTATAAATGAAGAGACAGGTCATTTTGAATAAACAAAGGCAAATGCATATTTCAATGAAGAATTTTTATTTCAATGTTGGATTTTTTTTTAGAGAATTTGTACTTATGTCAAAAGATCATTACTTGTATATTGTGGTTAATAGCAGTTAATAGCCCAGGCTCGAGTGCGCAAGCACGAAGCCAAACCACGACCCAATCTAACGCATGATATAAAATAGGTCCCTCACGTAACTGTTACTATAGTCTTCTTGCCTTGTGGTATTTCTCAGTTTTCTTTTAAGAGGTAATTTTCCTTCAACATCAATATGCCCCCAGATTCATTTAAATTCTGTAAGATCTTATCTTCTTCTGCATCCCTTTACCCCGAATCTTCGTCTACAGAGCCTCCCTGTTCTTCACTCTCATTAACTTTGTTCTTTGAGGAATTACTTGAACCTCAATTTTAGAATCATTTTCATTCATTATATTACTTGTTCCAGCTAACTCCAATTGTCTTACTAGTCTCCCTTTCTCTATGACCAGGAGAATATTCCATTCCTCAATTCATCTTCGTTTCATGTTGTCAGCATGCATCGTTTTCACATTATTTTTCAATGTTGATTCCAGATTAAAAAAAAAACACCGGATATGTTTTTTCTATAGTCTGTAGTACAGCCTCCATTTTTAAAAATTCATTTTACTTTGCCTCACATGGGCCTTTTAAAACATTAGATTTCCTACTTAAAATTTCACACCGGAGCTGTACGTACTCTGGAAATTATATTCCTCGCATGTACAAAAACATTGTTGTTCAATTACAAGTCTATGAAAGTCCTGATTTTCTTTGAAGTTTCAGAAGATTTTCAATAGATTCCACCACATACCTGCGGAACACTGGGTAGTAAGGTGAGAATTTGCTGGTTTCGTTAATTGAAAATCCTGCTGCAGCCAGCGTTTGATATCGAAACAAATCAGTTTTCATTTTTTTTTTCAGTCAGATAATTTTGCCAACATGTCTCCCAAAAATCTATGGAGGCGTTCTACCTTGAAATTAGTCGCGGATGCTCTATGATTTTAGAGTCTCTTTTATTATCACATTCCTAACTCTGTTAAGATTGACCGATTTAACTATTGCTCCTACTGTTTGGGATACCTAATTCAAAAGTAATTCTACTATTGTCCGAGATGTCTTATCCTTCACAACATATGCTTCTACCCAATTTGTGAGCTAATCTACAAAGATCACTATGTAGATATTTTCCCTAGATGTCTTAGTATATAGACCCAACACATTTCTAATGACATTCTAGATGTTTTAGTATATAGACCCAACACATTTCTTAGTATATAGACCCAACACATTTCCAATGACATTCTAGATGTCTTAGTATATAGACCCAACACATTTCTTAGTATATAGACCCAACACATTTCTAATGACATTCTAGATGTCTTAGTATATAGACCCAACACATTTCTTAGTATATAGACCCAACACATTTCTAATGACATTCTAGATATCTTAGTATATAGACCCAACACATTTCTTAGTATATAGACCCAACACATTTCTTAGTATATAGACCCAACACATTTCTTAGTATATAGACCCAACACATTTATAATGACATTCTGAACAGGGTAAAACGGAACGTCTGCCTCCATTAATGGTCCTTTCACATTTGTTGCGATCTTTACTTTACAGTTTACACAACTTGTAACTTAGGTTATCACATTCCCCACGTACATTCCTGGTAAATAATAATTTCGGTTAATGAACTCATAAGTTTTGTTAATCCCTTAATATCACAACCTTTGGCGACACTCTGCTAATACTTTCTCTTGGAGAGGTCCTCTGCGCACATACAACCTTCTTCACAGATTCTCATCTATATATTTATATCTGAGATTTCATATAGACTTCTACTTTGAACCACAAACAATTTGGCTTTCGTCCGGTCAGAGTTCTCTTTTCAGCTACATCCTTATCGTTCGGTTTCTCCATCAAGCACATATTCTTCTTTTACTTCAAATTCCACGTTTTTTTTTCATATACAGCCCACTATGGTGGCCCCTCTTTCGATTTGTGGGTGTTAGGGATGCATATTCTATAAAACCTGTCGTCCACCATTGATTCCTTTTCTAACCTTTTAAGAATCCGGGATAATAGATCTGAACATGTATTCTCTTTACCTGGCAGATATTCTAGTCGACAGGTGTATCAACCCAGCTTCAAGGCTCACATTTGTAATCTATTTAATTGTCCAGTCAATTATTTAATAGTCACTTTTGTCACAAACTGCCCTGCCCATTTGAAAGGCATATAAAATGAAAACAGCTGATGCCTTCTCAATCACCGGCTCGCCCTGCTGAATTGTAATTTCATGTGGGACAAGTAAATCGGAACATTTTCTTTCACTCTTGCAACGACCCCGCCCTCTTCTCGTTCATGGCAGGGTTGTGTGAAGCAAGAACCAATACAATTATCGTTGGCATCTGAATACAGTCAATTGTTCATTCAGAGTGTCAAATGGTCGCTGAGGTTTCTATGTTCAGCAAAATTTGACGTTATTTTTTAGTCACTTTTATCAGTAGTCTCGCAATACTGTGAAAATACATGGATAAATATCTTATAATATATCACTACCCCAATAAACAATTTGACTTCTCTCACTAATTTAGGCTCTGGCATTGACCGTATCACTTCCACTTTTTCAATATCCGGGAACACTCCCGTCTTATTAATGCACATCCTAAGTATATAACCTTATTCCTCTAAACTTGGCACTTTGATAATTTAAGCGTTCGAACATGTTGTATCAATCGTTTAAATGCTAGTTGAAAATGACGAAAGTGTTTCACTTGATACTTTTCATCGCTATAAGCCATTGCAAATCCTCCCTAGTCAACCCAGGACTACAGATATGTGCTACTGGAGAACTCTGGGGTGTTCTGACAACCCAAAGATAAGACTCGAAATTGATACAGATATAGATGACATGCGAATGCAGTTTTCTGGCAGCCTTTTCACCCATGGCCGCGTAACAATATCCAGCCCGAAGATGGAGCCTGGAAAAACATGTAGGTTTTACCAGAAAACCTAATATGTTGTCTGTTAGTTGAATTGGATACGCAATCGATTTTGTTATTTTATTCAAAGTTCTGTAGTCCACACATAACCTATAAACATCGCCTTTTCCCACTGTAACTATTGGAAAGGTCCACGAGCATTGTGAATTTTTTTTTATTATTCTCATTACCAATACTTCTTGAATAACCTGTTCAGCTAGTTCTTTTTTATGCACTGGCGTCCGATAAAACAGCAACATCAGTGGAGGGTGCTCTCCAGTATATATTTTAATTTTGACCATGGTAGTTACTCCTTTATTCAAAAGTCGAATCACTCGCCCTACATATTCTTTAGGATCCTTAATTTCTTCATTTTTCTTAGGCTCGAGATTCCTGGCCACTTCTTCGTTTTTTCTTTGGTATTTCACATGGCTTGTGACATCCAGCGCCACTACCCTGTTTACTTTGGCCCCGAGTGATGTCCACATTGTTTAAGGACCAGTGTTTGTAATCACTATAAGCATACTACGTATTAGGTTCCCCCCAACAACTGTTGGCATGGTCGTTTGATTCAACTCTCGTCTGATTATGATGAGGATGTTGATGATCTGTCGTTCATCGCCTAGTAGTTATTTGATTCTTCCACTAAGCCATCTTGAATTAAGACGCACGTGTGTCTACTAGGAATAAAAGCTTATCAATAGACAACGACACCTTTTGTATGGTTCAGATATTTATTCATATTTCTAGAAACGAAAGTAGTGACGCGTGGTTATTTAAAATACTTTAACTTCCCTCTTTATAGGGTTGAGAAGAGGACGTGATTTCCAATGGCCGAGAAATGTTTGTCTCTGTCAAGATGTAGCATAAGAAGGAGATAGAGAGATAGGGAGAAGCGACCTCACCTCCCTTCCGGTTCTGATATCATTCCCTACGACCCGGCAGAGGGAAAGGTGGATAGCTCGCTTTCCTCAACTTGTAGTAGGAGTCGTGATGAACAGAATCCTTACAGTCGGTGAGTGGAGAGTTAGAACTGACAACAATACCACCTGAAGGAGTTAGCTTTAGTATTGCTGGTAGCCTTTCTGAGTTTATATTGCCGTCTTGCTTTTTAGATGTGATGTTCTGTGATATTGGGCATTATAATGTTTTGTTCGGTACCATTATGAGAAACATCTCATCCGGTACAAGACTAATGGCTATGTGGATGATAGGTACAAGACTAATGGCTATGTGGATGATAGGTACAAGACTAATGGCTATGTGGATGATAGGTACAAGACTAATGGCTATGTGGATGATAGATTCAATAACTAATGGCTATATGGATGATAGGTACAAGACTAATGGCTATGTGGATGATAGGTACAAGACTAATGGCTATGTGGATGATAGGTACAAGACTAATGGCTATGTGGATGATAGATTCAATAACTAATGGCTATGTGGATGATAGGTACAAGACTAATGGCTATGTGGATGATAGGTACAAGACTAATGGCTATGTGGATGATAGATTCAATAACTAATGGCTATGTGGATGATAGGTACAAGACTAATGACTATGTGGATGATAGGTACAAGACTAATGGCTATGTGGATGATAGATTCAATAACTAATGGCTATGTGGATGATAGGTACAAGACTAATGGCTATGTGGATGATAGGTACAAGACTAATGGCTATGTGGATGATCGGTACAAGACTAATGGCTATGTGGATGATAGGTACAAGACTAATGGCTATGTGGATGATAGATTCAATAACTAATGGCTATGTGGATGATAGGTACAAGACTAATGGTTATGTGGATGATAGGTACAAGACTAATGGCTATGTGGATGATAGGTACAAGACTAATGGCTATGTGGATGATAGGTACAAGACTAATGGCTATGTGGATGATAGGTACAAGACTAATGGTTATGTGGATGATAGGTACAAGACTAATGGTTATGTGGATGATAGGTACAAGACTAATGGCTATGTGGATGATAGGTACAAGACTAATGGCTATGTGGATGATAGGTACAAGACTAATGGCTATGTGGATGATAGGTACAAGACTAATGGTTATGTGGATGATAGGTACAAGACTAATGGCTATGTGGATGATAGGTACAAGACTAATGGCTATGTGGATGATAGGTACAAGACTAATGGCTATGTGGATGATAGGTACAAGACTAATGGCTATGTGGATGATAGGTACAAGACTAATGGTTATGTGGATGATAGGTACAAGACTAATGGCTATGTGGATGATAGGTACAAGACTAATGGCTATGTGGATGATAGGTACAAGACTAATGGCTATGTGGATGATAGGTACAAGACTAATGGTTATGTGGATGATAGGTACAAGACTAATGGCTATGTGGATGATAGGTACAAGACTAATGGCTATGTGGATGATAGGTACAAGACTAATGGCTATGTGGATGATAGGTACAAGACTAATGGCTATGTGGATGATAGGTACAAGACTAATGGCTATGTGGATGATAGGTACAAGACTAATGGCTATGTGGATGATAGGTACAAGACTAATGGTTATGTGGATGATAGGTACAAGACTAATGGTTATGTGGATGATAGGTACAAGACTAATGGTTATGTGGATGATAGGTACAAGACTAATGGCTATGTGGATGATAGGTACAAGACTAATGGCTATGTGGATGATAGGTACAAGACTAATGGTTATGTGGATGATAGGTACAAGACTAATGGCTATGTGGATGATAGGTACAAGACTAATGGCTATGTGGATGATAGGTACAAGACTAATGGTTATGTGGATGATAGGTACAAGACTAATGGCTATGTGGATGATAGGTACAAGACTAATGGCTATGTGGATGATAGGTACAAGACTAATGGTTATGTGGATGATAGGTACAAGACTAATGGCTATGTGGATGATAGGTACAAGACTAATGGCTATGTGGATGATAGGTACAAGACTAATGGCTATGTGGATGATAGGTACAAGACTAATGGTTATGTGGATGATAGATTCAATAACTAAGAAACTTGTCGAACGCATGTTCTTATCAATGGCTATTAATGGCCTTTTTGAATTTACTTATAAAACATTTGTTTCATTACAACAGTATATTGTTTTTTATCCTAATATCTCTTCATTTGGACGAGTTCCGAAATATTTTTGCATTAAATATGGGTCCATTTTCGTCCTTGCGACTCTCCAGGTAGCTGGAATTTGTATAAATCTCTTCTAAAAAAGATAAGAGATGTTGTCTTCCGGTAGACCAGACTATTCTGGCGGTTGGAAATCTGATGAGGTTGTATCTAGCTATCAGTACATAGCGCCGATCTATAGTATACCGAATGGGTCAATCAACACGGCCTGTCAGGGTCTTTTGGGAATTTGAGTTGATGTTAGCGAAATCTTAATTTATAATGCTTTTCGTGTTTGGCACTCGTGACAGGTTTGCTTCGGAGTCTTATGGCATTGTCCATCCAAGAAACCCAGAAATATGCTTTGAGCCGATGCATCCTGGCCTAGGTGAGATTCGACATGGGTCAAGACGATAGTCTATGTATGTAGGCTCTCAAAAAGAAACATTTTGTCACTTCAGTAAATGATGTCTTTTTCGGTGGTATTAATGATCGGTGTTCGACTGAGAGCAATGAAGAGTATCAATTATGATGATGCGCCGTCTTGTATTTGGGTTTAAACCAAACGTTCGTTCTGTTATAGTGCCTAAGCAAAAATGCTCAAGAAAGTATATATTTGCACTTTTTACAAAGTCTTTTAATCACGATGTCTACAATTTTCGAAATTTTAATGTTTTAAAATCGTCGAAGAGACTATGATTATATTCATTTTTTTTGCAGTAAACATTAATTTTCCGTCGTTGGAATTAAAAAGAAGAGAGAAGAAACTACATTGATTATTTATAAGAGAAACTAGATAAATTGCGCATGCGAAATATATAGACATGGCTACGAAAAGGACACTTGTAAAGAAAAAGAAAATCGCTACTAACAACTGCACAAAACAACTCGATTCGAATAAACTACGTAAAGGACAAGATAGATAAAACTACGTAAAGGACAAGATAGATAAAACTACGTAAAAGAAAAGATAGATAAAACTACGTAAAGGACAAGATAGATAAAACTACGTAAAGGACAAGATAGATAAAACTACGTAAAGGACAAGATAGATAAAACTACGTAAAGGACAAGATAGATAAAACTACGTAAAGGATAAGATAGATAAAACTACGTAAAGGATAAGATAGATAAAACTACGTAAAACAACAAATGAAGTTTCTGTTGATAATGAGGGAAAAAAAAACTGTAAATAATATTATACGTGAATGCAGCAATACGACCCGAAAAAAATATAAAAATAACTGCACTTGAACGCACAAATAAATGATATAAACACAAATCGGAGTCAGTATTGGTAGATGAACACATAGAATAATCAGGGATTTTGAAACACAAACAGAGAAAGTAATCTAAACTGGACGAGCAGACATCATAATAATCAACAAGAAGAAAATAACAGATGATCATGAGGTGAAGCTGAAGGTGGTAGAACTACTAAGTAAATACATTGAACTTGCCAGAGAGTTGATAATACTATTGTTGTATATTCACTTATTCCTTGATTATATTCTGGGACTTCATACATCGATTTCTTCTTTTCTCGGTTATCGAATGTTGACAGACACTGTAATCGTTTTTCCCTAACCTCAGTCATGACGTGGTCGGCTGTTGCTCATATAGTAGTGACTACCAGTCGTAATGGGGTAAATTCGTCGAAACATCTGGAATAATCTTCTTAAAACTCCCTTTCTTCGACTTGAAAGGAAGGCACGGAATCACATTTTAATGTTGATGAAATGTCCCTATTTACTTAGCTCCCCACGAGGGTAGAGTTAGACACAAGGTAGGTCTTTAACGCGGGGGAAATCCAGCTCCTCAAAAGGGTCACTCTGGATTGGGAGAAAAAATTAAAAAATTAAATTGTCTCAGTTAGAAAGATTTCTCTTTCGCTGACCTATATGTTACTCCATATATTTAATACGTCTGTTCCTAGGTTGCTTCTACTGGGATTTAACTAGTTTTACACAAAAAGAACTTTCTTCTACTATATGATGTCACTTTCCATTATCCTATTTGTACTTCCGTCCCACTCTCTCTCTTATTTTAGTCATGTCACCGTTGAACTTGACAAACAACCGTTTGTCCGTGAGCAGAGAATAGTTGCACACGAATAACATTCGATAATTAAAACTAGCTAACTTACCCACTTGAACCTATTACCATAGAATACCCCGCCTAATAAACCGGTATCGTCCGGGCCTTTGGGTCTTGATTTACGCCGGTCTATTGGGGGTTGTCCGTCCTGTGCAGTTCTAGGAGGTGCACCCTCCCAGGCTTCGCCTCCCCTCTTTGGGGAGGAGTAAGTTTATTGCTTACTGTCTGAGGCGCCCCTGCCGGGGAATGCCGACGGGGCTGCCCAGGCAATTTTTAAACAGCCAGAGTGCTCAAATTCTCGAGCGCTGGTTCTTTCCCACTTTCCCGACCTTGTGTCACATCTTACCTTGTGGGAGGAAGATACATAAAACCAATAATTGTAGAGACACTAGAAACAGTTTTGAAAAAATGGAGAGAAAAATACTAGAAGAAATTGGAATCAAAGGCGATATCTACACCATACACGTAACGGCACTGATGAAAACAGCTGACATAATTAGAAAAAAATCGTAGAGTGCGGAAACCAACACACGCAAGCAGGTTACACTGACCAAACACAGATAAGTTGAAATAGAATAGCACTGGACTCAAACATAACTATGGACGTACAAATACCAGGTTTTATCATGTCGCACGATTATCTCAATAGGATAGATGGACCTCTTTTGTCTGTGTGAGCCACTACTTACAACAGTCAACGAGAAACCAGTTAGAAGAAGGAAAACTGTGATGTAACAGTCGCCTTCAATACTAATCCGTAAATCTAAAACCTGTTTGTCACTAGACCAATTGCTTTTTATGGTGCGAGTCATTGCAGTGTTGTGCAAGCTGGATATGGCTATACTTTAACACGGTCTTCGCTGGCATTCAACATCTTCGTCTCTCTGTACTATGTATGGTTTGTCAGGACAACCTGACATGAAGATACTTCCCCATACAAGTAAACCTTGACCAAATATTCAAAATAACATAGTATTCGAAACCCAAATAAGATCCCTCTCGACACGGCTATACACTGGCTCATACGAGGAATAGTCCACCTTCTCCAAATAATGTTACCTCAAGTAACAGCACAGCTGGATACTCCACTAGACTCGATGAATTCTTGTCCTGGAATCCGGTAAGACCAAGAGACCACCAGAAATATATACTATAACACAGTTAACTGGTCAATTGGAAAAGGAAAATTAATGTTCTTAACTGCTTTACTAACTCAACGTTTGACAGGTAAAGGAGAACTTTAATAGAATATTCGAATATCTATGTATCTTATTGTTGTGAAGTTGTTCCACAGTAAATAATAAATGAAGGAAGTCAAGTCGAGGGTTGGTTTAACAAGTGTATTAACAAAGTAAGAAACTGACTAGCTCTTGGCTAGACAGTTACAAGACTGTGCTTTGTCTTCTGGTGACTCGCACTATTTATAGTGACAACCGGTGTTGTTTCTCCTGTGTAAGAACGGCCGGTGTAACACTTATATAGAGATCAAGTGTTTGTCCCAGGAAGGAGCCCCTTGATTTCTGAGAACTTCGACTGAAGTAGAATGAAACAAAAAAGCCGGTTGTCTTTCTAATTCAGAACTAGTTATTTCCCGAACATTTTTCTGGGTGTTAACAGTTGACACAGAATTGAAATAGAATTCGGAAGATATTTCACGTATTCAGAAAAAAAAAAAAATGACAGCCTCGAAACATGTTTTAACAAATGTCAGGGTTGAAATAATCATGACCACATTTTTTATATTGAAATATCCTTGTGTTTTCATTCGGACACAAAGTCTAATCAGATGAATTGAATTTCGCTGAATAATCCCCTTCCCCACTCGCCTTCTTTCCCATATAGGTCAGCCATGGAAAATGTCAAAATTCAAAGTGATTAATTTTTATTCCTTGGGGATTAGCATCAGTCGTTTTCGAAAAGTCACGGTTGCGAGGTGCAAATGCTGCTGTTTAAAAACGAAAGGTCGTGCACCACAAACAGAGACACGCGAATTCTATGCATAACACAGAGGCTACACAATGTAATAAAAGAATGAAACAAAACAGTAAGAACCTTATTTTCTTGATGCGGAGAACGAGCTTCAATCATAGAATGTATAACAAATAGGTCAGTCGGCCATATCACGTTGATCTTCCGAGTGAGAGTCGACTATTCGATGTGAGTCGTGCTACGTACATCATCCCGAGTTCTACTGATGTACAAATCGCCTCTTATTTTATTTTTCATTGCGGTACTTTTAAAACTTCAAGAAACTTTTCGAATCATTTCAAATCCGAACCACATGTCACTCCAATCTTTGTGGGTGGAATTGGGTACGATGAAAATGTTCAGAAGCCGTCGGACGTCATCGCCTAAAGAGAAATGAGCGCTGCAAGGCTTTGACAGCTAAAGATAGACTGCATTATGAATACCCATCGTGCAGTATCTTCCTTCCATTGCGAGTCGACAACGGGGTTAGGACAACGTTTACGTTTGTGTAATTTCCTGATTACCATTGGATTCGATTTTTTTTGTGGGCTTAGTTAATTCAAATACTTTCAACACATCCCTTACGTCAATATTTTCAACATATTTTTCTATACAATCGAAATTCCTCCGCGGCCTTTTGGCTACCATCAGAGTGTAGTATCTGTTCCGACAGATGCTACACTCTATAGACCGGTACCGTCTTGGCCTTCGGGCCTTGATTCCACCGTTCTGAGGTATTGTCCTGTGCAGTTCTAGGAGGTGCACCCTCCCAGGCTTTGCCTTCTCACCCTTTGAGAAGAGGTTAGTTTATTGTTAATCGCCTGAGGCGCCCCTACCGGGGAATGCCGACGGGCCTGCCTAGGCATTTTTTGTAGACCAGAATGCTCTTTTTTCTAGGGCGCTGGCTTTTCAATCCCACTTTGCCAACCGTGTGTCACATATTACCGCTGTCGGTAATGAATACAAAAAGTAGAGAGTTTCATTTGTTCCTTCTTAAGTGACTTACTCAAACGACTTTAAGCAAGCATGATGCGCCAGAGTGCATCTGGTTGCGGTAATGGCTGTTTAAGTGCATAAAAAGGTCGCTTGAAAACAAACCTCTGGCCGGTAAACTGTCTTCTTCAGAAGACCCGAAGCGAACAACGGAAAAGAACACATGAATTTGCTTGGCTGAAATGGAAATCACTTTCATCTACAGATCGTATATTTATTTTGGTTTCGACATCTTTAAGAAAATAAACGTCGCTGATTGACATATCCTCAGCCCTTTTACAAAACAATGCGTCTCTCCATTCTGTACTCATCCGTTCAAAGAATGAAACCCGCAGGTTGTCTGTGAAACCTGAACACATAGCATAATAGAATATTGTTGACATACGAGTCGTGGTTCGCCTTGACATTATTCTGGCAACCTAGCGTTTGTTTGTTTTTTTGATCGGAATGAGATATGGTTTAGTACGGCCCTAGAAGGTGAATCCTCCCAAGCATTACTTCCTGCTTCGAGATGGAGGGTTATTGCCGATCGCATAAGGCGCCCCTACCAGGGAATGCCAACGGGTCCGTTCTCGACTATTTTGGCACCCGACTAGAGTACCCTCAGAGGGGCTGGTTTCCTCCACCTCCCAACCTTAGACCACAACTTTTTTGCTGTGGGAAGCAAGTAAATCCCAACTGAGTTTTTAATTTTTGTTTCTACTTGAGTCCAGACTTTACGGAAACCCTGTAGTTTGAGCGATTCACAAGTTCGTTTTGGAGTCAGTTTTTAAAATTTATTTTCCAGCTGAAATGGCTGTAAATTTAATTGCTAGTCAGACGTTCAAATTCTTTTGGGAAATCGATTGTTGATGATCAAATATGTCGTTGTTGTTGTTGTTTCTGTGGTTAAGTGAGTCAGACTTCTGCATAGAGCTCACGAACATAGTGCCTTGAGAGTGTCTGGTCTGCATGAAGTCCTTCTCATTGGTCGCAGCTATTCATTAACCTGCAGAATTGCAGTTTTACCTTCGACACCGAGAGCAGCAAGGATCAGTGATTGCATGCGAAGTCAGAGAAGGTTTGACCTAGAACACACAAAAAAATGACGCAGAAGCAACGTTGCCACTTTCACTCCATTGATTTGCGTCTTTGTTTGCCACACACAGAGTCAGACCAAAGGATGACGGATCCTGATACCGACTCCTCCTGGATTTTAACCGAATCCCTGTTAGCTAGGTAACTTTGACACTACCACGTGGCCACAGTGAGGAAGAGTTGGAATTTAGGGGGTGGGATGATCAAATAAGACAACTCTTTACCAACTCTTTACCAACTCTTTACCAACTCGTTACCAACTCTTTAACAATTTGACCGTTCGTACAACGGATTCTTTCTCATTACATCACACCATAAAGACTCACAATAATGATCGTGAAGTTAAGAAATGAAACTAAAGCTAAATTTTTATTTATATTTCAAATTATCATTGAAGCATTTCTTCTTGAATATCAATATAACTTGCTATTACCCCCCACCAAAAAAATAAATAAACATTTTTTATCAGATTCAATGAATTTTTTGTACGCTTTTTTAACAGTGAACATTGAACATGATTTTCGCTTTAAAACCCCAATTCTGCATTTTTTTTTAGATGTGCGAAACTTTATACCTGAATGTTCAATAGTTATGCCTAACGATATTTTCTTCCTGTGTGTGTTTCTCGTTTTTCATAACTTTCATAAATACACATTGAACTATGTATTTAATTATAAAAGCAATTTATATTCCAGCAGCTCCTTTCCACTAACTGCAAGCTTGTGGAACTCTTTTTTTTTTTTGCTGACTTTTTTCCTCCTACCTATAGCCTTTGTCTTTTCAAGACTATGGTCAATAGGCATCTCCTGTATTTGTGTCAATCACCTTTCGTTTTTTTTTAGCTCCTTAAAATAAGTGACTTCATAAAAAAATAAAATAAAATAAAATAAAATAAAACGAATAAAAAGAAAATTGTAAACGTGACGATATTTTGAATTATATTTCTTTAAACCCTAAACCCAACCCGACAATATGTCTCCATCCGGGCAACGCCGGGTATGCACAGTTCGTATGTAATGTAGCACGCGCGTTGCATGCTGGTATGGCTTTGTGCCAGTCGAGGTGAAAATCAACTTATTTGCTACCATTTGTATAGGATTTCTAGATCGAATCGATCGCATTTGGGGTAAGAGCGCGCTTTCAACAATGGACGGACTTTCTGGAATCCCCCTCTCTCTCTCTCTCTCTCTCTCTCTCTCTCTCTATTCGCAGAAGAGGAATTGGAGTAGAGAAATGCTTCTTTCTCTATCTATATGCACGCGGGGTACTTCGACTCAAGCTGAAAACGCGCGTTCTTTATTATGAAGAAAAATGAACAAAAAACGAATTGATTTTTTTTTAGATGCGTTCTGATATCAGTACGGGAGGCTGCGTCCGTCGGTCAATCAGTTAATCTGTCACGTTTCAATTTGAAATAGTATTTTCATCACTAAACGCAAAGTTTGAATGGACGCATCTCATTTTAGATGCGTCCAAGGATATAAAATGCGAGCATATGTCTGTCAGTTGATCTGTCACACTTACTTCTAAAATAATATTTTCGTCGGTCTGTCACGGTTAAATCTGAAATCGTATCTTCATTAATCTGTCAAGCTTAAGTTTGAAATAGCATTTTCGTTGGTCTGTCACGTTTTTTACGTCTGAAGTAGTATGTTCGTTGGTTTGTCACGCTTAAGTTTGAAATAGTATTTTTGTTTGTCTGTTACACTTAAGTTTGAAATAACCATATTCGTTGGTCTGTCATGCTTCTTACGTCTGAATTAGCATTTTCGTTGGTCTGTCATGCTTCTTACGTCTGAATTAGCGTTTTCGTTGGTCTGTCATGCTTCTTGCGTCTGAATTAGCATTTTCGTTGGTCTGTCATGCTTCTTACGTCTGAATTAGCATTTTCGTTGGTCTGTCATGCTTCTTACGTCTGAATTAGCATATTCGTTGGTCTGTCATGCTTCTTACGTCTGAATTAGCGTTTTCGTTGGTTTGTCACGCTTAAGTTTGAAATATCCCTTTCGTTCATTTGTCACGCTGAAGTTGGCAATAGCATTTTACGTCGGTATGTCACGCTTAAGTTTGAGCTAGCATTTTTGTTGATCTGTTTTGCTTTCATTTGAGATCTCAGTTCTATCGATAAACGCGAAGATTGAATGGACGCATCTTAAGAATAGCCGTTCTTGTTTCGTACAGTTAATCTCAACAGTTTAATAAAATTGAATGGTGGAACGAAATAAATCAATTCTAAGTGTTTACGAGATGATTCCTTACGTTTTCGATTTGAAGACGTTATTTCTTGGATCATGAAAGTTACATAACAAGGTCATAGCACTAATAAAAATGTCTGTCTGCGCTGTTTAAAACAGACATCTGCTCGAAACGAAGGTCAAGGTTCAAAGGACATCTATCTATCTATCTATCTATCTATCTATCTATCTATCTATCTATCTATCTATCTATCTATCTATCTATCTATCTATCTATCTATCTATCTATCTATCCTATTCCGTTCATATCTATCTATCTATCTATCTATCTATCTATCTATCTATCTATCTATCTATCTATCTATCTATCTATCTATCTATCCTATTCCGTTCATATCTATCTATCTATCTATCTATCTATCTATCTATCTATCTATCTATCTATCTATCCTATTCCGTTCATATCTATCTATCTATCTATCATATTCCGTTCATATCTATCTATCTATCTATCTATCTATCTATCTATCTATCTATCTATCTATCTATCTATCTATCATATTCCGTTCATATCTATCTATCTATCTATCTATCTATCTATCTATCTATCTATCTATCTATCTATCTATCTATCTATCTATCTATCCTATTCCGTTCATATCTATCTATCTATCTATCTATCTATCTATCTATCTATCTATCTATCTATCTATCTATCTATCTATCTATCTATCTATCTATCTTATTCCGTTCATATCTATCTATCTATCTATCTATCTATCTATCTATCTATCTATCTGCAACTAAAACTGTGTGGATTTTGCTTGCTTGCTTCCTTGTATGTTTACCCTGTGCACACTTGATGACGTTATCAAAATGATGTCACTACTGCATTAAACAGGGATAGGAATAACCGGACACAGTGGATGACGTCATCAAAACGATGACGTCATTCATCAGATCGGAGAGAGAGCGAAAGAGAGAGGGGGAGGAGGGAAGAGATCCTTTATCTAGATAAAAGTATACTAGTAAAACTCCGTAGGCGCTGTTATTTTGTTTGTTATATTGTTATCTTATGACGTTACAAACGGATCGCCGAGATAAAATATATCTTCATCTCTTTTGAGTTGATGGATGACGTCATCATTTTGTGACGTTATTCGATGTGTACGGTTATTCCCCACCCGTCTTTATCTTAAATTTGGGGCATAAATCTAGACAATTATCTATTTATTTTTCGATAGATCTTTCACATATCCTATCAATAAATATGAGACTTTCTGTTCAGATGTTAATAAAATATCCGGAATGGTGGAACATCTTTTAATAATTTCGGGAGGACCCATCCCTTCTAAAAAAACAACAAAAAAAAAACAAAAGTGAAACCGTCTAATGGAATGAAAACATCCAAGATGGCTGTAACTCTAAAAATAAAGAGGCATCCGCACGGAGACAGATAACAGGACCGCACTCAGGGAGAAGTTAAAATATTATTATTACTATTATTATCCTTTTATTTTATTTTTAAAATTTATTTTAGTTTAATTATTATTTTTCAATATTTCTCTATGTATTTCTTAATATTTATTTAATTTTATTGTTATTAATTTTATTTATATAATAAAAAAATATTCTATTTTATTGGAATCTAAATAACAGGAATATATTCTAATAATTTATTTAGTATTATTAAATTAGTATATTTATATATATTAAATTAGTATATTTATATATATTAAATTAGTATATATATATATATATATTAAATTAGTATATATATATATATATATTAAATTAGTATATATATATATATATATTAAATTAGTATATATATATATATATTAAATTAGTATATATATATATATTAAATTAGTATATATATATATATTAAATTAGTATATATATATATATTAAATTAGTATATATATATATATTAAATTAGTATATATATATATATTAAATTAGTATATATATATATATTAAATTAGTATATATATATATATTAAATTAGTATATATATATATATTAAATTAGTATATATATATATATTAAATTAGTATATATATATATATTAAATTAGTATATATATATATATTAAATTAGTATATATATATATATTAAATTAGTATATATATATATATTAAATTAGTATATATATATATTAAATTAGTATATATATATATATTAAATTAGTATATATATATATATTAAATTAGTATATATATATATATTAAATTAGTATATATATATATATTAAATTAGTATATATATATATTAAATTAGTATATATATATATATTAAATTAGTATATATATATATATTAAATTAGTATATATATATATATATTAAATTAGTATATATATATATATTAAATTAGTATATATATATATATTAAATTAGTATATATATATATATATATTAAATTAGTATATATATATATATTAAATTAGTATATATATATATATTAAATTAGTATATATATATATATTAAATTAGTATATATATATATATTAAATTAGTATATATATATATATTAAATTAGTATATATATATATATTAAATTAGTATATATATATATATTAAATTAGTATATATATATATATTAAATTAGTATATATATATATATTAAATTAGTATATATATATATATTAAATTAGTATATATATATATATTAAATTAGTATATATATATATATTAAATTAGTATATATATATATATTAAATTAGTATATATATATATATTAAATTAGTATATATATATATATTAAATTAGTATATATATATATTAAATTAGTATATATATATATATTAAATTAGTATATATATATATATTAAATTAGTATATATATATATTAAATTAGTATATATATATATATTAAATTAGTATATATATATATATTAAATTAGTATATATATATATATATATTAAATTAGTATATATATATATATTAAATTAGTATATATATATATATTAAATTAGTATATATATATATATTAAATTAGTATATATATATATATTAAATTAGTATATATATATATATTAAATTAGTATATATATATATATATTAAATTAGTATATATATATATATTAAATTAGTATATATATATATTAAATTAGTATATATATATATATTAAATTAGTATATATATATATATTAAATTAGTATATATATATATATTAAATTAGTATATATATATATATTAAATTAGTATATATATATATATTAAATTAGTATATATATATATATTAAATTAGTATATATATATATATTAAATTAGTATATATATATATATTAAATTAGTATATATATATATATTAAATTAGTATATATATATATATTAAATTAGTATATATATATATTAAATTAGTATATATATATATATTAAATTAGTATATATATATATATTAAATTAGTATATATATATATATTAAATTAGTATATATATATATATTAAATTAGTATATATATATATTAAATTAGTATATATATATATTAAATTAGTATATATATATATATTAAATTAGTATATATATATATATTAAATTAGTATATATATATATATTAAATTAGTATATATATATATATTAAATTAGTATATATATATATATTAAATTAGTATATATATATATATTAAATTAGTATATATATATATATTAAATTAGTATATATATATATATTAAATTAGTATATATATATATATTAAATTAGTATATATATATATATTAAATTAGTATATATATATATATTAAATTAGTATATATATATATATTAAATTAGTATATATATATATATTAAATTAGTATATATATATATATTAAATTAGTATATATATATATATTAAATTAGTATATATATATATATTAAATTAGTATATATATATATATTAAATTAGTATATATATATATATTAAATTAGTATATATATATATATTAAATTAGTATATATATATATATTAAATTAGTATATATATATATATTAAATTAGTATATATATATATATTAAATTAGTATATATATATATATTAAATTAGTATATATATATATTAAATTAGTATATATATATATATCAAATTAGTATATATATATATATTAAATTAGTATATATATATATATTAAATTAGTATATATATATATATTAAATTAGTATATATATATATATTAAATTAGTATATATATATATATTAAATCAGTATATATCTATATATTAAATTAGTATATATATATATATTAAATTAGTATATATATATATATTAAATTAGTATATATATATATATTAAATTAGTATATATATATATATTAAATTAGTATATATATATATATTAAATTAGTATATATATATATATTAAATTAGTATATATATATATATTAAATTAGTATATATATACATATTAAATTAGTATATATATATATATATTAAATTAGTATATATATATATATTAAATTAGTATATATATATATATTAAATTAGTATATATATATATATTAAATTAGTATATATATATATATTAAATTAGTATATATATATATATTAAATTAGTATATATATATATATATTAAATTAGTATATATATATATATTAAATTAGTATATATATATATATTAAATTAGCATATATATATATATTAAATTAGTATATATATATATATTAAATTAGTATATATATATATATTAAATTAGTATATATATATATATTAAATTAGTATATATATATATTAAATTAGTATATATATATATATTAAATTAGTATATATATATATATTAAATTAGTATATCTATATATATTAAATTAGTATATATATATATATTAAATTAGTATATATATATATATTAAATTAGTATATATATATATATTAAATTAGTATATATATATATATTAAATTAGTATATATATATATATTAAATTAGTATATATATATATATTAAATTAGTATATATATATATATTAAATTAGTATATATATATATATTAAATTAGTATATATATATATATTAAATTAGTATATATATATATATTAAATTAGTATATATATATATATTAAATTAGTATATATATATATATTAAATTAGTATATATATATATATTAAATTAGTATATATATATATATTAAATTAGTATATATATATATATTAAATTAGTATATATATATATATTAAATTAGTATATATATATATATTAAATTAGTATATATATATATATTAAATTAGTATATATATATATTAAATTAGTATATATATATATATATTAAATTAGTATATATATATATATTAAATTAGTATATATATATATATTAAATTAGTATATATATATATTAAATTAGTATATATATATATATTAAATTAGTATATATATATATATTAAATTAGTATATATATATATATTAAATTAGTATATATATATATATTAAATTAGTATATATATATATATTAAATTAGTATATATATATATATTAAATTAGTATATATATATATATATTAAATTAGTATATATATATATATTAAATTAGTATATATATATATATTAAATTAGTATATATATATATATTAAATTAGTATATATATATATATTAAATTAGTATATATATATATATTAAATTAGTATATATATATATATTAAATTAGTATATATATATATATTAAATTAGTATATATATATATATTAAATTAGTATATATATATATATTAAATTAGTATATATATATATATTAAATTAGTATATATATATATATTAAATTAGTATATATATAGGTTGGAACAATGAAAAATATTTGCAATCATCTATTATTTTGTTAATCAATTAATATTAAGCCGTTATCCAATGCAATATCAGACATATGTACATTTCTTTTCTATAAATACTATTATGGCATGTTTTCATCAGAATTATATGATCTATTCCCGGCTTCTTTTGTTCCAGCTCGTTTGACTCGTTGGTCTAGTGGTCTCCATCAATTCGCTGTTTTGATACCTCATTGTAATACAGCTTCCTATTCCAGTAGCTTCTTTCCAAGAACAACAGGCTTGTGGAACTCTCTTCCTGCTGACTGTTTTCCTCCTATCTATAACCTTGGTCTTTTCAAGACTAAGGCCAATAGACGTCTCTAGTCTTTGCGATAATCATATTTGTTCTTTTTTAGCTCCTTACATCAAGTGGCTTTATGCCTTGTCTGGAGCGATTTTAACAAAAGAAAAAAAGAAAAAAAAAGAACATAATAAGTGAATGCAGTAAACTAGCCACCAAAGTATCAGATTGGAAAGAAAGTAATGTCGTATTTTTTACTTCGTCACTTTGCAGCCTCCTAAGTTGTACACAGTTCTAGATTTTTTGTGAATTGGTGTCTTCCTATCTTGCTTTGCCTTTTAGATATAGTAATTAGTTGGAAAATATTAAGTTTAACGGTCTCAGCCGTCAAAAAATAGATATTAGTGAGGAGCATCTGAGACATTGCATGCTCTATGAATTCAAAAAAAAGGAACTAAGCTGCAGAAGCTACAAGGCATACTGGAATGTTCTGAATGATCGAAAATGTCAACGGTGGTTTACAAAATTTTCTTCTGGAGACTTTAACCTGTCAGATCGACGACGTTCGGGAAGGCCAAAATCAATTGATAAAGACGCCATTATAGACGCTGTGGGGGACAATCCAAAGTTAACCAGCAGATAATTAGCTTAACAATTCAATACAACCCACCCCACAATTATTTCATACCTTCAGGAGTTAAGAAAAGTTTCAAAACTTGGACTCTGGGTTCACCACGATTTGACCAACGCTCAACGAAATCAAAGATTGACTGTTTTCACATGTTTGCTTTCCAGGAATCATCGAGAACCATTTTTGCAAAGAATTGTGACTAGAGATGAAAAATGTGTTCTTTACAAGAATACCCAATGGAAAAGACAATGGTTATACCGAAACCAAAGTCCACAGCCTGTTCCAAAACAAGGACTACACTCAAAGAAGGTTATGCTCTTTTTATGGTGAAACATGAGAGGACTGATTCATTATGAGTTACTAGAGCCTAATCAAACAATCACAGCAGTAAACTATTGTTCGCAGCTGGATGATATTAGAATTGCTATATAAAAAAAAAACGACCAGCATTACTTAATAGGAAGGGTGCAGTGCTTCAGCATGATAATGCGAAACCTCACACAGCAAAACTCACTCAGGAAAAGGTCATGAGTTTGAATTGGGAAGTTTTGCCTCATCCGCCTTAGTCACCTGTCATTGCTCCATCCGACTACTATCTTTTCCGGTCATTGCAGCATCATGTAAACAATAAAATTTATGAAAATGACGACCACTTCAAAAATGACCTAAATTTGTTTTTCTCTCAAAAATCAGAGAAATGTTTTGAAGAAGGCATCAAGAAGCTAGTTGATCGTTGGACAGAAGTCATAGAAAATGAGGGAAATTATTGTAAAGATTAAAAATGCCCTAATGTGAATGTTTCAGATGAAATAAATGTGTTTCTTTCCAACCTGATATACAAGAACAGACATGACTCTGTGGGGAAAGCACTACACTGGGAATTATGAAAATGACTGCATTTCGAACACGCGGACAAACGGTACAAACAGAAACCAGATACAGTACTGGAAAAAGAAAAACACAAAATCCTCTGGGATATGGAAGTGCAAATAGATAAACTCATGCAAGCAATGAGACCGGATGTCATATTTATTGACAAGAAAGAAAAAAATCCTGGCAAATCGTAGATTTTGCTGTTCGAGCAGACGACAGAAAGAAGATCAAGGAGACGGAAAAACGAAGCAAATACACGGAACTCGCCTGAGAATTGAAAGAGATATGAAGTATGAAGAAAGTCAATATAATACCAATACTCATAGGAGCACTAGGAACAATCCCGAAACCCTGGGAAAAAGACTGGGAGAAATTGGAATCAAAAGAAAGACTGAGACCATCCAATAATGAAAACAGCTAAAATCTTTACGAAAATCCTTAAATGACGAAACCAACCAACAAATGCAAACCAGCCACATTGAAGTTGCAATAAGAAGAAAACAAAAATGCAGAAAGAACATCACCTCACGAAACCGAGTAACAGAAAATGCAAAAAAATTCATAAACTGCCCTCTCAGCTGATACCACAAAACATATACGTGAAAGGTCAAGGAGGATGGAAGGCCGAGGAGAGAGAGTACCAATCATACCTCCACTGGAAGAGTGCGGAGAGGACAGGGACTTTGGGGAAGCTTATGCCATCCAAATCCTAGAGAAGACCAAAGGTCGTCGCCAGCGAGACATCGATGGTAAGCGTCTGTTGTGGTAGCGCAAAGCCATTTGCAATAGTTATAGAAAGAATTGGAAAGTACTGGAAATCTGGAGAGACTTCTTGTCACTCAGACTCCAGGGAACACTACCTATAATTATCAGTGAGCAATCACTGATGACAAATGCGTGAGAACTAATAGTAAGTACAAATAATAATAATAATAATGATGATGATGATGATGATGATGATGATGATGATAGTAATAATAATAATAATAATAATAATAATAATAATAACAACAACAATTATAATAAATTCTATTTTATTTTAAAAATTGTGTAATTTATTAAATAAATAATTTTTTTTTGTGACAGTTTTCTTATTTCCAAAATTACAGACAGATAGAAAATTTGGTTCACACTGCAGATAAATGTAAAAAATGAAAATGTATTTAAATGAAATATTTTGAAAATAAACACATTGCGCAATTTAAATGAAAAAATCATTTAATTTTTTTTGCAAGCTTTCGTTGTAGAACAACTTTGTCAGGCGAGACTGTCTTATAGTTTTTTTCTTCTTCTTTTTCCTCATTTTGATGGTATTAATTCCGAGGGGGTCGAATCACGGTAGGAGCAGAAGAGCTCGTCAAGTTCTAAAAGACGTTAGGATAAGTAGACTCCGGTCGATGTTATGCGTAGATTGGCGCTTTTTTGAATAAGGAAATTGACAACATCTTTGTATTAAATGATTTGACTAAAGCGTTTGATAGAATCAAGCTTCCATCTCGTTGGAAGCTTTTGGAAGAAACAAATCTGAGTAAACCGTATATACACCTCTTGAAAATAATCTATATTAATTAGAGTGCTGTAAGCAAAACTGATATGTGCACATCACGCTCAGTCAGAATCCTCAATGATGTGAAACAAGGTGATGGCCTTTCAGCGGTTCTATTCTGCTTCATTATGGCATCAATGTAGCTCTGGTTTTTCAATTGCTGGCCATCTTTCGTCTAATCTGAACTATGCTGATGCCTTAGCTGCAACCAGTAACTTCAGCTCTTGGTAATCTTGTCAAGTACTCGAAAGAAGTTGGTCTTTCTATTAAGACTAAATTCATGATCACTGATAAAAAAAACTTCTCTTAACATTAACATCAACGGCCAACAAATCGAACAAGTTACAAAGTTTGTTTAGCTTGTGCACAGGCTGTCTTCATCTACCGACGGGCAAATAGCTGTAAATCACAGAATCGGTTTATAATGGGCCGCCTTCACATCAAACAAAACCGCCCTAACTTCTAAACGTATACTATACAAAATCAAAGCATAAATCTATAACGCATATGTTCTTCCTGTGGTCTTATACGGAGTTAAATGTGTGAACTAAACTGTAAAATTACATTAGAAAATAGAAACTTCCCAAAGCCACATCATGCGCTTCATAATTTATCATAAACTATCTGATCCCATCAGTATTGCAGAGTTGCGAAAACTCACTGGCATCCCATCAATATCCTCTGTCATCAAATGTAAAGTCTCTAGATTATTTGGTCACAGTAAGCGTTCTAGTGTGGGGGCTATGCAAAATATGCGTTGAAGGCATAATACAAAGAAGGCGGTCAAAATGTATATAAAGTAAAATAGACAACGTTTATGAATCGAGGAACATGAACATAAACCAAGCGAACACCTTAGCCAAAGATCGTAAGTCTTAGAGAACACTCAGACATGTTAGTGCGTATTCTGCAGCTAGCAAAGAAAACGTTTAATTATATATATATATATATATATATATATATATATATATATATATATATATATATATATATATATATATATTGTGACGTGACTTTCATAGTCATTATGTACCTTAGCCCCGTACTAAGGTGACGTCACCAATTTGGCCATTCTTGAGTTCGGTTGGTCACCTGGCACTGTTGCTGTACTGATGTTGAAGGGTCATTGTCCAGTAATCACCGCTCTTCCACGTTGTGATTAAAAAATCAAATAGTAACTGTCCGGCGCTGGTCAGCAACTTGGTACCATTGAGGAGCAAAGGGTCATTTCAAAGCAACACAATGAAAGAAAAGTAATTAACAAATCCGTCGGTTGATTCTTGTATAAAAATAGTTATTTGAGTAGAAAGTCGTTCAGTTAGAAACAGTGTGCTTTCACACTTCTATGTTCTACTTTTGTGTTTCGCACCGGCAAATCTTAATGTTTTGGGCGATTTTGGTTGGGCAATATCAACCCTAAGTCCGAGGTTCGTCTCTCAACGACGTTGATTCTGTGAGCGAGCAAAAGCGAATCAGCGGGTGTCAGTCGAGGCCCTCTTTCTATCTCTCTGAGGCTTGTTACGCTTTCCTTATATTGACAAAAAGATGTTTGGAGACTTGGCGTGTCTCCATCCCTTCTTCCAATAGAATTTAATTCGATATAAAAATACTTTCTCATTATTATTTCTTTCCATATTGGGGATTTCCACTCGCGGGAATCCGCCCTCTCGACTCTGAGTGGTCAAAAGAATTCTACATCGCCGTATTCCTTTCCTCCTCTCTATCTGTTTCTATCTCCCACTGTTACCTCAGTGAGAGGATTCCTCCTCCCTCGAAACTTATTCATAGAAAAAAAAATTCTATTTCCATTAATTTATATTAACAATAAAGACAGGAAAATGTTATTCAGCAGACACCTCACCCCTCCATCGCCCACACGGCCATGCCGGACCCAGCGATGCATGGGGTCCCAGTAAAACAATTTAATTGTTATCTCTTACAAAGGTTTTACTTACAAGGGCGCATGCTATCTCACCATGTTAATGCCCATTCAACGTCGAGAATGTAAACAGCATTGTGACACAGAAAACATCTGGCGGGTCGCTCATTTCTGACCCTCGCCTCTTTATATCTCAAATCTCGAGGCAAAGCAAACAACCCTCTTATTTTATCAATGTTCGCTAGTCTCTTCTCGTGTCGAAACACGGTCTACTTTTCAGATATAATTTATATTTTAGTCTAACAGACGGTATTGCCAGTACTTTCATGAAACCACGGATATTGAAGTTTTGTCTACTATTATTTGTTATGTTATATAGATATGTATTTAAACTATTGAAATCATGGTTAAATCAAGATCTAAGTACAGAACATGTAAAAATTATCATAATTGTTTACAGCTGTTTCAGGACAGTGTTTATTTTAAATAATACAATGAAACATAAAACTTTCTTAAAACAAAAATTATCGTCAGAACAATATTTGCGTACGCGCTCAACAAAATATAAAATCTACAATATATATATATATATATATATATATATATATATATATATATATATATATATATATATATATATATATAATAATAATGGTAATAATCCAGGTGAAAAATATCCACAGGGTGGTAATCCAGTGAATTTTAATCGGGTTTATAAAAAGTGCTCAATATCAAAATAGAGCTTTATATATGATAATTTTATTTACACAGACATGTACAAAATCTGCGACACTGGCATGTCGATGTTATCGATCAACAGTTACTATAAACTGAGATCTCATCAGGTAGAGTTAGAACCCGATCTTAACCTCAGATCATATTTGGAGAGAATGAAGTGGAGGGATAGAGAAAGAGAAGAAGAAGAAAAGAAATTTAACATTTCAAAAATTAAGGCCATTAAAAAATTAAAATTAAAAATTAAAAAAAAATCGTCAAAATAAAATGTGTCTTATATTTTAGGTGTGACTACCTGTTGACACAGAGCAGCTTAGAATTTTTTACATCACAGATCATACGATTAATATGTCGATCAATCAAAATCAGTTGTCAACCCGAACTTCTGATGTCAACAAGTCGAAAGCAGTTCCTTCCGTCTGCTAGATGTGGCAAGTTATAATTTATTTATCTCCACTGCAAGAAGAAAAGACAAAAATACTTGTTTTTATCTTGCGGGGTTGCAACCGCGACAAAAGCCCGTTGCAACCACTACGAAAGCTTCTATCATCCTGGTATTTCTTAGCGACATCCTGCTATCATTGCTATTCTAATGATCAGCTTCGCCGATGCCTGGTGAAAAACGCTATCGGACATTAAAAATTATCCGATCCTCTCCGAAAACCCTGTGCCTAAAAATAAAACAATATCACTTTGGTCAATGGAATATTTTAACATTTCTACAAAGACCTAATCTATTAACTCAAAACCATTCCTACAAGTAAAAGAACTGTACAGGAACAATTAACTATAACTCATTTTTTGAACTTTTATGCGTTACATAGCAGTATAACAAAGCAAAAAAAAAAAATGCACTAAATTTTCGTAGGTGTAAACTCTTGTACCTTTTAAAGCGTCTAAGTGTGTCCCGTTAATTAACCTGACCTCGGACGGGTATCCCAGCGTTTATAACAATGAAACAATTTTAAAGATTCTTTTATTTATCCCGAACGAGGCATGTTGCCACTGAAGCGTAAGGAAATACTGTGGTATGGGCCAGATTTATAGGGGGGGGGGGGCAACGTGGGTGGGGAGTTGGGCAGCAAGATGTTCGTTCACATTACATTTAAATTTCTGCATCTTGGTACTGTCGGGGAAAACAGTTAACAATGAGGGAATTCCAAATGCAACCGGTCAAAGGACAAAAGCTATTAGAGTAAAAAAATCTTCCGGCATGTAGGTATCTCTACAGTGAATGGGTGGGATTTTGCTGCTAGTCGGGTGGGTCGGGATTATTTACGTTGAAGGGGTACAAATGCAGTATGTCCATCGGGGCACATTCCATGAAAGTTCTTATAAAACAAGCACAGGGATGCAACACTGTGGTGATGCAACAGTGCGGGACCTATTAGATTAGAAATTCTTTTTTGGATCTTGTGGACGAGTGGTTATAGCACTTGTCTTTGGGCTGGACGACCCGGGTTCGATCCCACTCACGGCATGCGAATTTTCGGGTCTGAAAACTCCCTCTGTCCACCCAGCAGTGAATGGGTACCTGACTAAAACTCAGGGAAGGTTCAAGGCAGCGGAAGGAGAGGGATGGGCTCAGCCTTCCATATGCTGTGCCCTAGACGCGGTGATTCTTAACAAATCACCGCCGCTACGGCCATGGGCAGTGTGCGATGTCGGCAACGACACTCGTGCGCGTCCAGGCTATGCGACCTTTACCTTTACCTTACCAAGAGCGAGTCGCTAATGATTGCCGTAATTTTAAATTTCCGAGAACCATTTCTACTGAATTTTAAGATTCTCAGTAATAGATTTCCGTCGGTCACGTTAATAATCACCAAAGGACAGTTTCTCGGATTGTGAACCTCTTTATGACATATGCCCATATGTAGGGTATTATTATTGTTAAGGTGGTTTAGATGATGATGATGATGATGATGATGACGACGACGACGACGACGACGACGACGACGATGATGACGACGACGACGATGATGATGATGATGATGATGACGACGATGACGATGATGATGATGATGATGATGATGATGATGTTTGAGGGTCACCATTTTGACATGGGATATCGGTGAAAGTCGTCTCTTTAGATGTACCAATACCTATGATAACATTTAATATGTAATCCAATCTCTGGTTACCCCGTAAAACATTCACAGCAAAAACTCATTTCATTTCTTCCTCTGTCTACCTAGAGCTAAAGAGTTTCTTTGCAAGAACTGCCTGTTTTTGGAATACAATACCACGGGGCTGATTCCCAGCCAACTACAACAAAGTCGTTTTCAAGTCCAATGTTAACAAATTCTTGTTGAACCGTCCTCTTAAATACCAACATTCTGTAGTTTCAGCCATGTATTTGTCTCGCCGTCGACCTGACAAACCCATTAACCCTTATCTTCGAGTGGCATTCGACCCTTGATAAGCGGTGACTCACTCGTAAAAAAACACGTAATAAATCGAGTTATGGGCCAAATGTATAGCACGAATGAAAGAAAGAAAAACTTGGTTAACGAGCAAAACATATTTATATATCTACACATTTGACAGATGATTGAAATATATTTTGTGTCAGAATTGTTCGTGCCTGCGTTTGAAACTTAAATTCTCTAGTTTGTAGAAAGTTCGAACTTAGAAAAAGGCACGAACGTAGAAATATGCATGTGTTTGATTACAGTTCGATTTTATGTTTGTGCGTGCGTTTTTTTTATTACTTTTCACTGGCTGTAACTGTAGAGGGAGCAACAGTAGTAACAATAGTTGTTAAGGGTTGTAAGACATACGTGGGCGCTGTTGTTGTTCGTTGTTGCTTTCGTAATCTCATCGGACCTTTTTGGTTAACGATCGGTTGTTTATATTAGAACTAGCTGGCTTTCAGAGGCTCCCAGAGAAACTGTTTCAAACGAGCGGGAATCCTTCTCATTGCTCGAGAATTCGCAAGTTCACACCTGCACATGAGCACATGTTTTTATTTTGGGCCGTCATGCTGTGATTGGGCGGACGTCGAACGAAACAATTGATTTAAGTGCGTCACTTTTCCACTTGTCACAGAAAGAGGAAGAAGTAAAAAGGAAAAGAGAGGAAAGAGTAAGCTGAATGAATGGAGAACGAAAGAGAGTAGTTAAATAAGCTAGTATCTTTTTTCACGTTTACCTATTTCGCATACCTATTAACTAATATAACACAGTGTCAGGTTTCTCGGTGTGAGTAAGTATTTGAGAGGATGAGCCACTTTTATTAAACCCTTTCTCAACCAAACAATGTTGGACAAATCCCTAGGCCTCACTCGCATACCAAAACTAAAAAAAATATTCAAAATAAAAATAACAATGGTAATATGGGGTTCAAGGTAGAAAGCAGGGTTCTTCATTTGGTAATCATTACTATTCCTTGGGTCACATCTTACTTGTAGGAGTAAGATAAAAACTGGCCTTGTGCCTAACTCCTGGAGAAGAGTAAATCAATAATATTACTGACATAAATTATTTTAAAGGAAATAAAGTTGGTAAATTAGTCAAAAACTATATTTTTTTTACCTACGCATGTGTTACCTATTTGCGTTAAAAATTGAATATTTAATCTTTAAAATAAATTTTAAGCCAATTTACTTCACCATAAATAGTTAACCGAGGCGAAAGCGAGTATTGATTTACTCCTCTCCAGGAGTTAGGCACAAGGCCAGTTTTTATCTTACTCCCACAAGTAAGATGTGACCCAAGGTCGGGTCGGGAAAGTGGGGTTTAAAAATTGCCTGGGCAGCCCCATCGGCATTCCCCGGTAGAGGCGCCTCAGGCAGTAAGCAATAAACTTACTCCTCCCCAAAGAGGGGAGGCGAAGCCTGGGAGGGTGGACCTCCAAGAACTGCACAGGACAGACCCATAGACCGGCGTAAATCAAGCCCCGAAGGCCAAGACAATACCAGTCTATGGGGTGCAGTATCCATCGGAACAGATACTACACTTTGATCTTAGCCAAAGCTTCTGCATTTTCGGCCCTTACTCGCTTACGCTTCAGTTATGTTACTGATTCGATGACTATTTACGTTGAAATAAATTGACTTGAAACTGCCTGCTTGGCTTTTTAATGGCTTGTTGGAATGTGAGGGGCATGAGATCCCGAAGCAGGGCTGCTCGCGTGCTGAGGGATCTCGTGGCCCGTGAGGTAGATGTAGCTGCGATTGAAGAGACCCACTTCGATTCGTATGGGGATTGTGATGTGCTGACTGACGACTATGACGTCTACTCAGCATATGGCGATGCTCATAGTTGTGGCATCTCTTTGTTAGTGAGACGCACCCTGCCTGCGGCGGTGAGCGTTGTTCATGCGGATGCGGTGGGACGACTGGTCGTGGTCGATGTTGCCGTTGAAAACAGCAAGTTTCGGATCGTTGCGGTTTATGCGCCCAACATTGCTGGCGAGAGGGTTTCCTTTTTTCGACGGTTGGAGGCGTTCCTCAAGGGTCCGGAGCGAGTAGTTTTAATGGGGGACTGGAATGCCATCCTAGACCCCAAGATAGATAAGGTCGGTGGGAATAGAGGGTCGGCGAGGTGGGAAAGCAGTCTGCCTGACCTGATGGCCTCATGCGATCTTGTCGACAGATTTCGCGTTGATCACCCAGGGCGGGAGATGTGGACGTGGCATACTAGCGCGGCCTTCTGTCCGAGTACTTACTTGGACAGAATGTTAGTTAGAAGAGGCGACGTAGATTTCATATCTTGTCCCACGTTCACTTGGTTAGGACATTCGGACCATAAATTGGTTACGGCCCGGTTGAACTTAAGTGATAGGCCTAGGTTGGCTGGGTACTGGAAGTTTAATACCTCCTTACTGGAGATACGAGACTTCCGGGAACAGTTAACGTTACTACTCCAGCGGGGATTAGTGGGGGTGGTTATCGGGAGTAGGTACTGGGTTAAAATTAAGGCTCAGGTTAGAAACTTTTGTGTCCGCTACAGCCAGCGCCTCGCTCAAGATAGGGCTAGGACGCAAAAGCGAGTAGAGGATAAGATGACCCGGGCGGTGGCTGGGGGGGATCCCCTAGAGATAGCATTAATTACGGGGGACCTCAATCGCTTGGCTAGCGAGCGATATGAAGGTCAAGTAGTTAGAGCTAGATTAAAGAAAGTCTCTAACGAAGCCGTGAACGTTGACGCTGTTGAGCGTAAGGCTGCTTTACGTCGTGGTTCGGATGGGTACATTCGGAAGGTGAAAAACCTGGAAGGACATACCCTGGTATCGTCTCGTGAGATCTGTGAGGGGTTCCGTGAGCATTTGGAGGAACGCTTCACCCAACTGCCCAGACTCCGCGGCCAGGAGTTTGACAGCTATTTGGCTGACTCGCCCCGCCTCGAGGCGGCTCGAGCAGCTGGCTGTGATGGCAGGATTACGGAGGGCGAGATCGTTACTGCGTTGAAGCAGGTCGGCTTGAACAAATCTCCGGGACTCGATGGTCTGCCGTACGAAATGTATTTGAGGCTGTCGCCCATGTTTGTCCCAATTCTGAAGGATGTGTTTAACCACTGGTTTGTTCAGGAGTCAATCCCTGGACAGGTAACCAAAGGAGTGGTCACATTACTGAAGAAGAGGGACCAACCTGGTGGGGGAAATTTAGACGACTACAGGCCCATAACTCTGCTAAACACAGAGTTAAAGATTTTGGCCCGCGTTCTTGCGAACCGCCTGCAGGTTGTTATCGGTGATTTGATCAAGCCTGAGCAGAACTTTGCTGTGAAGGGGAGGTCGATTCAGAACAACTTGCATTTGATTCGCATGATCATAGAGGGGACAGAAGACGACGCTGAAGCCGCGCTGATCAATTTAGATCAGTCCAAGGCTTTCGATAGGGTCGACCATGGTTTCCTGAAAGCTGTTTTAGCGGCTGCCGGTTTTGGTCCGGACTTCCGCAGGTGGATCTCTATTCTGTATGACTCGCCGACGGCAGTGGTGCAAGTCAATGGAAAGAGGTCGGAATCGTTCGTTGTTTCTCGGTCGGTACGTCAGGGTTGTCCGCTGTCGCCCCTGCTCTACATCCTGGCGTTGGAACCCTTCCTTCGCAAATTAAGGGATGAGGCGACAACACCAGTCCTGCGCGGGATCGCTATCCCTCCTCGCAAAGCGCGAGTCAGGGTTTCCGCGTTTGCCGATGATGTTACCGTTTTCGTGTCGAGCCGTACTGACATTCGAACGGTGATTAAGGCGCTCGCTCGGTACGAAGAAGTGACAGGGGCCATAGTCAACCGCAGCAAGTCGAACGGCCTGCGGTTGGGTGCCTGGAGCGGAGAGACCGCTCTTCCAGGTGACTTCAGCTGGTCGGATGGCCCGGTTCGAATCCTCGGCGTGTGGTTCGGGCCGGGCCTCCAGCTGGAAAAGAACTGGTCGGAAGTACAGACAAAGGTCGAATCGTCGGTCCGGGCTTGGATTCGAAGGAAGCTTTCCTTAAAGGGCAGAGCGGAGGCGTGCGCCACTTACGTCTTTCCTCTCATCCTTTACCGGCTGTCTGTACTACCACTGCCTGCGGCCCGCCTTATCGCTTTCACGCGCTTACTCTTCTCGCTTCTTTGGAAGGGCCGGAAAGCGTACGTCCGCAGACAGGTCTGTACTCAAGTTCCGAGTGTGGGAGGCTTGGGGATGCCTGACTTGGCAAGTCATCGACATGCCGAGAGACTGGCTTTCCTGAGTCGGACTTTGATGGAAGACACTCCGTGGGTCCCTGCGGTCGGGAGCGCCTTTCCCAACCTCATACCCGACCTCTCGGTCGAAGGACGACGTAGGCCGAGAGGGGAGCCCTTGTTCTTCGCCGAATGCCGGGCCGCGCTTAGAGCGTTGCCGGGGTCCAGTAACCTTGCCCGGTCTAGGAAGAGACTATATCGGGATCTAGTGGAGGGTACCGCTTCGGACCCACTTGAGGAGCGGCTTGGATTGTCGAGGGAGGAGGCCCGCTCCCAGTGGAATTGGGCGCCAGGCCAGAGTTATCTCAACAATTCTGAGTATTCTTTGACCTGGCGACTGGTTCGGAACGCACTGCCCCTCTATGGCAGATTATGCAGAGATGGTTTAAGGGACGTCCCCTTATGCCCGCGCTGTGAAGACGACGAAGAAGAAACGGCCGAGCACGCCTTCTTCACCTGCAGCAAACTTCGACATCTCTGGGGATACGTCAGGGAGGTGACGGCCCGCATCGACGCCGAGCAGCCGATGGTCCTGGATGTAGCATCTGTCATCAACAACGCAGCACCGCCGTGGTCTGGGGAGAAACGAATGGTGTTTCTAGCCATCCTAGCCGTAGCAAGACTAGTGACGTGGGTTACACGTCTTAATGAGGTTCATGGGGTTGGATCTGTTTCGGATCGGCATCTGGTAGTTTACTTTAAACACCAACTTAAAGTGAAGATCAGATGCGATTGGAAACGATTACATCGCATGGATTTCGATAGGAGATGGGTGCATGACACTAGTTTGTGCATCCGACGAGGCGCCAAGTTTGAGTTCGTGTTCCCTCCATAGTTATGGCACACGCGGTACTGGGTTCTACGGAACCCACCCCTGTAGAGTTTTTTGGATTTATTTTAAAAAACTGGTAACCTCTTAAACTAGTAGGAATGAAAGTTATCCTGTCCCTATTTTATTTTTGCCGGCACTAGAGAGCTTCCAGAGATTCCCACTTCCACTGTTTTATTTTGTCCCCGGTCTTTTGAAACCCTTGGCTTTACTATCTTGGAAGACGCCATCCACCCCATGATCCCATTCCCGATGAATTTATTTTTTGAACACTCCTCTCTTAAGTTCCCACTCCCACTTAGTGACCGACCCGCTTGTTTTTGGTCTCGTGCCGGAAAATAGTGGGCGGTCTAACACTTAGTTATGAGGGAAAGCCGGGCCATACTAACTTTTTTACCATTTTATTTCGTTCTTTATTTTTCTTTCTTTTTGGGTGTTTTTAATATTTTTTCCCACTCCCACGATAATTCTTTTTTACATCGATGTTTTTTGGGGATATTTTAAGTAGGGATCAACCCACAGAGTGAATGCGGTATTTTGGTGCAAGAATCTAGTTTGGAGTCAGCAAATGTTCTTTTTTATGTTGTTTGTAAAATTTTGTGAAATAAAAAACATTGAACAGCTTGTCTCACTTATCCCCGACCCCCCTCCCCCTACATAACGGGCACTATGCCTAAGGTCTGGTGAGTTCCCAAGGTTTGTAAAATCTTCATCTGTAGATAAAGATGAGGGTTGTCCGAAGGAACTCACCTGCCTAAATAAATTGGCCTTTTGGCTAAGATCAAAGTGTAGTATCTGTTCCGATGGATACTGCACCCTTATGGGATTGTCCTGTGCAGTTCTAGGAGTCCACCCTCCCAGGCTTTGCCTCCCCTCTTTGGAGAGGAGTAAGTTAATTGCTTATTGTCCGAGGCGCCCCTACCGGGGAATGCCGACGGGGCTGCCCAGGCAATTTTTGATGGTCAGAGTGCTCACCTCTCGGGCGCTGGCTTTTCAACCCCCACTTTCCGACCCGACCTTGGGTCACATCTTACTTGTGGGAGTAGGATAAAACTGGCCTTGTGCCTAACTCCTGGAGAGGAGTAAATAATATTAAATTGACTTGAAACTGCCTGCTTGGCCTTTTGGCTAAGATCAAAGTGTAGTATCTGTTCCGATGGATACTGCACGCCTGTCCTGTGCAGTACTAGGAGGTCCACCCTCCCAGGCTTCGCCTCCCCTCTTTGGGGAGGAGTAAGTTTATTGCTTGCTGTCTGAGGCGCCCCTACCGGGGAATGCCGACGGTGCTGCCCAGGCAATTTTTAAATGGCCAGAGTGCTCACCTCTCGAGCGCTGGCTTTTCAAACTCCACTTTCTCGACCCGATCTTGGGTTACATCTTACTTGTGGGAGTAAGATCAAACTGGCCTTGTGCCTAACTCCTGAGGAGGAGTAAATAAAATTGGCTTGAAACTTGCTTTAAATATTACATTTTTAACGCAAATAGCTCATAAATGTTTTTGACTAATTTCCCAACTGTATTTCCTTAAAAATAATTTATGCCGATAATAGTAATGATGACACCTCATTTATTCTCAGGCAACGTCGTATTTATCTGTTAGCCTTTTAAACTCAAATTCACCAAAAATCAAGGAAGATAACTCTGTGTTGGCTGATTTTATTAACATTATCCCCCTACCCCCATTTCAACTGAAATGTCATTACCAATGTCAAAGTAACCTGTTTAATAATTTATTTTGGCAATAAAATATTTGACTCAATTGTACTATAGAGACCGTTGGGATATCTTCCCTATTTCGCTAGGGGTTCGTCTACATTTTGAATAGAATGGATTGCTTGTCTTAAATAGCATTTCTTGTCCTGAAATAAAATTATAATTTACTTTTTAAAGCGTTGAGAATTGAACGTTAATTCAATTGTTTATCACTAGCGACTATGTTGTTTTTATTTAATTAATTAATTTATTGTTATACTAACCGTTCACCATTTACCAAGGCCAAACACCACTTGAGGATAAGGGTTACTGATATTTTCAATTGGATGATAGAACAGTATTATGAAAGGATTGAGAACTATAATTAATTCACCAGACGACATGACGGACATTTCTTGACTTTGAACTTGAAAACGAACATGTTGTAGTATGTAGGAAAGCATGTTTCATTCTTGCACCTTCTAAAAGAAGTTTAATCAGTCGATTATTTAAGAATAATAAATTGTAAAGATTTTGTATAAAAATTCGGTGCTTGTGGACTGTAGGTCCGAAAAAAATCTTTTATCTTTAATTTGAGGGGAGTCAAATCAGGGGGAGAGAACTCTAGTTTCAAGTTTCAACCACGATGTATCTTAAAATGAATGTTACTATTGTAATTATTCTAAAATAAAGTTTAAAAAAATGTATACGTAAAAGTAACTATTTTCAAACAAATTGCCGAATTTTACCCAATGTAAAACTGTCATTTATTTCAAAAACTTTATTTTCCGTGTTTCATGTTTATTTTCCCTTCCATTTACGTTTTTTCTCCATTGTTTCCTTCTTCTGTGATAATTTATTTTAATAAATCATTTTACTTTTCAAAATCATTTTATTTTTCATTGGTGCCGAATGCGGTGTGATTGTTTTATTCCTAAATTATCCTTTCACGTATACATTTTTTAAAGCTTTATTTTACAATAGTAAAATTCATTTTAAGATACATCGTGGTTGAAACTTGAAACTAGAGTTATCTCCCCCTTTTATTTTACTCTCCTCAAATTAAAGATAAAAAAATTTTCGGATTACAATCCATAAGTACCAAAAATTCAATTTTATATACGTTAAAAAAAAGCAATTAATTAGAATTTGTATTTCAGGGCGAAAAGTACCATTTCAGAGCAATAATCGATTTTTATTCAACATTTGAGTGAATAATATAAATCGCAACCAGAGAGATATTTGAACAGCCCCTATAGTACAATTGAAACAAGTATTTCTTATTGCAAATTTTTTTTTTCTTTCGGGAAAGTTTTACTTGCATTTTCAATCTAAACGTTTCTTTTCTTTCACGCTTCTTCGATTATGACAATAATTAGCAGTGCCCTTTTTGGGATTTCCTCCGCATTAAAAACCGATCTAATATCTAACTTCGCTCTCGTGGGGAGGCAAGTAAATAGGTACAATGATTATAGCAAAGCGACATTGTCGTCCATCGTGATCACGGTGGGGAGTATCAGTACTACTATTGCTATCCACACAGCTGAGAGTGCAACTACTGTCACTGCTATTAACCCGGTTCTCACCATCATCGATAGAAAAACCAGCGCTCGAGAATTTGAGCACTCTGGCCAATTTTTAAATGGCCAGAGTGCTCAAATTCTCGAGCGCTGGTTTATTTTCCCACTTTCCCGACCTTGTGTCACATCGTACCTTGTGGGAGGAAGATAAATAGAATCGATAAATCTGGTAGTTTTTTGGGTTTTTTTACGAAATGGTCACCACTTATCAAGGAAAAATGTCACTCAAGGATAAGGGTTAATAAGATGGAATGATTGTCAGAACTAAAATTCGAATACTTATGGGGACACTTCTAGATAGGAATCTGTTGACATTGGCCTTAAAGATGACCAAGTTGTAATATGTAAGGAAGCAGTCCCGTGGAAATGTGTTCGACAGACCAGAAGCTTTGTTTGTAGAAATTTTGTCTGATGCTAGACACATTGAGAAAGAAATGAAAGATTTTCTTCATTGTGGTAGAAGGTGAGTTCTTGCTGTGAATGTCTTACAAGGAGACACCATAACCTCAGAGAAGGGTATATTCCCTAGCATTACCTCCTGCAAAGAGAGGGAGGATAGGTTTATCGTCTGTTGCCTGAAGCTCCAACAAGGCAATTTTTACAGGTATCTTAATATCGATCATGAGCGCCTTCATGGTGTTCAAAAGATGGCCACACTCCACATTAAGCTCGAGCTTGTATCATGTCACACCCAGCCCCCGTGGAGAAACATGTAAATCTGGAGAGAAGAAGGACGAGGAAGAGGAGGGGGAGGAGGAATTGTTCCAGACTGAGGCAATTTTTATGTTTTTGTCCTAATCCACGGTGCCCCGTTTTGGGGGGAAATAGATTTCCCCCCTCATTAAAAACCGATCTCGGGTCTAACCTTACCCTCGCGGGGAGGAGCAACAGAGAACTATTTACCGAGAGTGGCCCAAACAACCATCAAGTGAACGTGAAAACGCGTTCTTCTGGAAAATATACCTATACGTCTCCAGCGTTGCCCGGGAGTCTTTTTAATGCCATATATGTTTCGCTTTTTTCTTTTCTTTTTTTAACCATGCCGTTTTATTGTACCGAATTGTTATTATTTTTAAAGGTATTTTAAAAGTAAAATTACATTATTACAGTATCGTTTTGTGATTAAATGATTAATTGAACCAAATTCTCATAAAACGATAACTAATTTTGTTAATGCAATGTTGTTTTACTTTCTATTTATGAAGATATTTGATGGGAACAGCTTGCGAAATCTGTAATCTTTTAATAAATGAGGATTTGCTAAGAATTTAAAATCCCGTTTAAATGACTTTCCAATCGGCAGTTTAAATGCTCCCGAATTCTTTTCAAATTTCGAAAGGTCACGAAGTAATTCATTCTTTTTCAAACTATTAACAAGAGATTAAAATGGCTGACGTGTTTACGATATCGTTACATTTCGAAATTCGATAGACCTGCACTGTCTGCCAAACCTCTGTCGCATTGCTGTGTTGTTTTACAAGTACTTCCACGGAATGTCCCCCGAAAAACGTACTGCACTTGTACCCGCGACCCATCCGACTAGCTGCAAAATCACACCCCTTCTCTGTAGAGGTCACTAGATGCCGGAAGATTTTATATTCTAATAGCTTCTTTCCTTGAACCAGTTGCCTTTGGAATTCCCTTCCCCGTTCCCTGTTTCCCCGACTGTACTAACATGCAGACATTTAAATGTAATGTGAACAAGCAACTTGCTGCCCAACTCCCCAACCAGGTTGCCCTTCTATAAATCTGGCCCCTATAACAGTAGCCCTTTCCGTGTCAGTGGCTATGCCTTGTGTAAGGTGAACAAAAAAGCTGACCGAAAGAAAGTAATTTATGGCTTGAATTAACGTTTAAAGGCCAAAATCAAATATATAATTCCTTAGTGTCTCGAAACAAATGAAACAGTATTTTTAAAAGTGATATTAAAAGTTTTTTTTTTTTTTAGAATTAAAAAAAAATAAAAACAAAATTGAAAGAGAATTAAATGAAGGTATTTAAAATAATCGGTTTTGCAATAAAATCAATCGGAGGTCTTAGGAAATGTTGAAATTTAAATCGCATCAATATTTTCGATTTTTTTAATCTTAAATTTATGAATAATAAGAAACCCAAATGTATTCTGGTGAATTTTACGAAATTAGATTATTTTTTATAATTTCGTTTTTATTTCACGCTATTGCATTTTTGATTTCAATAAATATTCGACGAATGGTAATGAAAAATAATTCTCAAAGTAATTATCAAAGTTCCGTTGACACTGGAAAAACAAGCACACGTGAAGTTGTGTCATAATTGTATTACTATAGTACGCCCTTGAATATTAAGTGATTCTGGCAAAGAACGGTTAGATTGTCGCTTGCCGAAGTTGGTAAAATGTCGAAATAAAGCATATAGAAGAAAGCTCACAAGACAGAGATAAAAGGATAATATACAGGGTGTCGCAAAAAAATGTACTCACTCTTAGAATGACGAGAAAACCTTTATTTATGAACATAGAGAGAAATGAAATAGCTTCAAATACATGAAACAGTTTGAACATTTGCGAACATGATTCTTCAATTACATCTGTCTCATGTATTCGATGCTATTTCATTTCACTCTATGTTCATAAATAAAAGTTTTCTCGTCATTCTACGAGTGAGTACATTTTTTTGAGACACCCTGTATATGCATTAAATAAACACAGGAAATGCCTCGAAAAAAGAATTGATTGAAACGAAACCAACTATTAAACATGCCCATTTAACATCGGTTTAGAAGGCTCTCTTGAATGCGTCAGATATAAATGAAGTGAAGGTCCTTGGATGTTGACTGTGGGAGCAACGTTTCTGGGCGTCCTCTCCCGTCAAACACAGCTCTTTACAAAAAAGGACAGACAAAGGATTTTTGTATCCAGCCCGTCAAAATTAAGTGTCTGTTGATTGGACAATCAAATGGCCAATCAAATTGAATATTGGAAGCTAATTTATCGTCATGATCAACAACGGGAGATAATTATTTATAAGTAAAAAGGACTTCTGAATCACATCTTACACATAGGTGACCATGTGACTAAATAAACCGATGGCTGATTGCCCCACTGGTCACGTAATCTGGGAATCCACGCATTAGGAAAAAAAGGCAACCCTAACGCGTTCGCCAGATATGTAAAAAAAACAAGAGAAAATGTGTTATTACATCAGAAACAACCTTATACATAAATAAGGAAACTTTTTCTTTTCTTCTTTCTTCTTTTTCATTTTACTTTATCTCCGGCTGTCAATTCAATAACTTCCCTAATCCTTTGTAATGTTATCTTCGATTTAATATTTTCTTTTGTTTTTTTAGCTTTTACATAACTGAAGAAGGTATATAAGATGGGGTAATAAATGAATGGTAACTTTTAATGCTGCAAAGACAAAGCTCCTTTCCTTCAATAACTACCAGAAACCTCTTCAGCCTCCGATTGCCATGGCAAAAAAAAACACCGTACCTGAGAGTTCAACATTCAAACTCCTCGGCCTGACATTCACAGGTAACATGAATTGGAACAAATACATTAAAGACATTGCCAAGGCTGCTGCAAAAAAAGTGGGCTCTCTTTATCGTGCTAGTAAACTTCTCACACCTGACATTATCCTATATCTCTACAAAGCCACTATCCGCCCATGCATGGAATATTGTTGCCACATCTGGGCTGGTGCATCATCCACTAGTCTCTCCCTCTTAGACAAGGTCCAAAAAAGTCGCCAACTTGATAGGCCCCTCGCTATCCGTCAAGCTCCAGACCCCGTCCTATCGTCGCAATGTTGCATCTTTGTGCCTGTTTTACAAGTACTTCAATTGATTGTGCTCCGATCAACTTGCTGCTCTAATGCCCCCTCAACGTAGATACACTAGACGAACCCGACAATCAGCTAAATCCCATCCATTCATTGTGGAAGTCCCCAGATGCCAGAGAGCCTTCTACTCCAATAGCTTCTTTCCTCGTGCTGCCGGCCTCTGGAACTCCATCCCTGCTCCCTGTTTCTCCGACTGTACTGACATGCAGGAATTTAAAACTCATGTAAACAGACATCTCGCCGTACAGATCCCAACTTAAGATGACCCCCAAAACCTACTCACTAATTCTCAGTAGCCCCTTACGTCTACAGTGGCGATCTGCTTTGTTTGGGGAGAACTGTGTTAACAAAATAATAAATAAATAAATCCTGTTTCACATATATAGATTTTATGTGTTATGTAAAATACGTCATAATTAAATCGACTAACATACATTACTGTCATAAAAACACATTTAGTTATACTAAACAAAAAAATACTTTATACAGACTATGAAAGATCTCGTTTAACTATAAGCAAATTTCTAACATCAACCGAACATCTGCTTTTATATTCATGTAATACCACAGGCAACAACAGTGGCGACGAGGATTCGAACTTATGTCGAATACAACTTCATATTTACTACAACACTGTCAACGTCGGATTTTCGAAAAGGACTTCTGTAGAATGCTCGCCAAACTTGTTAATTATTACATTAACAGCGAGAAACTAAAGGGCATCTTGGACCCTTCAACACACAAAGTTTTACGGAAACCGCTGAAGGAAAGTCCCTGACGTCAGAGAATAGGGTTAAAAAAAGATTTCGTCTTTCACAAAGATTTTTAAAAAATCGTACAACAATTGAAACAAAAACACAAAAAACGAAGTCAATAGATTTTTCTCATTTTTTTTAAATATTTTTTTTTATGGAAACTGCTCCAGATAAGGCATGAAGCCACTTGATGTAAGGACATAAAATACTACTTCAAGGTCAAAAACAAGCCAACAATAAGTGTTAGATGGATAGATTCCGACCCAGAAAACAGCAATTCTTCCTCTTTTGTCAGAAACATCGCTCATGGAATGTGAGGACTAAAGGCCAAAATAATGGAAGCGAGAGTAACGAGGTTGTCGAAAGTAACCCTAAGGTTCACTTTCTACTCTTTTAGAGTAGAATTTAGGAACACCTATAAGTTGAAGAAACTTAGTTTTTTCTTTCTCTTCGCGAAGAAGTGAATTGACAATAATATTCTCCAGTTGCAAATTTACATACGACAATGTATTAAAAACAAAAAAAAACTCGTCAAGTCGTTTCCTATTTTAAATGACAGAAATGAAGAAATTCAAAAACACAATGCTGGACGTCACTAAGTACCAACAAGAACAGCAAATTCGACTATGGTAGAAATTCTAAGAAAGACACTTGGAACAACTTGGAACTTCAAAAACCAAAAAAATAGTGTTGAAAAGAATGTTTCCTCGTACCCAACAAGAACAGAGAGATTTATACAAATTGTCTAATAGGGATCAAATGCTGAAGATGAAAGCGCATTTTCTTAAAGCGCTATCAATAATTTCATTTACGCGCCTAAAGACGGCATTACGTTTGCTTTGTATTGTAGAAGATATGAATATCTTTATGATACCGACTGTGTGAATAAGACTGAATTTTTAATAAAGTTAGTTTGCTACTAAAGAAATTAGGTACAATTGAACATACATCATTTTTCAATTATATTTTACCCCGCAAAAACGGCGATCTGACATTTATTGAAGGCGTACAATTATTAACTAAATTATTCAGCACCATAGTGTATCCTTTTCACAACAGGTGAAAATGTATGAAACTCATAAGGAAAGATGACGAAGGCTCAATAATTTTCGCTAGTATAGTTAACACACACTGCGATGATTTTAAATTATCGGAGCTAAACGATAATTACTTGAAATGCTTAATCTTTACATAGGGCTTAGTATCAAATACGGATTCAGTATCGGACAAAGGATTTTTACTAAACTCGAGAATGGACCTAATTTATCGCTTCAATATATTGCATGAGACTGCTAACATTTTGTTAGTGTTCGCCAGAATATTGAGCAAAAAGGACGCCACAAAAAGAAAAATAATTTTCCAACAAAATCTGGTTAACCAAAGAAAAATATCTTGTTGCCTAAACCATGTTTTACCTGTGGACAATTGCATTGATGCAAAGTGTTTAAAATGTGGACGCATCGGACACAAAAGTACACACGGCAGAGTTAAATTCAAAAAATAAAACGAGCTTGGTAAAAATAACAAAAAGTGACGAAACTGAACATATCAGCAAATATATAAAAATAAAAATATTAAATAAAACGATAAAGTTTCAACTTGACCCAGACTCAGATCTGTCAATGATACTTCCTCAGACTAGGCAGACCAACAATGACAAAGACGAACAAAATGCCGCAAAGCGTGACTTGTGAAAAAATATGATTTGTTGGAGAACTGATTGTAAACGTCACAGCCAAAGGGAAAATCTTGAAATTCAAAACGTACGTAATGATCAACAATCTTTTTGGCACGGACTAGATCGAACAGTTTCAATTATGAAATTTTCCGATGAATTATTTCAGCCAAAAATTGAAAATGTAAATGCCGAAGCAGAGCGACCAACAATTGAATTAAAAGAAACTTTTCCTGAAGTTTTTTTTTGTGGATTTGGAAGATGTAAAAAGATATCTGCCAAGTTTTAATTGAAACGAAATATTAAACCATTTTCTTTTAAAGAAAACTGGTTGAATATATATATTTTTCAAAGAAAAGATGTTCCATTCGCATCATTAAATCGGATTGACGAGAAACTAAATAGACCCGAGGAAATAAGCGTATTATCAAAAGTAGAATACAACGAGTGGGCTTGACCCATGGAATACGTTAATAAGAAACGTACAGTGACCCATGTTTGTGCTGATTTTTCTACAGGATTGAATAATGAATTAAAGGATTGCCACGTTCATAAGAAAGTTTCGCAACGGTCAGCGGCGAAAATCTTTTTCAAATATTGGTTTGAGTGATGCTTATCCCCAAATACCTGTAGACGAGGAGTGCTCAAAGCTGCTATATATAAATACCGGTAGCTGTTTGTATAAATTCGTGTACCGTTTGGAGTTAAGGACGCAGCAGCCATTTTTCAACAAATTATGGACACCATGTTTAGCGGACTGGAATTCGCAGCATCATACTTAGATGACATCTGAATAAGCAGTAAACGCATCGAGCAACATAAATTACACATACAAAGTCTTTGAGAGAATCCAAGAGTATTGATTTAAATTAAAAGAGGGAAAGTGTAATGTCTTTATGAAAGAGAAAAAACATATTGGTCAAATAATAGACGAATATAGTGTGAGACCAGATCCAGACTGAGCTGTGAGCTAACGCTATTAAAATTATCCCGGCGCCTGAAAACGTGTTTTCACTCCAATTTTCTTGGTCTGTCAAATTACTAATGCTTTTGTGCCAAACATGCAAAGTTTGCGAGCTCCTCTCAGTGTGTCTTGAAATCTTTGTAGCCACTGATACCAGCTCATACGCATATTACATAAAATAAAAGACGGATCATTGGAGCCAATCGCCCATGTGTCTCGAACGCTACTACCTGTAGAGAGTTTCTCCCATCTACAAAAAATTGTCATGCCAACGGAGTGTCGAGACTTATCCCTAAATATACTAAACGCCTTGAAGACACAGTGATTGCCTCCCTGCAAACCTAGGTAGAGGTAAAACATACACTATATAACAGCATTAGAGAGCTCCCTGTAACACTCGAAGAGATCAAATAAGACATTAAATAACGACTTCATAAAAAATACAAAAAACAAAAACAAAGACCGACAAATATCGGAAGGTTATTCAAGCTGTAATGAATTAATCATGTATGGCGATCGAGTAGTTATACTTACAGTATTACAGGAAAGAATACTATAAAAATTTCATGTCGGGCATCCCGGAATGTCGAGAATGAAAAATCTCATGAGTAGCTACGTATGTTGGATGAATATGGACTGAGACATTGAGAATGCAGTATAAGTATGTAAAAATTTAACTTTGGTAACAAAGACACCTTCAATAAAATTCAGCCCCTAGTCCAAAACTGATCGACTGTGATGCAAGTTCCATATTGACTTCATTGGCTCACTGGGTGGGTTCTACTATCTGAGTCTTACCGAATTCCAGGGCAATAATTCTTCTGGTTTGGTGAAGTATGCAGCTAAGCGCTGTTACTTCAGGTAACATCACTAAGAAAAGGTGCACCATTCCTCGCACAAGCCAGTGTATATCCGTATCGAGGGGATCTTATTTGGACTTCGAATACCATGTAATTTCGAATATTTAGTCAGGGTTTACTTGTAGGGTGAAGTATCCCCATGCCAGGTTGTCCTGAGAAACCCTTGTACAGAGAGACCGAAGACACTCGGGGAGTGTGTCAAGTAGGTAATTCAAACCTTCTGTTGTTCTTTATTTTTCTATTCTTCTGAAGGCGTGCACCTTTTTTCAACCTTAACTTCTATTGCAATATTCTGACTAGTTGTTTCTTTTTAGTGTTTCTGACTCCGTTCCCCCCCCCCCAATTTCAGATAATCCATATACATGTTATGTTTTTTTCTTTGTATCTATTAATGTATACATGTTATGTTCTTTTCTTTGTATCTATTAATGTGTACCCTACATTGCATCTGTTGTATTTCTGCTGTGCTTAAAAGAATGACGATAACACTGGTCTATAAAAATATAATGATATGTTTTTAATATCGGTGGCGGTGAGCGAGTGCGGGTTAGTGAGGAAGGAGGGTGCACATTGGTTTCTTGAACGCGTGCCAGTCGACTCTCGATCTCAATTTCGGGTTGATATTATATAACAATTTGTGACACTCACGCATCCACGTGCAAACGATCATTCTTGGATTTTGCCTTCACTGTTAATGTATTGATTTACTCCTCTCCAGGAGTTAGGCACAAGGCCAGTTTTTATCTTACTCCCACAAGTAAGATATGACCCAAGGTCGGGTCGGGAAAGTGGGATTTAAAAATTGCCTGGGCAGCCCATAGGCATTCCCCGGTAGGGCGCCTCAGGCAGTAAGAAATAAACTTACTCCTCCCCAAAGAGGGGAGGCGAAGCCTGGGAGGGTGGACCTCCGAGAACTGCACAGTACAGACCCATAGACCGGCGTAAATCAAGCCCCGAAGGCCAAGACACTACCAGTCTATGGGGTGCAGTATCCATCGGAACAGATACTACACTTTGATCTTAGCCAAAAGACCAAGAAAAGTCTATGGCGTCTATTTAGTGACTGCGTATTCCCGTCTTTAGCTAACTTTTGGATAAGGGTAACTTTTGCACTTTGCCTCGAATTAATCAACAATTATTTTATTTTCGACAATCAATCGTGCATGGTTTCTTCCGGCCAGGTGCGCGTCCGTGTCGAGTATGCTCAACTCTTGCCAGGCGACACTCTCGGTACACCCGACTCGGATATTCAACACATCTCCTGTGTACGATGGTAAGTAGAATCATAGTTATGACAAACAGTCGAAGAAATATGAAGTCACCCAGGAAAATGCCCCTCTGTATCTTTATCTCTTTCGGGTATTATCATCCAGATGCCAGTACCAGTTTACATTTATTCATTGCTTACTACATAAAATTTACAATTTTGTCCGGTATTTTAAGCATCCTAAAACATTCATTTATTAATATTCGGGGAGTTATGTTGACTGTTTTTTTCTAGTCGATTCACACCATGGCTTTGTTCTTTTTCATTGTTTTTAACCCCCCCCCCATTTATATCTTCTAAGTGCGGATATATATATATATATATATATATATATATATATATATATATATATATATATATATATATATATATATACTGACGATAATAATCCAGGTAAAACATCCACAGGGTAGTAATCCAAAGAATTTCAACTGGGTTTATAAAAAGTGCTCAATATCAAATAGAGCTTTATATATGATTATTTTTATTTACAAAGACATGTACAAAATCCGCGACACTAGCATGTCGATGTTATCGATCAACAGTTATTATGAACTGAGATCTCATCATGATCTTAACCTCAGATCATATATATATATATATATATATATATATATATATATATATATATATATATATATATATATATATATATATATATATACTTGCTGTAGCATTAGTTTTACATTTTAATGTTTTTCGTTTTTAGGGGGGATTGTACAGTTTCGGTGACCCCCGCCTCAATGGTAAAATTTATATTAAAAAAATAATGTGCCCAGTTACTCCCCTAGTTGCGTAGAATACACATGCCATAATTCATAATGATGAGTTTAATAGTTTAAACTTTTACCAAGTACACACATATTATTGACGATCACGTGCGTGCATCGATTCTTTTTAAGAGTTTATAACTTAATATAACTCAAAATTTGATGCACAACAATTCTTTTTACGATTACATTTTTGTATCTAACATATTTAAAAAGATTTTGGATGAGGGTGCGAGTTTTAATGGCAACGTTTACAAAAAAGATAATGAGCCCATGTTACTTACCGTGTTGTCGAGCATATATATTCAAAAATTCATAATGATCGGTTCATTAGTTCAAGTGTTTATACTGTATAACGAAATATACATATAAATATATAGACATGCAAAACCTTTTAGATATGCACCGTCTAAATGTTAAATTTACAAAAAAAAGAAATGCTCATGTTACTCACCGTGTTGCCTAGAATATACATTCCAAAATTCATAATGATAGGTTAATCAGTTAAGGAGTTCATTCTGTACAACGATATATATATATATATATATATATATATATATATATATATATATATATATATATATATGCTTCATTTTACTGCAATCGAAGTTCTCAGTTCTGTAGGTATTAAAATAATTACTATATATATATATATATATATATATATATATATATATATATATATATATGTATGTATATATATATATATATATATATATATATATATATATATATATATATATATATATGCTTCATTTTACTGCAATCGAAGTTCTCAGAAATACAGGAGGCCTTGATCTCTATATGAGATACATAAATATTCAAATATTCTATTAAAGTTTTCCTTTACCTGTCAAACGTTGAGTTAGTAAAGAAGTGAAGAACATTGATTTTTAATATATATATATATATATATATATATATATATATATATATATATATATATATATATATATATATATATATATATAATATGCATCCCCTAAATGTTTAAATAATTAAAAATAATAATGTGCCCATGTTACTTACCCTGTTGTCTAGAATATATTAAAAAAAATTAATACTGATCCGTTCATTAGTTTAGGAGATTATCCTGTACATAAGAATATATAAATATATACACATACATAACTTTATATATAGATATAAATCAATACACATTACTGTTTATTATAGAGTCTGGTATTTCGTAAACAGTTTGAAAAAAAAAAAAACGCACTCTATATTAATGTCTTGTGCGATGCACCGCACTACCGGGTACCGATTCACGTGCTTCGGCTGCATTGCCAAAAGACCGACCCTGCTATCATATTCGGCATCACGATTGCCTCCCGACAGGGGGGGGGGGTGAGTGACATTTCTTAGTCGAAGTGGATTTCATTTTGTCATTTGTCGACACTTATTTTCTTTTGTGTTTTATCTGTCGATGTGGAACAGCAAGAGAAGAAGAAATTTTCTTTCGGAGAAATTGTCAACGTTGGAGGCTTTTATGACTTTTAACAAAGGAATCTTTAAAGTAAATGGTCACATGACAACCAACTTTACCGCCACTGCCGTCGCTACTGCTGCTGCCGTCGCTGCTGCTGCTGCTGTCGCTGCTGCTGCTGCTGTCGCTGCTGCTGCCGCTTATTCTCGTGACGATCGATTATGAATTTCTCCTCTGCAATTATCTGGCAGAAGGGGAAAAGACAGAATGGTCAACACCCGTATTCTGGTCAGTGGAGAAATAAAACAACGTAACACACCAGCAGTATTCGGCACGCGTGGACATAGTAGACCTCTCGTTTCGAGCTGACCGGTGTAAGCCGGTAAATACGTTCAACATTGTGTATAGTACTACTGATCTTTATCCTACCTCCCTCCTATCCCCCCTCCCTCTCTCTCTCTCTCTCTCTCGCTCGCTTTCCCTCTCTCTTTCCTTTTCTCTTACCTGACAGAATGGATTATTTCGTATCTTTTCCACTCTGTTTACAAGAAGAGACGCATAAAAGAAAAACTCGTCAAAATCCGCAGGAATTCTAAAGATGAGGATTCGTGGTTGCCTATCCCCCCCCCATCTCCCGTCCCATCTGCTTACTTGCTTGCCTGTCACTGTGCACACTTCTAACCTGTACGTGGTCGTTTTAAATAGCAGGGGGAATGGCGAATGTTGTTAAATAGAATGCAAATGATAAAAGAAATGATGGGAGAAATGGAATGATGTAAAGAATTAAAAAAAGGAGAGAGATAGCAAATAGGAGAGAGAGAGAAAAAGGGGGGTGAAGAGATAGTGAAAGAGAGAGAGAAAGAAAGAGAGATAGGGAGAGAGAGATAGGGAGAGAGAGAGAGAGAGGGAGAGAGGGTCTATTATGATTAGAACTTCAGTAAGTGAAACACAGATGGGGAAATCGATAACTATAATCGAACTTGGTAATTTTTTTTTAATTATTCGCAAAAGAAAATAAGAAAAAACAAACACGAAAAAATAAGATTGTAAAATCTAAGTAACGCAATTCAATCATCACGAGAAGAACACTCACAACGCTTCCGGCGTCGTCAAAGTGTACATTATTTCTATAACTACTACCGTAGCACTGCTGCTGCTACTACTACTACTACTACTACTACTGCTACTACTACTACTGCTACTACTACTACTACTACTACTACTACTACTACTACTACTACTACTACTACTGATTTAACGATTAAAGAGGAACCGGGCAAAAAAGGGGAAGACATGTAAATAATAATTTGTTCGATAAACGCTAAAAACACGAATTCAGTTTTCGGAAAAAGTTACTTCCACACACACACACACACACACACACACACACACACACACACACACACACACACACACACACACACAGACACACACACACACACATACACCAAATACACAACACGCACACATATATATCTTCATGCATACACAGATATACACACACAAAATACGCAACGCACACACACATATATATCTATATGCACACACACACACCCACACACCCACACACACACACACACACACACACACCCACACACACACACACACACACACACACACACACACACATATGTATACGCAGATATACACACAGATGTAAATATATAACGAAGCAAGAAAGCTAAAAGTGATGATTGAAGACGTAACTGCAGTTTCAAGTCTCGCGACTATCATCAGATGGTCAAATATATGTCAAGATATTAGTCTCTGTGGTTTCCAGATTGAGAACTTTTAATTATCAGATGGCCAAATATAATCCCGGACTTCTAAGGTTTGCTATCCTCGCTTCTGTTGATGTACGTATGCCCTATTACCGACATTGAGCGCTCTCCCCTATAAATCTAGTAACCAAACAACTATCTCTATTAATATATGGGGTGAGTTGTAACGATAAGAATTGTTATATAAATTAATATATATATATATATATATATATATATATATATATATATATATATATATATATATATATATATATATATATATCATAGAATAGAATTTTGACACAAACCAATCCGACAGTGGTTCTGTTTAGCCATTCTCTATAAGAAGGGGTTAGTTTATTGATAATCACCTGAGGCGCCCTTACCAGGGAATGCCTACGGATTTGCTCAGGCATTTTTGTAGGCCAGAGTGCACTTATCCTAGACTACACATTACTTAGTGTCTAACCCCAAAGCAAGGAGCTAAATATGTGTGCGTGTGTGTATAAAATATTAAATTGAAAAGGATAAGCAAACGAAATATTGTAGTGAGATCTACAAACGTTTCAAACAAACACCAAAAAGCGAATGGCTTTAAGAGCTACTCTCTTTCTTTACCTGGTTCGGGTTAGGTAGACGCTCCCCTCTTCACGTTCTCGAAACAAAAAACTTTTAACATATTTTGGCTAAATAAAAAATTCGGCCAATAAGATTGAGCCCTAGCGGATTTAAACCCCACAACATATAGTAAGCCTTCGTCAAGTGCTTGACCCCCAACATAAGTGCAAATCTCAACGGTCAGAGGCCAGAGATCAGCAAAAATCCAAGGCGCACACATCGGAGCGAGATCCGAAACGTACCATCGTGCCCTTCGGCAGGCAGAGCGGAAAATACTCCTTCAAAAAAAAAAAAAAATGCACGTACAAGCCTTCAATGCTGACGCACGGCTTTCGCCACATTTCAGAAGCAATCTAACAACCAGTATCAGACACACGCACCAACAGAGCAAGGTAGGGCACGCATATACGATGCCACAATGACTCTTAGTTATATACACTCTCGTACACATACTTACACAGTGCCAATTTGTCTCTGTACTCTCACATGCATAGTCACACTAGGGAATATATACAGACATAACTCAAAACTCGTGTACACTCAACGAACATTCTCTACCAAAAACCACGAGTTACATAAACCAAAAATGAACAATTCAATGAACACTTTCTTCACACGAACTGATCTATAAATTCATGTAAAACATGTAATAATACCAAAGCCAGGGATAACCCCCACCTCTATATTGATGACCTCGGCGTTCGGCACGGCTATATTGATGACGCCGACGTTCGGCACGGTCATATTGATGTCCCCGACGTTCAACACGGCCATAATATAAAAGGCAAGAACACATCAACAAGCCGTATGGAGGACTGATATTTCGCTTACTTTTATTAAAGGAGCTTCGTCACAAATCGCTCGTGTCGAAGCTCCTTGAATAAAGTAAGCGAAATATTAGTCTCTCGCATGGCTTGTTAATGTGATTTTGTCTTCATGAAATACAAACGTTTATGTGTTTACTTGCCATAAGTTTATTTTACTACTACTACTAAGTGTATTAACACCGTTGAAGAAAATACCGAAACAAAACTATGACCTAATATATTATTTTATAATATATATATATATATATATATATATATATATATATATATATATATATAAGCTGAAATTTACTCGATTCCTTTCAATATATGCAACAAAATTACATCGGTGAAACACAATGTAATTTAGATCAAAAGATATATGAACGTAATCGAACCAGTAAAAAAGGGTAAAAACACTTTTTAAGTACATATGTTAGACTTCTACCACATTTTAACTTCTCTAAGGCCTCTTTAATTAAACACATTCAAAATAAAACCGTCGTCATCTTACACCCTCTGCTTTTATCTTCCAATTTAAAGATAGTATCATGCTACGCATGGGATATTGTTAACATCAACCCGGTTTTAGTGATACAAAAAAGCAAGATCATGCTAGATAAGGATGATCAAGTAGAAAAATAGAAACACATTTCCCCTCAACATAAAATCATATTTTTGTCCTTTTAAATATAAACACAGACATTTATAAAACACCAATCACTAATTTAGACATGCCCTTACTCAACTCCCGGAGATACTCCAAGACAAGGAAAGCGATACAAATTGGACCATGTGAACTCGTCCTATTCGCACAGCCTTTTATTGCCCGTTGCCTGGTTACCTCAAATATTTGAACTTCCCATATTAAATCTTTTTAAAGTGAAATTCTAAAATGATGTATATATTACTGACCAAGCTACACTGTATTAATTACATTTTACTTTATAAATATAGATATTAATTTTAAAAAAAAAACTTTAGTTACGATACAAAGTTTAGCTTAGAATTCGAACAAAAATTCAATTAAAATGATTCCTGGGCAACTCTGGATAATTACGATGTATAAACTTAACTACGGAAAGTCATCCGATACATTGAAAATTTATAAAATTTTATTCCTTATTTCCTTTTAACAATGATAAATATTCTTATTAAAAAAAAGGTCATGTATTTGATTTAAAAAAAAATTTCGCCGTAAACAAACAAAAACGTTTTCAACGATAGAAAAATCACAAAACTTAGAACATTATTTATCGAAAAAAGATATTGTATTCCTGTTCTTAAAGGGTTTAAGTGTTATATTTATATTACTTTTTATTATTTTGGGATAGTGCTTATATTTGAGTGTAAAACTATTGTTATAATTCTGTTTATTAGCTATGCAGGGGCTTGGTGTTAATGGAGGGTCTATCTTTATCCGTAAAAAAGTTTCCTAAGAGATATCAAAATAAGTGGATGAGTCAAAATAAGCTTGCCCTCGTCATGTGTGGTGTCTGTATTGATTCGCGTGGAATACCTGTGTTTAATTAATTCTGTTAGCTTATATCTAATAATGTTTATGAGCCTATCGGAGGGTCTGTGTGAATCGGTAAGGTTTAGATCTTGGTCATATTTTTATTTCCTTTTATTTAAGGGCATTCGATGAATATACTTCTAGGTACTTAACTAGTAAGACGTAATAAGCGTTATATATATATATATATATATATATATATATATATATATATATATATATAGTGTGTCAGGTTGTGTATGAAAAGAAATCAAATAAAGTGCTCGATCATATAAGAGAGCTAATATAATTTATTTAGATACTGTATATTACATATTTCAGCAATGATTGTAGTCACGTCCCGATAGGGAATGGCGTCATTCCCTATCGGGACATGACGACACTCATTTCAGCTTGCCGATGATTCCACTGGGCACAGAGATTTACTAAAGATGTCTAAATCTGCCCTTTTGGATGAAACCGCGGTACATTGTTGAAATATGTAATATACAGTATCTAAATAAATTATATATATATATATATATATATATATATATATATATATATATATATATATATATATATATATATATTTAAGTGAAATATTTTGAAAATCAACAATCGTGCAATTTAAATGAAAAATTCATTTATTTAAATTTTCTTACAAGCTTTCGTTGTAGAACAACTTTGTCAGGCGAGACTGTCTTATAGTTTTTTCTTCTCTTCTTCCTCCTTGACGTCTCTTTCTCACAAAGCACTCTGTGAACGAGGCTTCATATATATCAGGAAACAATAGCTCGGTCAATCTATGTCGGTTCCTCTAATCTCTATAGGATTATAGCGAAGAGTAATGATCGCTTTCTTAGTGTTATACAAATAAAATTTAAAGAAATAAAAAGAAAGTAGAAATCGTGTTTCCATTCCACAAACTCAGTCGTAACTAAAAAATAGCACATAGCCAACATTAAAACAAACATTAATAACAGTTGTCAGGTGTATAGTAACTTTATATCGTTTATTTACCCGAAGAAGAAACAAGAAAACCAAAGCACATATGCAACAATATGTACAACTAAATAAAAGTTCTGAGCAAGGTTTAGGAATAATGGAACGAATTGTTGAGAGAGACAAAAATTACAGAAAACCGTTTTCCAAGCGAAAAACGAAACGTTTTGAAGACGGCGGAATATCCTTTAATGTGTTTCAGGTTGTGTATGCAGATATATCATTTTTCAGCATTCATTTTTTATATTTCATTTAGGAGAGAAAGAATGTGTGTGTGAAATTTCAGACCGGAAAAAAGTTATTCATATTGTAATAAATCCTCTATGACAGCCGAAGAAAGCAACTGTTTCGATTTTTAATTAATCCATTTGAAAAGGTAGACAGTATGTTTACGTTTCGATTTACAAAATAATATTTCTCGTGTTTGAATGACAGCCTGAAAACGAATCTGTTTTAATTTAACTGAATTATCAAGGCGGCAAGAATGATTTCACTTACAATTTAACATATTAGATTAATTATTCAAAAGACCAACACAGATCAACACAGATGACTAAATTATGTTTAAAATTTAAAAGAAAATTTCGGAACGACAGATTTAAATTATGATTTGAAAAGGTAAAAATACCCAGCAGGTAACTATATTGTATTTACGATTTAAATTCTTTATTAAGGACACCTGCCATATCTGATAATATACCAACCTGTCAACTATTATGACGGCATATATTGTGGCTTGATTGAACTCTCCTCATACATATGTGAAACGAAGGCTTTGATTGAGTGACCAATCGTAAGTTAACAGAAAATGCAAAACTGTCCGTGATTAGCTAATCAGAGTAATAACCTCAATTGAAAACTTTCAATAAAAGAACTGACTCTTGAAAGACTCCCCAGACAGCTAGTAAGTTCGAGAGAAAGAGAGAGAGAGAGAGAGAGAGAGAGAGAGAGAGAGAGAGAGAGAGAGAGAGAGAGAGAGAGAGAGAGAGAGTTAAAAATCGGCGACTGATCGGAAACAAGAATAAAAAAAGACTAGGAATAATTCTCTCTAATTAGAACTCGTCTAGGTAACAAAAGAACGAAGTAAATTTTAAAGTATCACAACCAGTCAAATTCCTCAACCTGCCTTTTCTCCCTAACAAGAGAAACATAACTTTTTGTTTTAATTATTGTGACACACCTATGTACCAGGAGTTTTCTTGTTTTTGTGTTGCCGACAGAACCGATCACCTACCGAAGTTCCCGATTAAGTTGCGTCAGCACTCAGGGTCTGCGGATCTTTTAAACATAGCGTAGGCACAGACCCCTTGAAAGAGCAACTAGTTGGAACGCATGTGGTTATCGTAGCATCGAGCCACATTTTTTACTGCTGAGTTTTCAAGGCGAAAAGCCACTCGTGGTTAATGGTTAATACCTATGTCAAGTATTTATTTACATTAAGTTTAAATACTACTACTTTTTAGCATTCAGGGATGCAATCTTATGAAAACCAATTCCGCAGATGGGGATATATCAGCATCAAAGAATGGAGCGACTCTGACAGATTCGCACGGCACAGAAGCGACCCTGGGTATCCCCACAGAACACATTCACAAGAGAGAAAAAAAGCGACCGTAAGATATTTCCGCGGCACATCCTCACTCAAAAGCACGACTCTGATACACCACCACCTATACCACCACCACCACCTATACCACCACCACCACCACCACCACCACCACGGCACATCAGCAGAACAAAATAAAGGAAGACAGAAAGGAAACACCGTCAATCTCCATAAAGCAACAGTAATTGAATATTTCCTTCTACTTCTCTTTATTCTTGGCGTAATTCTTTTTGCAAACAAAGCACCGTTTATCAAGGCCCGAAGGCCACTCGAGGATAAGGGTTAATTGAGTTTGACATGCTGACGGTAAAAACATCGATGGTATTAGTAACGATGGTTGTAACTGGTCAGAATTGATTATTTAAGAGGACAGCTCAACAAGAATTAGTTTACATTGGACTTGGAAACGACAATGTTATAGTCAGCCGGGAAGCAGACAATGGTACTGTGTTCCACAGACGGGCAGTTCTAGGAAAGAAACTTTGCTCATAGCAAGTTTCGTTTAGTTTTATGTACGCAGAGGGATAAAGGGAAATTATTGACAATGGTTGTAGCTAGACGAGTTTTTGCTGTGAATGTTTTACAGGGGCAGAGATTATAGCTCAGTGGAGCACTTACTATGAAAATAACGATAGAGTAGAGAAAGACTAGCAATGTCTCTTCTTTAAGAAAGAGGCTGCATGGAGGAGAAGAGGAGATCGCCTACTAAGTTTCGAAGTCGGGTTTGTACTCTGTCAAGGCAGGAAAATGTGCTCTGAGCAGCACCTCCCCAAATGTGGCAACAGTACCCCCCCCCCCATCTTAGGACGTATTTGACTCTTATACAGGTAGAGAATTGCGTTTGGAGCAATAGAATGATCCAACCATTTTACTGCGACCTTGGAAACGGATTTGATGTAGGTTTTCCATTTCAGGTCTGGAGTGAAGGTCAGTCCTAGAAGCTTATTAAAGCTTCCTCAAGGTGAGAGTCCTTCATTTAAATTGGGACAACGTGAATATTAGAGAGTTGGTGGTGAAAGGAGAGAAGCTTGGTTTTATACGTATTAGAAGTAACCAGTCACCTTTTTACACATTGCGCTACATGATCCAAATCGGAAGAGAGAGAATCAGAAAGATCTTGATCATTAATGCTCTTCGATGTGTTGCCATAGGTGATTGTGTCATCTGCATACATGTCGACAAATAAATTTTAATGTGATTTGGGAGATCATTGATGAAGATCAGTAAGAAGGTTGGGCCCAGAATGGACTTTTGGGGTACACCAGCGTTGATACTATGAGTTTCGGACTTCTGCCCATCAACGACTACTTTATAAACCTAGAGTAAGAATTTGATGGTTGAGAGGACATTTCCAGATATTCCATCGGCTAGATAATTTTGTGAAGTAGACCTATATGCCAAACCCTATCAAAGGCCTTTGATATGTCAAGAGCCTAATTACTTTTCTAATAATATTTTGAGATAAATTATTGTTTAGACATTTTCATAAACAAATATTTAAAAAAATGGGCAACACCCACCAAACACCTACGACGACAGTAGTCTCAGGCAGATTAAAGATCTCAATCTTTATTGGAAAATCATCTGATCTAAAACGCTGGCTTCTAAAAACAAAGAACGGATCTACAAACACACAGATGAAGAGCTGATAAACTTGGCCTATGATTTTTCGGAGGGTATCGTGTTGTGATGAACCAGAGAATATCTCGACGACTGGCCAATTATAATCAGTAAAGATTTAATCGATCAGTTATCGGCGCAGTTTGCAAACTCCACCGATGCCGCTGAATTAGTTAACCGAATGAATCAACTTGCGAAGATTCATCAGTAGAGGCGAAATTGGGTGAATTCTTCATTGGTGTAATAGAAAACCCTTTATTAAGGAAGATGTGTCAAAGCGAACCGTTCCTTTCGGACGCCTTATCATCGGTACGGGAAAGCAAAAGACTTTACGAACGACTCTAATGTGGTCAGATTAAAGAACAATCTATTTAAAATAATAATTTTCTGAGCAAAGTAAGTTGACAGTAGGGGCAAAGAAGGCATGTACAATGTAAAAGGTACCCTAGTGAAAAATGGTCTGGAAAGTGACATGGTTGTTAGACTTGTAACAAACTCACAAAGATTATAGCAAGTGTTGTGGATATACACTTTAGTAAGATCAGAGAAAAGCCAACGAGAGCCGCTTGAATAGTGGTGCAGTAGAACCTGAAGAACAGGACAGCCCGTGGTTATCCGAGAAAGAAGTAAGTTACTCTATTTCAGAAAGAAGAGCTGAATAAAATTCGGAATGGATATATGTACACTACTTGAGGTAAAGAAGGGAAAACTCGAAACCACGGAAGTCATAGAATTAACTAATCGAGAGGTGATGAGGGCACTAGGTGAACGTGTTAACTACAAATATCTGGGAATACTGGTAGCGGACACTAAGAGCAAGAAAACTCCTAGAAGCCTAATTATATAATAAAAGGGATAAATACCCGGGTAGTATCCCTAGAAGGATATTTTTTACACTTCAAATGCTGGACAAGAGAAGAACTCAGACACGTGGACGAAAGAACTAGGAAACTAATGACCATGCACAATGTATTGTAACGGAAAGGTGATACTGACCGACTCTATGTAAAAACAAGAGGAAACAGAAAGAAGACTGATCAGTATAGAAGAACTAAGAAAAAAATACATGATCCTAAAGTACTGGAAGGCTAATTACAGCTGTAAAAGAACAATACGAAAAACAGTAAAACTAGAAACATAAGGCGAGAAAAGAAAAATTGGAAGAGAAGCAGCTACATGGACATTCATAACACTGACCAAGGAAAAGAAGCACGAAAACATATGGATATGGCTACGGAAAGGACATTTGAAAAGAGAAACGGAATCACTACTAAAATCCGCACAAAATAACGCTATTAGAACGAACTACATAAAATCCAAGATAGATAAGACTCAGGAAAACAGTAATTTTGTCGACAAAGAGACGAAACAATAAGCCACATCATATATGCATGCAAACTATCCGAAAAGGGCGAAAACATAGTCCATTGGGAACTATATAAATGACTGCATTTTGAACATGCAAACAAATGGTACAGGTACAAACCGGAGACACTATTGGAAAATTAATGGCACAAAATCCTCTGGAACACGGAAATACAAACAGACAAAATCATCATCGGAAAAAATACTGCCAAATAGTAATTATTAAGGATTTTCCGAGCGAATGGACCGCGGATTTCCGAATCTTTATCAACGTGACTAATCGAATCATCACTGTATATTATTAACTATTATAAATATATTATACTCTTGCATACGTAATTGGCTCCTGTGTGTTTATTCCCCTGGCTCTACTTACGTATCGAGAACTGTTGAAATAAATACTGAAAATTGATAAATAAAAAAATTATATCTCCTTATAACCATTTATGTGGATGCATGAAATGGTAGTATATATATATATATATATATATATATATATATATATATTATTATTATTATTATTATTATTTTTATTTACACAGACATGTACAATTTTCTTTGGATTACTACACTGTGGATGTTTTACCTGGATTATATATATATATATATATATATATATATATATATATATATATATATATATAATGATAATAATCCAGGTAAAAAACATCCACAGGGGTAGTAATCCAAAGAATTTCAACCGGGTTTATAAAAAGTGCTCAATATACAAATAGAGCTTTATATGTGATTATTTTTATTTGCACAGACATGTACAAAATCTGCGACACTGGCATGTCGATGTTATCGATCAACAGTTATTATAAACTGAGATCTCATCAGGCAGAGTTAGAATCCGATCTCTCCAAATATGATCTGCATCAGAGCAGCTAGTTCATTGGAGCACATTTCATTGAAGTACTTGTAAAACAAGCACAAGGATGCAAAATTGCGGCGATGGGACAGGGGCTGGAGCTTGGTGGAAAGTGAGGGACCTATCAGATTAAAGACTCTTTTTTGGACCTTGTTTAAGAGCGACAGTCCAGATGTGACAACAATGATCCATGCATGGGCGTATGGTGGCTTTGTACAGATATAGGATACTGTTCGGTGTGAGAGGTTTTTTAGCACGGTAGAGGGAGCCGACCTTATTTGCAGCAGCATTGGCAATGTCTTCTATGTATTTGTTCTAATTCATGTTACCTGTGAATATTAGGCCGATTAGTTTGAACATTGGACTCTCCGGTAGGGTGTAATTTGCCATAACAATCGGTGGTTAAAGAGGTTTCTTGTAGTTGTTGAAGGAAAGGAGCTTTGTCTTAGCAGCATTAAATGTTACCATCCATTTATGACCACATTCCACTACAGACTGGAGGTTACTTTCTAAGGATTCAGCCATTGCCTCGGATATGTGCGCGTCCGTTTTACCCACATGACGAGAGTAGAGCGTGATATCGTCAGCAAATATACCGATCTCAGATACAATGTCATCAGGGAGGTTATTTATGAAAATCAGGAACAATAAAGGTCCAAGATTCGATCCCTGGGGTACATCTTCATTTATGGCATGTTGTTTGGATGAGCGGCCATCGAGGAAAACTTGATCTTTCTTTTGGGATAGAAAGGATCTAATTATATTAAATATTCTTCCAGTAATACCATATGAATTAATTTTTATGAGAAGACCTTTATGGCAGACCTCGTAAAAGGCTTTGGATATATCAAGCGCTACGACCTTAGCTTCACCTGCCTTGTCCAGTGTATGGTATATGTGTTCAGAGATGACCGTTATGATATCCGCAATAGACCGTGCTTGCCTAAATCCATATTGATGGTCAGAAAGAAGTTTAGTATTGACGAGGTGACAGACTATCGCTAGATTGATTAAGGATTCAAAGATTTTAGCGAAGTGTGGAAGTAGACTGATAGGGCGATCATTCTGAGGGTAAGTTCTATCTCCAGAATTCTTGAAAACTGGTACCACAGAGGCAACTTTCCAGTTATCAAGGAAGCAAGATCCGGCAAGGCATTCGTTGTAAAGTTTAAAGGAACAGGGGCCAGTTTAGCAGAGCATTTCTTTATTAATATTACTGGTATAAGGTCAGGCCCACATGCTTTTGAAAAGTCATGGTTTTTATGATGTCTCTGACATGAGTTGGAGTGATGACCAGGTCATCAAGTGTGGCTTCAGTCCGCAATGGGAATTTTGGGAGGAAGTTGTTTGCGGAGTCCAAAGTAGAGTTTAAGGTGAAGCGTTTGGAAAGTAGTTCAGCCTTATCAGGTCCCGTGGTTTGACCGCAGAGAAATTGTTGATTGTCCATTGTTCACCACACTATTGTAGATTTTCCAGAACTCCCGAGTACCTAGTTTTTGCGACTGAATGCTTTTTTTGGCCAGCTCTGTATACCTTCTCTTTGCTTCACCTATCACAATTTTTCTTGAAGCTATACATTTATGTCTATTCGTAGTTGACTTATGGCGACCGAATTGACGGAATGCGTGCTGCCTCTTAGCAATAGCAGCTGCACATTCTGAGGTGAACCATTGCAGATAGTGGAGTTTGCTGTAGAATTTACGCATAGGGGACATATGCTTTAATGCCTGCTTTGAGTCATTCAGTTACCTCATTTGAGCACTGATCAGCAGGGAGAGAAAAATCTTCCCTCCATGAGGCATCACTGATATGATCTCTGATTGAATCCCAATCAGCCTGCTTGAAGTATCCCGTCATTTTGAGCAACGGCCTATCAGCTTTGGAACGAAGATTTTATGGTGATATCAATTATTACCACAAGGTGATCAGCATTCCCGAGCGGGCTATGGGCATTCGTCACACACGCCTCGGGCAGTGAGGTCAGAAACAGGTCGAGGAGTGAGGCTTGCTAGTCCACACGATCTGGAACACGGGTCGGGAAAGTGACAGTCTGTTAGATAAGTGTGCTATGGGGAAACTATTCGTGGAGTTACTAGCTGCGTCTTTATAGCTTCAGAATCCAAGCCAGTCACGGTTATGTGCGTTAAGATCCCCAAATACATGTATTTGAGCTCTCGAGTCAAGTGAGAGTGGTGTATCTATGCTTTCAGGGACAGAGTTAAGCAGGGTACAGTCCTGGGTCGAAGGAGAACAGTATAAGAAATAAAAGTAACTAACGCTGTGTTGTAAGGTTAATCTAAAGCACATGTAGGCTTAGGCATCTGATTCTAACCTATGTTCTCTAGTCAAGGGGAGGGTGTTCCGAACATAAACTCCTAGCCGGTGCATATGTTTGTCAGAGTCTTTACGGTAGAGTGGGAGGTAATCAGTCATGTCAAAGTGGTGTGAGGAGATTGAGGATTGTAGGATTGTTTCACTTAGTGCTAGGATAGCCGGTGAGTTTACTCGGAAAAAGGTTTCTATGTCATTAATGTTGGTTATTTGTGAATGCTAGCCTCAAGGGCGGATGGGAAGATGTTTTTGTGGGTGACTGATCTAGGTTTGTTTCTTTTTATTTGTATTGCTATTTTGGTTTTAGTTAGAGTTAGGAGGGCAAAGTGGGTGTTTGTTTAGTGCCATCTAGTCTATTAGCCGAGACTTGATCCATGGGGGTTGTGGCCTCGCGCTCATCTATTACTAAGCTCATGTCTAGCACGCTCACCCCTTATTTACTGTATGTTATTTGATCCCGCCCCCCACTACGTTGTTGGGTAACGTTTTATATTACAAACATCTTTGGTGCGAATATAATAATAAATGGCGGACATATACGACGCAGACTCCCCTACTATTTTTATTACTGGATATTTATTTTTATTCTTCGGAATACTATCGAACACGTATCAAAGTTACAGATTATAAATTAAAAAAATATATAACTGTATAATATATAGATGGAAGATTTGTTTGTCACGTTAATTTAACTTAAATATTTTAATTTCCATTGTGAGGTTTTAAATGGAAGGTGGCAAAAGGGTCAATAAAACCATTGTCATTGTAATGTCAGAAGTATTTGAGTGAACTACTTTGAATTATGTTCGAGTTATCTCCCCTGAATTATTTTGCCAACGTACGAGAAAATACTATCCCCTGCCCAGAAGTAAAAGAAAATCTCATTCCACCCACATGCGTTTTTTGACCAAATATTATCGTCTTTCTGGCTCGGCGTTGAAAGACATCAAAGTGCTCCCATCGGCTGACAATCTCTGCATAGCTTTCAAAAACTCTGACGCCGTGTTCGCCGGGCGCTTTCTGGTCATAGAACAGCGAACGCAAATGTAAGTAATATTTACTTATAACATTATGTATGCATATTCTCTATTCTCCGACCCTGGCAACACATGTCTTTATCAATTGTATTAATGGCATACTATTGTGGCTCGGAAAGTCGATACTCAATAGCGTCCGATGCCACGAAGATCGTATTCGTTCCGACTAACTGCTCAATGAAACCTATCTGCCCCCACGTTGTGTTGATGATCTGCATAACTTCTGGGATGTAAACTGGTCGCATTAGGCATTAATCATTAATTCTCTTGGTGTCGTGGGTGAGTAATCATTGAATTCTGCAGCAGAAAAATGGAATGACTTGCTAAAAAATGGAGAAATTAAAAAAAAAAATCTTTATTTTAATAAAATATAGAATTTATTTATTTAAAGCTTTATTCGTTCCATTTTATCGTGTATCAGTCGACCAGGGAACAATTGTGTCGCTTGGCGCGTTGCAGAACTGAAAAAAAAATGATTCACACAGAAAGGAAAGGAAGACAGAATTCAACCACTGACAGAAAAGAAGAAAGGATTCAACCTCAGGAGGAAAAAAAGAATCCAACCACACCGAGTCAATCATGGCACTCCACCTCCATTTTATGTCTGTGTATCTATTCAACTGACAGCTATCAGCTCAACAAGCTCGTACGACTTTTACCTCTAAATTTTTCATACTCTGCCACCCGACATTTACAAAACAAACTGTCGCTTAAATCCTGGATAGTGAGGGGCAGTGGCGCGGTTCCACAGCTACGTATGCCCTTGTAACACGTTGCGATTTTATTAGTTGCAGTGGAAAGGATATTTTAGTTATTTTTCATAAGGCTGCACAAAAAAGGAGCGCCTCTGCCTGCCTTGTGCCACATTGAGACATTAATGCATCATTTTCTTAGTAATTATGTATGTGGTTTTACCCTTTCATCTATCACTCAACGCAAATGTAAATAATATTTACTTATACCATTGTTTATGCATATTCTCTATTTGCTTGCTGATACCATAGAGGCCGTAGGAGGAAATATTCCACCGTCTGCTGTAAGTCCTCTTTCTGAAATATTATTCATGTTTCGAATCCCCCTTTTATGTTTGTTCATGTCAGAATAAATGTACATGTATGTAAATTCGACTGTTTCTTTACTATTGTCCGCTTTCCTTTTTATTCCGACCCTCGTAAATGTTGCCCAAGATAACACAACATATAAAATAGCCGCCTCGTACCGGAGAGAATACCCGAACACGTGGTCGTTAAAAACGTCAACGGTGGAAATAAAATATTCTTTGGTTTTATATCATTATACAAAAGGTTACACTTCTTACATTGACAGACCATAAAATGGAAACTAAACTGGCAAAAGAGGGATTTATTTCTGTTACATCAATGTAGCAAATGGACCCTTTTCATCTAAACATTAAACAGGTAAGTTAAAAAACAAAAACAAAAGAAAAAGTAATAAAATAACTTGGGGGGGGGGATTGCGTTGTAAACGTCCTCCTAACAAATGACTTTTATTGATGATAATTCTACTAATTCTAATTTGGATATCGAGTTCGAAATCTACCTCGGATCTATTTTGTTAAATTACGGAATAATATCTCTCGTAAGCTATGAACTCTCAACTTATCAATGGGTAAAATAACAACTTGTGTTCAATGTATCGTATACAATGAAATTAGTTAACATTAATTATAAGGAGACACTGGTATTTTTTTTCCTAAAAATTATCATTACAGCTTTAAATCATTAAATATAATTAGCTGTCCCTACCCGGTATTGTCCGGGAAGGTGTAGTATATGACAGTTTGAATACCTCACTTATTTGGTCCAAATTAATTGAAGAAATCATAGCCGTCAGCAATTAAAACATTACATTTAAATTACTGTTTTATCTAAATCATTGGGGGGGGGGGAGAAAAGAAGGGGAAAATACTAAATAAGGTTAGAGGTTGGGAAAGCTTAAAGTATAGGTTACCTCTCCCCCAAAAAAAACAAGAAAGGAAAAAGAAAGAAAAAATATAATAAAATAATCCTAATAGAGAGAGAGAGAGAGAGAGAGAGAGAGAGAGAGAGAGAGAGAGAGAGAGGGGGGGGTGAGTGGGGGAAAAAGATTAGAAATAGAAAGTAGATTATTGTTACCGGCCGGTTAGTTATAATTTTCTTTTAAGTTTCGAAGTGTATATAGAATAAATAAATAAATGCACGCTATGTCATTTTTAAAACGGAAGTAATGAAGTGTACAGTGTAAGGAAAAAGGGAAAGAAAGAAAAACAGAAAAAGAAAGGGGAGAAGAGAGTGAGAAAGAGAAGATATAACTATAGAGAGACGAAACGTAGTAGTAGTTGCAGCGAGAAACCAACTACGCTCAGTCAAATCGACACAGCATTCACGCACAGAAAGAAATAAGTAGCAGCGTTATAGATAATGTCACAAGTCATATTCATCCAAGATCCACACTGATCTTTGAATGGAAAAGTCATCTGCAGATATCAAGATGTAAGTGTTCAGGAATCATATGTATACGGGTGTAATCGTGGAAGTCTCAAGATATGTATCCGTCATCTCGGCGGTAGTATGATATATTTACAATCAATGGCTGGCTGGGTGATGCAGTCTCGAAATGCCTTTGTCTTCGGCAAATTAACTTTTGGCATAGAAGAAAATCTTGGGGCAATCAGCCCGGTTGTAGGGTCAGATTATTTCTCAGCTTCGTTATTTTCTTCTTTCTTTTCATAACTCACATCGCTTACGCTTATAGTAACTGGTTTCTTCGATCGGCGACAGCGTACTCTTCGGCTAACAGGAAACCACCGGTTAATTCGCCGACTCCCTTTTTATAACTTCTCCACCGATATGCGTAGGCGGGATGGGTGTGTGTTAAGGTTTTCCTTGAGTTATTAGGCGACGGTACTTTGCATTGTATTGGGGTCAGGGCATTCGTGAATGTTAAGGGATGACATGAGACGTTTGACTTCCCTTCGGCTAAGCGTTTAAGATGGGGAAGAGAGTGTCGCAAACCGGAAATAAGAATTAAAAGGCGACGATACTTCTACTTTGGATGTGAGATCACGACGTTCGTAAATGTTTTAAGAGACGACAGCTGTATTGTCTGATTTCCTCTGTTATGTTCAGGACGGAGACGGGGTGTCGCCGATTAGCTTCTTTTGAATTTAAAGATAGGAGTCGCTTAGACGGTGTCGGTCCAACAGGATACAACATTTTTTCCTCTAAAACTTGTTGTAGTTCAAAGGAGAAATAGAACGGACACAGGATAAAATAAATTTAGCTCGCTTTAATTTAATATTTGTTAATTACATTTTATTCCTCTGATAATTTCAATTCATCTACCCTTTATTTGTAACAATGTATACAAGTGTATTTCCGCGCTTGCGTCATCGAGCATTTAAGCCAATGAAAAAGCATGAAAAAAGAATTGGCGGTATAATTCGTAAAAGTATCGATTCTAAAATTATTACGCAGTGAATCTGTTGTCAGAAAGAAGACTTCAGGCAACCGGAGGAATTTTTCTTCCTACTCCCTCTATGACATCAACAAGCAAAGCAAAACCTGTTGATCGGACTAAATATAAAAAAAAAAACTAAAAATCGATTAGAAATGAAAATTTGTTTCTGTCAGAATGTGAATCAATATTTGCCCTATTTTCATGATTGAACAGATTTTTATCTAACTTTTGGTCAGAAAACTAACGGTCAACGACACAGTAGGAAATTTAAATCTACATTATATGTAAGATGATTTAAAGCTGTAATGATAAGTTGTTTTGAAATAATGACCAGCGTTATTCACTACGATTCCCCTAAATCTAATGTTAACCATGGAACATTTACAAATGGCACTGTTCTGCTTTAAATGACCCAAAAGGTTTACAAGACGGTTAAACTGACAAGTAAACCAAAACTTTTTCGAAATCCCCAACCCTAAAGCAAACAATGTTTACAACATACTTACCTGGCACAAGCTCTCGGGTTAAAATCAGGGTGCAATATGGTTCTCTTAGGTCTAAGAGTATTAGGTATTACTTCCTACTTATTGCTGATAGCCAGAGCCGCTCTCTTCCTCACCGGGGAATGCCGACAGGTCTGATCACAGCAAATTTTGCAACTATCTAGTGTACCTCTTTAAGGGGTGTGTGAACAGGATTACCCACTATACACTGACCTCATGGCTAACCTTGCTGCAGTGGGGGAGGGGGGCAGGTAAATAAACATTCGGTTTGAAGGCATCTGTTAAGAAGGCCCTTAATTACCCCCAACTGCCGCCCAATCAGACTTTTAGTCTGTAAAAACGAAACTTGGTTACAATTTTTCTTTTCCAATCATTTTTTGTAACCTCTGTGAATAATGTTCCCTTTGCTGTCGCCATCTTTCAAGTCTGGTACTACGACTACTACAACAAACCGTTTTCAAGGCTGCTGTCCCCTCCTCCTCCTCCCCTACCTCCTCATCTCAGCTGCTTTCTCCCCTCAACTACTAATAAGAAGCACTAACACAACAGTAACTACTACTAGGGCTACTACGGTACTACTGCTACTACCATGATTCCAGTGCTCTCCTCTCTTTCTAAAAGTCTTTTACGGTCACTGCTACTTGCATGCGTCGACCTCCTTCTACCACTTCTAATCGTGGTATCTTCTCCGAGTTGAATAAAGAGTGAAAGAAAGAGAGAGAGGGGGGGGGGGGAGAGATAGACACAGGAAAACTAGAAGCAATATGCAAATTAAGTAAGAGATCAAGGGTTGAGTAGTAGTAGTAGTAGTAGTAGTAGTAGTAGTAGTAGTTGTAATTATTCTTTTAAGCGAAGATAATTGCATCCAAGAAAATGTAAAAAAAAAAAGAAAGAAAGGAAAAATAAATAAAAAACAAAAACAAAAGAAAGAAGGAAAAAGAATGGAGAGAAAGAGAAAGGAAAGAAAAATTAGCGTAATTCGACAGAGACTCTCTCCCCCCCCTCCCCTCTCTCTCTCTCTTTCTACAAACATTTATCTCTCCACATATCATTATATCTTCCGATGATATAAAATGGTGGATATCATCATGATATCCACCTTTTTAAAATAGCAAATAATAAAAAAAAATCAACTCATTTTTGTCGTATTTTCTTTTTCGTTTGCCGTTTTTTTTTCAGTCGACAACACATGTTCAGTTTTAAATTAACAGAATCCGAAGAAAACAGAGCGAGCAAGCACGTAAGAGAGAAAGAAAGAAAGATAGATAGATAGATAGATAGATAGATAGATAGATAGAGAGAGAGAGAGAGAGAGAGAGAGAGAGAGAGAGAGAGAGAGAGAGAGAGAGTGAGGAGGAGGACCGGGAATTTATGTGCATGCGCGTGCGTGCGTGCATGTGTGCGTGTGTGTGTGTGCGCGCGTGATAGATAGATAGATAGATAGAGTGAGAAAGTGTGTGTGTGTGTGAGAGAGAGAGAGAGAGAGAGAGAGAGAGAGAGAGAGAGAGAGAGAGATGAAGAGAATCTTAATCATTTGGGTCTCCATCATCTTCGTATTCACAAACGAACGCTCGTGCGTATTTTAGTAGGTTTGTATGTCTATATGCGTATATCTACCCTGTAAAATTGGTACTAAATATTTTAGAAAGAAAGAAACTATAATAATCGAATTATCTACATGTTTAAAAAAACAAAAACTAGTAATTATCCTCAAGTTGGTGTTTGGGGGGCGGTGTAAAACCACCGGGAGAGATGTTCCTCATAAACCTTTGTTTAAAGCAGAAAACTCTGATATATCACATGCGGCGACTGTTGCTTCCAATGATGTAGACTTTTTGGGTCAAGACGGCAGTCGCTTAGAGAATGGGATTAATTCTGTTCAAATCCTTTCTTCACTTAAAAAAAAAGGCATCCCTCGAAAACTTTTATTAGTCAAGCAAAGGCAACGTTCGAACGCGAGTTTTGTAGCCAACGTGTGTGTGTGTGTGTAGGAGAGTGCGTGATGAGAGTTTATATATTAATCTGTAAACGTGTGTGAGTCGATCGTCTCTCTCTCATCTCTCTCTCTCTCTCTCTCTCTCTATCCCCCTCTCTCTCACTCTCTCTCACACACACACACATACACACACACACATACACACACACACACACACACACACACAAAAACACTCCCTTTCTTTCTCTTTCTCTCAAACACACACTCACTCT
>OY744537.1:9363537-9373537 GCA_963556195.1 Sepiola atlantica | reverse complement strand
ATAAACAGGGGCGAACACTGGTAATATTAACGCGTTTTTTTTAATTTAAAAAAAAATTATCATTCATAAATAGGAATCACTAAATATCGGTACTTTTTGCCTATAGGCAACGTAATCTTTGGTCTAGGGTCATCACTAGTAACTGGAGAGCATACCGGAGAGTTGTGGGGACCCAATCAGGATGGGGTGGTTCTCTTGTCGGCCAAGGAGGGTGTTAGCGGTTCCTAACAGTAAAATGATTTTTACGAAAAATAAAACGGTAAATGTTCACTGTCTTTTCCCCAGCATCGATCTATCCGTAGACAATAAACATTACGCGTTATATTTCGTGGAATTCGTTGTTATATTTCGAATGCATTCATCGTATTGGTATCTCATATACTTGGACTAATTTATTATTAATTTATGCTGAGAGATTTTTCTTGGAATCGTGGGGATTCTCATGCGATAGATTAATTATGCCATTCATAAGAATTATATGAGTATTGATTTACTCCTCTCCAGGTGCAGTATCCATCGGAACAGATACTACACTTTGATCTTAAGAATTATATGAGTAGAACACAGGATGTTTGACGTCGGGTCGACACACAAGTAAATCCGGCTTTGCTAAATGGATACAGACCATGGCCATCCCTACTACAGGCCAGGCAATCGTGCAACTGGGGTCTTTTACTGGGGGCCATGTGAACTTTCTTAAATATTCGATATAGAAGTTGCAAACAAAGGTAAAATTCCTCTGTGAGATTAGTTTGATGTTTTTATGTGTTTTACGTACCAAATAATAAGAACCACAATGAGCTAATTGATAAATTTGACAATTGACAAATTCCTATAAATTAAGAGACAGGTAATTTTGAATAAACAAAGGCAAATGCATATTTCAATGAAGAATTTTTATTTCAATGTTGGATTTTTTTTTTAGAGATTTTGTACTTATATCAAAAGATCATTACTTGTATATTGTGGTTAAAAAGAAAAAAAAAGGATCCGCACCAGTTGATGATATAGTTTGCAACTTCTATATCGAATATTTAAGAAAGTTCACATGGCCCCCAGTAAAAGACCCCAGTTGCACGATTGCCTGGCCTGTAGTAGGGATGGCCATGATACAGACACAATAAAACAAAGAAGACACACACACAATACATTTCATTATGGGTGTGTCTTTTGAGCGTTTATTCTGCGTGTATCCATTTAGAAATGCCGTTTTTTTTTTTTAATTTTCACGCGCAGACATACGATTCGATTATGTGTAAATAACGGATAATACTGTGTTAGTCACGTAGAGGTGAGAAATACACATACACAGATAAACTAAATCTAGTAACATCTTTTTATTCATATAGAGAGTGCAATGCATTGTATGTGAACATTTTATTGTGGATATTGCCGACGATTTTAAGAAAGTGTGCCTTCTTTTTTCTTCTTCTTCTTCTTCTTCTTCTTCTTCTTCTTCTTCTTCTTCTTCTTCTTCTTCTTCTTCTTCTTCTTCTTCTTCTTTTCTATACCAAATCAAGTGAACATTTCCTTCAAAACGAAGCATATTTACTTATTTTAGGCAAATCTTGGTATATAAGAGACTGCCCTACGCACACACTTTCATATCAACACGAAATTGTGAACAAGAAAACATATATTACACGAAGGATCATTTTGTTAAAAAAAAAAATAACAACCATTTTTTCTGTCTTTAGTTTTTCCCGCTGAAATATCCCTTTTCTTATACACACATACGCGCAAGCGCCACATCGTGACACACACACACACACACACACACACACACACACACACACACACACACACACACACACACACACACACACACACACACACACACACACACTCTCTCTCTCACGTTTCTTATATATATATATATATATATATATATATATTTATATACTTAGACACACGCATACACGTACGTGACAATATACATGCAAGTGTCTGTGACAGTGTTTTATTTTAAAACGCGTGTACACCATCCTTCAAATATGACGGACAAAATTATGCATCGTCACTGCTATCATTAATATGTATATTCATATAAAATAACGATTCAATCGGTGACGTTTAAAAAATTGAAATAAGATACAAAATGTTTCGAATTGGAAAGTATTAAAAAAAAAAGACAAAAACGTATCAATCGGTACAAAAAAGGACAAAAATAAAGAAAACGTCTCATTATAAAATAGAATGAAGGATTTCTTCCCGAATTCATTTCAAACTGTTGGGGAAGTCTGACTTGCTATTTGCATCCTTTCCTCTAAACACTTGCAATTGTTTCGTTCAGCGGCTTTTTACTTGCTAACTTTTGCGTAACGGGTTATATATATATATATATATATATATATATATATATATTGATTTTTATTACAGCGTGGATGATATAGGAGTTGCTCTTGCACAGGGACTGGGGCATTGGTTTCACTGACCATTCAGTAGCGTAATTTTTATCTTCTCTTCGTGGACTTGTACCATGTGAAAATAGATTTAGCCAATTATTGTTTTTATGATACCCCCCTAAAAAAGAAAAGAAAACGCAGAAGTACATCAGTTATACCACAGAAAATGGCTGGTCTAGTAGGTTGCAAAGATCAAGGAGAGATAACACCTTCCAGACCTCCACTGGAAGTACTTAAATTCTGACGAGGTTTATCATTACTCAAATTCCATAAAAGCCACCGGCCGTTATCAGCGGGAACGCAATTGGTAACGGTTGGTGCGAGAACATAATGTGAGTTGCTTTTATGACTTGAAAGAAGCGGATAGCATTGGAAATCTGGGGAGACTTCTGTCACTCAGATTTCGTGGAACACCACCTGGTTTTACCGATTATCGATCACTGGTAATGACTCGTGTGAGAAGCCTTAGTAAGAAATAATAACTGAAAGTACTTTGATAATGTCTGGCGATATGTAACAAAATAGAATATTACTCCCCCCCCCCAATGAAATAGAACAAATAAATCACACCAATAAGTGACCATGAGATGAGTGGCAGGGATCTTAGAGAGAATGAAAATATCAGGATATGTTATTACCGTCCAGAGAACAACTGGAAGGAAACCGAGAGTGCTGGAATATTGATAAAAACAAACTCACTGTCACTCCGATGCCAGGGAAAGCCACCTTCCGTTATAAGCTATAAATCACTTGTAATGTATGGCGTGAGAACACCCGGTGAGTTACAATAATAATGTAATAGAACAGAGGATACTGGAATATTAAGGGTACTTATTTTCACCCAGACTCAAAGGAAAGCTGCGTAACAACCCAATTATGTAATAGAAAGAAAATAAAAGGAATAAATACCTGGACAGTATCTCTAGTCAGATATTCTGGGCCTTTCATAGGCTGGACAGAAGAAGAACGCGACGGCTTGGACCAAAGAACTAAGAAACTAATGACTATGAATTGCACCCGAAAGATGATACTGACCGACTCTATGTAAAAAGAAAAGACAAGTGGAACTGGACTGGTAAGTGTAGAAGACTGCGAGGATGATAGGATGAAAGAGCTAGAAAAATACATAACTTAAAATACAGAAGGGCTAATCCCCCCCCTCCCCCAAAAAAAAGAAGCGTTAAAATGAACAATACAAAGAGAAGAGAAACTGGAAACAAAAGACGAAAAAAGCAAACTAGGAAGCGAAGCAGTTACATGACTAACAAAAGAATAGATGTACACAAACACAAAAAAACACCGCAAAAAGGACACTTCAACAAATAAAACAAATCTCTACTGACAGCCGCACAAAACAACGCGATTAGAACGAACTATATAAAAGTCAAAATAGATAAAACCAGGAAATCAGTCAATGTAGACTCTGTGGACAAAAAAACGAAATAGTAAACCACATAATACGTGAATGCAGCAAGTTAACCAAAAAGAAATACATGACTGGGTCGGAAAGGTGATCTACTGGGAACTATGCAAACGCATGCAATGTGAACAGCCAAACAAATGGGACAAGCATAAACCGGACAATGAAAGACATAGAAATACAAACGGAGAAATTCACCCAAGCCAGAAGACCGGACGTGATAAGTGTCAACATTAATGAAAAAAACATGCTAAATAGTAGATTTCGCCGACCCAGAAGTTCACAGAGAACTGAAGGGAATGTGGAACATGAAGATCGCTGTAATACCAATAATAGTACGAGCACTATGAAAATTCTTAAAACCCGAAGAAAAAAACCCGGATAAATTGGAAGATAATAGAAGATAGACAATATACAAAGCACGACACTGATCAAAACAGGCGAAATATTAAGAAAAGTCCTCGGGTGCGGAAACCAACTCAAACAATTAGATAATGCTGACTAATCACAGATAAACCTCTAGAAACACAGAAGGGGTGTTACCAAAACGGAAACTCCAACGACCGGAGTAGATAAAGAAAAATCAAATACCCCCCTAAAAAAAAAACACATGTAGTTGCACCGGCATCAATTGTAGCAACAACAAAAATGGTTATGAAGGGTCACGGGGGATGGAAAGCGATAGGACATGGCATCATCTAGGCCTTTACTGGAAGGGAATGGACAGTACTAGCATCCTGAGGAGGCATACTGCCACCTAAATTCCAGTGAATATAAATGGAGAGTACTGGAAATTTGGGGAGACTTGTTGTCACTATATCTCAAAGAACAAAACCTGCTGTTGCCAATGAGCGATCACTGATAATGACACGTGTGAGAACTCTTAGATGGTAAATAATAATAATAATAATAATAATAATAATAATAATAATAATAATAATAATAATAATAATAATAATAATAATAATAATAATAATAATAATAATAATAATAATAATAATAATAATAAATCAAATAAACTGACATCTCCTCTCTTAATAAAACGCAGACATACACACATATGGTGGCACCAGCCTCGGCTGGTACCACACAAAATGGTCGTGAAGGCTCCAGGAGGATGGAAAGACTGTGAAGGAAGAGCACCAACTAGATCTCCACTAGAAGGGTGCGGATAATACGTGAACCTTTAGGAGGCTTATTGCCACTCACATTCCAGAGAAGACCAGCAGTCGTTGCTAGCAAGAAATCAATGGTAAACGGCTGTTGTGATAATGAAAAATAACTTGCAACGGTTACCGAAAGTGGCGATGAGTGCTGGAAATATAGGGAGACATGTTGTCATTCCGATTCCAAGGAACACCACTTATTTTTGTTAGTGAGCAATCACTGATTATGTGTGAAAACTACTAGGTGGTTATGGCACACAAATTAGTCGTAAAATGTCAAAGGGAATGGAAAAACCGAGGAGGGAGAGCACTAACCAGACCTCCACTGGAAGGGTGCGGAGAGTACTGGGACCTTGGAGAGACTTATTCCCCCCCCCCCGAATCGTAGAGAAGACCAATGGTCGTTGCTAGCGAGAAATCAATGATACGCAGCTGTTGCGATAACGCAAAATCATTTTTAATGGTTATCGAAAAAAGTGGAGAATACTGGAAATCTGGGGAGGCTTGACTTTTTGTCACTCAGACTCCAGGAAACACCACCGGTTATTAATATAACGTTATATCGATAGAAAAGTCTATGCCAACAGACTCGACATAATAATAAAAGCTGTGAAAGATAAAACGTGTCTTCTCATTGGTGTGCTTGTCCCGGCTGTAATGTCAAAGAATTTGCAAATATCAGAATGTGGAAGTGGAGGTTGGCAAAATGTGGCAGATTTAGACAAAGGCGGCACCTGTAATAGTGGGAGTATTATGGCTAATCACAAAAAAATGTTGCCGTATTCGTCAGTGTCATACCTGGAAAACCCGACATATTCAAACCGCATGAAATTGCATTGACTTCCACTTCACACATCTTAAGGAAGTCATTGTCAATATGAACGGAACGCATGTATTTATTTACTCCTCTCCAAGAGTTAGGCACAAGGCCAGTTTTATCATACTCCCACAAGGTAAGATGTGACCCAAGGTCGGGTCGGGAAAGTGGGGTTTGAAAAGCCAGCGCCCGAGAGGTGAGCACTGTAGCCATTAAAAATTGCCTGGGCAGCCCCGTCGGCATTCCCCGGTAGGGGCGCCCCAGGCAATAAGCAATAAACAAGGAGGGGAGGCAAAGCCTGGGAGTGGGATCTCCTAGAACTGCACAGGACAGACCCATAGACAGGCGTAAATCAAGCCCCGAAGGCCAAGACAATACCAGTCTATGGGGTGCAGTATCCATCAGAACATATACTACACTTTGCCAAAAGGCCAATATGTTTCTATTTATCTACCTCCCACAAGGTAAGATGTGACACAAGGTCAGGAAAGTGGGATTATATACGCCAACGCTCGCGAGTTGAGCACTCTGGCCATTTAAAAATTGCCTGGGCAGCCCCGTCGGCATTCCCCGGTAGGAGCGCCTAAGGCAGTAAGCAATAAACCTACTCCTCCCCAAAGAGGGGAAGCAAAGCCTGGGAGGGTGCACCTCATAGAACAGCACAGGACAGACAACCAATAGACCGGCGTAAATCAAGACCCGAAGGCCTCGACATACCGGTCCACGAGGGAGGGGGATGCAGTATCCATCGGAACAGATACTACACTTTGATTTTGGCCAAACTGCACAAAATAATGACCAGTCCTAGATCTCTGGATGAGATCAGGATGTTCGGACGAGTCTTGTGCAAAATACAGAATTGAAAAAAAAAAAAAAACAAAACAAAAAAACAATAACATGAGTAGGTTTGCTGTCACTTGATCCTGGTAGAAAACAATGCATGAATTATTTAAACTAAACTAATTAAATCGTCATCGGTCATAAAATTAATCCCAATGGCAAAAACAATGTAAAAAAACAAAAACAAAACCACTAAAAACAAACAAACAAAAAACTACCCCAAAAAATAGATGATTTAATTGAAATTTCATTTATTTTTAAGCGAGATGCAATGAAAAATAGTACACAATTTGTCAGTTTGTTACAGCCGTGTTCAATAGTATGTACTAAATCCAAAAAGTGCTCAATACTCTAATAAGTAGAACTGTTATGATACTACTACTAATATTATTGTATATAACTTACATCGACATTGCCAAGTTTTAGACCTAACACTCTTCAAAGCCAACTTGGCTCTGAAAGTCCGTTCCGTCGAAACCTTGGCAGTGTCGTTGGAAGCCATATACAATAGTATATATCTGGCTTCATACAAGCCTTGACTTATTGGCATTGAGCACTTTTATTTTTTGTAGACGCCATTAGACGGATTTATTTGAATCGATTCATTGATTTAGATTGTTCTACCATTTTACTTTTTTCTCTTTTCCCAGTAAATTACACCGGCCTCGATTTCAACAAAAATTTGCTCTTTTTTTTTCTTCTTCTGCACTACATTTGAGTGATTTGAACTAATTTGACCTTCAAATTCGCCACAAATTAGTTTGTTTTTGAAAAGGGGTTTAATTTCCTATTCAAATTTACCCTACGGCGAAATTCCGGATTTGAGAAAAAACGTAAGAAGAGAGCTCGGTATCTCTGACTATATATATATATATATATATATATATATATATATATATATATATATATATATACACGATTGGGGGTGTCTGCTGTTGAATTTGAAATTTGCTTTAAATACGGGTTTGGTTTTGTGCGTTAAAGACAAAAGAAGATAAAAATTTAAATTTAAACGGATATAATGAAAGTTACCAACTTTTCCATATTACATACCTCTTTACGCTTCTTCCAAAAACCGCCATGGAGGTTCATAAGTTACATTTCAATAACAAGCTAAACACCTTTCCCATTCTATAAAGCAAATAGAAATTTAAAAATAATCATAAAACAAGTAATTTTTGTCTCGTTTGAAAGTCACATTATTTCAAATAACGAAAAAATATGGGGATGGCACAGTGGCTTAGTTGGTAGAACCTGAGAACCTGGGTGTGCCAGGTTCAAATCCAAGTCATTCCACTGAAAACGCTTCCATCAAACCCACATGATACTTGTGTCTATACTCCTGGAGGGGGGATGAATAGAAATCACGTTAACACTTGTCCACGGGTGGCCTCGGCCTTGATAAAGTGGTGGTTTCTGTTTAAAAAAAAAATTAACAAAAATTAAAATAACACACATCAATCGAGACAGGTGTAACGCTATACTTTTAACATTATATATATATATATATATATATATATATATATATAATTTATTTATTTATAATATAAAACTAAAAATAATACATTAATCACTTAAATAATAGTGTCATGGATTCGTCCAAACACTTTAAAATGCAGCAACATTTTTGTAAGTAACGGATAAATTTGATTAGACAGACGAACAGCGTAGATTTAGTATAAGGAACGTTTATGTTTTGTCTTTTAAGGGAAGTGGGGTCTGATCAACTCTGCTGGGAAGCCATGAAATTAAATACTGTCATGTTTTTAAATTCCCGAAACAGTTTTTCATGGTAAACAACTGATGATCCCTTAAAATAGTGTTAGAAATAAACTAATATAATAACTGTAAAAAATAAATTGACTTACATGAGTGATTTTCCACTGGAAGACTTGGGACTATAATTTTTTTTTTTTTTAATATAGTTTTAATGGTTGAGAAACTTCCGAGACTATATATATATATCATATCATATTATTTATTTCCAAATGTTCCTGTAGAAAAAACTCTTTCCATAAAATTATTTTGTTTTAATGTTGGCAGCATTCTTTCATTTCAGTAAACATTGTTAAACATAACATAATTTTATATGTGTCTGCCTTTTTTTAAGAGTGGGATATCAAAAAAGATTCTTTTTTAAATTGAAAAAATAAAAAATAGGTATAATCAAGTAGAAGAATTGTGTTAACACAATGTTTGCTTAAATGTGTGTATATATATATATATATATATATATATATATATATATATATATATATATATATATATAATTTAGCTAATTTGCAAAGACATACAAAGATTTGTTTTACAATTCTTTCAAAGTCAATTTATTATTAGAACCTATACTTTAACAAAAAATTCAAATTTCATCAATTCTTTTTCATACAAAAATTGGAACCATTACACACATATATATATATATATATATATATATATATATATATATATATATATATATATATATATATATGGGAAAATGAAAAAGGAAAACCAAAAAAATGGATGTTTTTTATGTGTACATCAACGTTTCGTCTTTATTTATAAGACTTCATCAGGATGATAAAATAGAGAAAAAATGTCATGCAAGCACAGATACATGTAGGGTAGACATATTGGGCCACTATTTTCATTCTATTTTTCCCAATATGTCTACCCTACATGTATCTGTGCTTGCATGACATTTTTTCTCTATTTTATCATCCTGATGAAGTCTTATAAATAAAGACGAAACGTTGATGTACACATAAAAAACATCCATTTTTTTGGTTTTTCCTTTTTCATTTTCCCATCACGTCGGATTACTTTCATCCTTCTCTTCCCATATATATATATATATATATATATATATATATATATATATATATATATATATATATATATATATGTGTGTGTGTGTGTGTGTGTAAGTTCATATGAAGTTTTGATGCAATGTCTACCTTCTTCAGATATGTAAAGCCCAAAAGCAAAAATGTTGTTATTAATTAATAACACATTTTTTTGCCAATGACCACAACGAACTATATGAAATATTTATTTGAAGAATCTATGACGTTGTTTCCGTTTTGATACCATTTTTTTTCTCTTGACTTGTGCATTTCTGCACAAGGTGTACACTGATACCGAAACGTCTTATTGTGCGCGCCGAAATGATACCCGCCATTTCGGTGTACGTTCACATTTCTGTGTATGACTACTATATACACTGATGTATATATTTATATATATATATATAACTCACATATGCGTGTATATGATTGAATGTGTATATGCACGTGTGAGTCTCAGTACGTGTGTAATGTCGCTGTAACAATGTTTTATATGTGTGTAAATCGAACTGTTTAAGAGCAAAACA
>OY744537.1:9328537-9356037 GCA_963556195.1 Sepiola atlantica | reverse complement strand
TATATTTGAAGCTCCTGTAAATGGTAGTACTAACACAGCGTGACTTGTTTTATATGTATCATTCCTTCCCTTATAGAAGTTGAATGCCTGTATGTCTCGCCGCTTTAAATGTGTTAAAATTATCATTGTTTATAAGCTATTCAGTATTGGCCGATTGGTTAAATAGTGAATAGTCATACTTCTATGATGAGTCTCGATTGAAAAGAGACGAAACGTATACGTCCACATAACAAATATATATATATATTATTTCATATATCCACATAAAATGTTATAAGGAGATATAATCTTTTATGTATCAATTTTCAGTATTTAATTCAGCAATACGTGAGTAGAGCTAGGTAGTAAGTCATGAAAATATATTTATCGCAATTAAGCTACACGGAGGCTTCCGCCGTAACTGCATAACTCGTATACTTTACCCACTACAAAATAAATGCCTAACCAAAAGTTACACAATATTTGCCAAAGAAAGGCCGAATAACAAGAAGTACTACGTGGATATGACCACCCTGGATTTTAAAACCAGATATTACGACCACAACAAACAGAACGAGCAAACTATTATTGGGAGCTCAAAGATAATGGACGCTCACCAATAATCGAGCGGAAAATAATGCGACAGGCCAGTACATGTAGAAATTTAGACCACCTGTGTAGATTATGCCTGAATGAGAAATTTTAAATCCTGAACTTTAAAAGACCCCCAAAACCTTTTCATAACTTACTACCTAGCTCTACTCACGTATTGAGCACTGTTGAAGTAAACACTGAAAATTGATACATAAAAGATTATATCTTCATATAACATTTTATGTGGATATATGAAATAATAATATTTAGTTCCTCAAGTAATTGAACACTTTCATAAGAATTTATCTCACCACTGAAAAATAATATGGAAAAAGTTAACTTAGAAACATCACTTAAGAATATCCCAACACAAAGCAAGCATGGATACATTATTAAATGAATTTAAAAAAAACGGACGAACTAATACGCCGAATGCGATGTCGAGCACACTTCTTTCTTTAATAATAAACAAAAACACCTAGATACGAAAGAATCCTACGGATTCAAAAGCCTAAAAAACACAAAACCAATAGATCTTATGATTAGCTTTGAAAATGACCTCTTAAATGTAATTAAAGATTTAGAATTTCATAAACAACATAATACTGTCTAAAAAAAAAAAAACAATTACGCAGGAAAAACAAACAGGGAGTTACAAGAGATAATCGCCAGTTTAAACGAACACACGACGAAACGAAAATAACAAGATGGCCGAAATCACGAAAAAGAGTTTACGAAAGAAAGTTGTCAAAACGCCAAAGCGACATATGGAGTATATAAAACAAAAACTTGATGAACAAGCAATCTCACCCGCTTATATTACGCTTAATAACGGAAATACCGTCAGTGATTGGCTGGCGAAAGGACTCATCCGCATTGCCGGTGATACAATTCATCTGCAGTGCCGGCGACACGGATTACTTGATTTTTCCGACTATTTGTTTATAACCAAAGGTTACTGAGTTGGTGGCGACTTCGCCTATTTTGGTAAATCCACCGTCTCACTTCCACGGCGGTTGATGATGATGATGATGATGATGATGATGATGATGATGCCACGATTACTGTTAAAATGAAGCCGTTTTTAACTGAAACGTCATAAATACAATGATTTTATCGGTTAATACAATGAGAAACCATACGTGAACGATATTAAACGACATCTGTTATTTTGTTGAGTTATCACTTGGCACATTTCCATTGTAACTGTCATTGTAATCATTGTTTTGTTTCTACGAAATGAATGTAGACGTACGACACACGTAATATATTAATAAAAAAGCTCTTTTTAAAACTAATAGAGCACTTTTCAGCAGCTGGTATTGTTTATATAAAGTTTAAGATTTCTCTTCCTTGTGGCTTGTGCTGATAATGGTCGAAAGAACGTGAAGAAACCCATCATTTTCAGCCGAGAAACACATTATATATATATACACACCCACACCCAAAGACACACGCGCGCACACACAGAAAAAGAGACAGAGACAGAGACGCGGACACTTATAATGTAGTTTTCGGTGGATTTATTAATAACTTTAGCTATTATTACATACACATGCTAACGTGTAACATCAAGATGAAGGCTTGTTTATAAGTGTAATCACGTGACATCCTCGGAAAGAAAAAATGCAATGAGAGATAAGGAAAGAGTGGGATAGAGAAATATAGAGAAATGAACAGAGAGTGTGTGTGTGTGGGTGTATGTGTGTGTGTGTGTGTGAGAGAGAGAGAGAGAGAGAGAGAGAGAGATAGGGGGGTAGGTGGTTGAATGGGAGTGGGTCCGCCCTATGAAGACAATTCTTGAAAGTCTCTCATCCACCACCAGGGCGTTCCTAATTAAAATGATTTCAGCCTGACGACGGCTGAACTGCGACTTCGTGATAACCACATCAAAAGAAACTTCGTGCGTGAACTAGAAACACTCAAAACCGCTCAAACAAAGAAAACGTTTCAATTATATATGTATGTGTGTATATATAGATATATGTGTGTATGTGTATGTGTGTGAGAGAGAGGGGCCGTAAATTAATATTAAAACCAAAAAGAGCAACAATAACAAAATATCCGAATAAAAACACATAAAATATGAATACAAATTAAACAACAGAAGAATTTTTTAAAAAAAGTAACTGAATATACATGTTCAACGATGAACTGGAATCTCATCATAGTATTTTGTGAATCTTCTGTGTATAATTTGTCGATTTGTCTCAAAGGCAAATACAATGATTGGTTGGGTGATCAGACATTTTTTTTTTCAAAGCAAATGTTATTGTTAACATATTGAACACTTTAATTAGACCTCACATAGAATATTGCACTCAATCCTGGGCACCACTAGCTCGACATGCGAATTGTGAAACACTATTAAACTTGGAAGTGGTATAAAGAAAAGTGACTAGACTAATAAAAGGAATTACATGATCTAAATTATAAGGACATGTTAGAATCCTTAGGTTAAGCAAATTAACTCGAGAGAAGAACGTGGGGGGGGGGCGTAATTGAGACCTTCAAAATAATTAATGTGATTTCTAAATATGGAACCCACTTTATCTTACATGCTTCCATGGCACGGGTAATTTATTAGTAAGAAAGATTTAAAAAAACTAAATCTATCACACGTTTTTGGCTCAATAGAAAGAAATCAGCGTTCTTTGTCCATGTTTCTGCTCCGCGGAACAACTCACCAGAGGAGGTTGTGACGATGACTTGCGTATCCGGGTTCAAATCACCATTGGGCAAACATTCGAATTATGGTAAATAATTTCTACCTGTCTCTTTAGATGGCTTGTTGCACTTTGCTATCTTTTGGCCAAATACATTTGATTTGGTTTGATTTCATATATCTTTAGAACAAATTGTCTAATCAGATAAAAACGGCAATAATGTAAATCATGTTTACAATAAACTGAGTGTATTCAGAAATAATGGAAAAATGAATTTACCGTTAGCGATAATGCAGAACTCTTCATAAACACGAATTGAGTACTCTTCGGTAGCTGGCAGTGTTTATATAAATATTAAGATTTCGCTAACTCGTAGCTCATGCATGGCGGTCGAATGATTATAATCACCGAGTGCCAACTAGACGGTTGAGTTTTGATCCTGACGTGAAGCGCTTGCTCGTCTAGCCACACTGAAAAGTTATGATACAGTGAAACAGTGTCTGTAGATGACTATATATGCCCTATTTTTACTTATAAAAGGAATTAGGGTACTACTATGTGTGTTTTTATTATTTAAGTTTTCTCACTAGTATTGATTTAAGCTACCTAACCTATATTAATTGATAGACACTTGGGTACTGCTCCTCCAAAAATATTTCATAGAAATATACTCAAAATCAGTTACTCTTGTATGACCAAATCTTGAAAAGAAAACATAAAAAAGCACAATAATAATTGAAGAAATATAGATAAATGTATACATTTATCTATATTTCTACAATTAGATATTCTTTTGTTTATGTATAAATATATCTATATTTCTACAATTAGATATTCTTTGGCTTATTGCAGTTATGTTTATTTTTACCTTATTATTGTGCGTTCTATGTTTTCTTTTCAAGATTTGGTCATACAAGAGTAACTGATTTTGAGTATATTTCTATGAAATATTTTTGGAGCAACAGTACCTGTTATAGTCCTAGTTAATATAATATATCGCTTGCAAATTATTTATTTACAAAAATGCCAAAAAAACAAATTAATTTATACATATTTTAAGATATTAACTCCTTGATTCATACATTTACCAAAATGAATGCATTACCCCAAAGATTGATATGCCGTAAAACCAAAGAATTAAACCAAACTTTAAGTTGATTTCTCACTTCATTTATTGGCACAATTATTTAATATTGAACGAAACTGTAATCAAATTTTAAATATGTCATGTGTTAAAATAACCCGTTTTAAAGCAAAATAATTCAAATAAAAAATGGATTTTTCTGCCGTTTTCTGTCGGACTTTTCAAATATAAGTTTTTGGTACTTTTGTAAGTTAATCCGTAACAGCTTTCTCCTCGGTCCAGGTTGATCTTCGTGTTAAAATATCAGCCATCTACATCAAGATGTCTGTCAGGCTTGGCCCTGGTTGTTCGGCTTCTTTTTTGTTTGTTTTCGCATTTCAGTATTTACTGAATTCTTTTCCACTTGACCTCGACATTACTTTGACCTTCGACCTTATTTTCTGCAGTAACCCTAATCAAGCCAATCCCCTTCATTTTTTCCACTGTAACACAATCATGGATTTACTGCTTCAGACACAGTGGGTGGCATCTTCTTTCAGGCCACAGCTCTGGAATCTCGCGAGCCATTCGGAATGGATTGTCTCGCTGTAAACTCCGGATTTTTTAACTAATAGATTACAGCTTATCAAGGCCCGCCGGCCACTTGAGGATAAGGGTTAAAGATACCGTCGGTTGTACATTGAGTGCCACCGCGTAACAATTGGAAACAACCGTGAAATTGGCAGAATATTTCTTAAGAGGAATTGATTACTAAAGAGGACGGCTTAACAAGTTTTTTATTTACATTAGACTTGAAGACGATCATGTTGAGGTCTGCCGGGAAGCAGCTTCGTGGAATTTGGTTTCACCGACGGGACGCTTAAGGACAGAAACTTTTTTGGTGGAAGTTGCGCTTGGTCTTTTGTACAGAGAGAAAGAGAAATAAAAGTCGTCTGCTGTGGTTGTAGCCAGGCGAGTTCTTGCTGTTAATGTTTTTCAGAGGAGGCGACGGATGGAGCTCAGTCGAGCAACTACCATGAACATATCGCACAGAAGAGATGTTTCTATTCTCTCTCTACTGTAGTAGAGAGAGGCTAGAAACATCTCTTCTGTGCGAAAGGGGTTGCAGAATAGAGAATTGATCATTCCTCACTAGACTGCGAAGTCGGTTTTGTACCCTTTCAAGGCAAGAAAGGGTACTCCGAGCGGAACCTGTGACATTGTGACAAATATATTCACGTATTTCTTTGAGAATGGGTGGTGAGTTGGTGGTGCCAAAGTGCATATCGACGAGTCCTGTTGGTTCCATCGCTACACTTTCTTTAGGGATGTTGGCAATCTTCGCGTGGTCCGTCCTGTGATCACCTGATTATTTTTATGAAAACCGCTCGAGACAAGGCATGAAGCCACTTGATATAATGGTCTAACAAGAACGAAATATGATTATCGCAAAGACAGAGAAATAACTCCCACCAAAACAAAATCTAACCAATCTTAATATCGTAAGTTTCTGATTCATATCCATTTTATTGCGTTGGAACATTTTCAGGAACCAAAATCACTCTTTTCGCCCCATCCCGTTCTTTGACACATTCACACACCACCCTTTCTCTCTCTCTCTCTCTCTTTCTCTCTCTCTCTCTCTGTTTCCTTTTCTCCCTTTCACACACGCATGCACATGTAATAAGTTCAAATCCATTAATTTATCAATTACTTAATAGTGCATATCTATCTCGTTATATATATATATATATATATATATATATATATATATATATATATATATATATATATATAACGAGATATATATATATATATACATATATATATATATATATATATATATATATATATATATATATATATATATATATATATATATATAAGATAAGTCGATTAAAAAGAATTAGATTCGCAGATAGATGCAAATCAAAATCATTCGTAGTTCAAAGCAAGGGCAAATAATGAATAATAATAATAATTCACTATTCCTCTCCTTCGTTCCTTAAGCCGGCTTTTCAAAGAACTTAAAATTCTTATCATCAGAGGAAAGTTTTTGATTGATAAGTTGACATATAAGGATAGTCAATTTTTAAATTTTTGAAAAAGTTTAGAAAAAGTTTTAAAAGATTTTTATAAAATTCTAAAAAAATGTTTACATTCAAGTGGGCATGTTCCAGTGTGAAAAAAAGTCACTAAAAAAGAGTCCAAGACGGTATGAAGGTCGAACAATTGGCAAGTCACAAAGAATCCATGCAGGAACCCACGACGACGTTTCCAACCAAGTTTGTAGTCTGGAGGATCAAGTGAGATTGGCCATGTTTAGAAAACGTGTTCTTCCTGTTTTCCACGAAAACGTATTCCCAACACACACACACACACACACACACACACACACACACACACACATATATATATATATATATATATATATATATATATATATATATATATATATATATCAGTCTGATTCTATTAATATCCACTGAAGACTAATTTGAAAAGTCTCATAGAACAGTATGAAAAGTCATCGGTGAGTAAAAAGTTTTGCAATATTCAGCAGCTCCTGATGCTTTGGTCCGAGACTGTAAAGATGATGCAACACACAGAACTGCGATGTTCCGAGTTCGTCCGATACTTCCCGGTTGTTCAACTTTTCAGCATCCGCATAATCATGTGTAATTTAACTACGATTTCAATCTGATTAAAAACAGAAGTAACAAATTTGAATACGGTATCATGCTAGCTCTCTCTATATAATTCTTAAGCTTTTATGAAAGCCATTAAATTACTAGTGAACATTTACATCTGATTCACTACCGTAAACATCATTTAGAGTATTGATTTACTCCTCTACGGGAGTTAGGCACAAGGCCAGTTTTTATCTTACTCCCACAAGTAAGATGTGACCCAAGGTCTGGTCGGAAAAGTTGGGTTTAAAAATTGCCTGGGCAGCCCCGTCGGCATTCCCTGGTAGGGACGCCTCATGCAGTAAGCAATAAACTTACTCCTCCCCCAAAGAGGGGAGGTAAAGCCTGGGAGGGTGGACCTCCTAGAACTGCACAGGACAGACCCATAGACCGGCGTAAATCAAGCCCCGAAGACCAAGACAATACCAGTCTATGGGGTGCAGTATCCATCGGAACAGATACTACACTTTGATCTTAGCCAAAAGGCCAAGAACAACATCATTTAGAGAAGCTATTTTATTTACCTCCCCAGGAGGTTAGGCACAAGGCCAGTGTTATCTTACTCCCACAAGGTAAGATGTGACCCAAGGTCGGGTCGGGAAAGTAGAACTTTAAAAGCCAGCGCCCGAGAAGGTGAGCACTCTGGCCATTAAAAATTGCCTGGGCAGCCCCGTCGGCATTCCCCGGTAGGGGCGCCTCAGGCAGTAAGCAATAAACTTACTCCTCCCCAAAGAGGGGAGGCAAAGCCTGGGAGGGTGGACCTCCTAGAACTGCACAGGACAGACCCATAGACCGGCGTAAATCAAGACCCGAAGGTCAAGACAATACCGATCTATGGGATGCAGTATCCAACGGAACAGATACTACACTTTGATCTTAGCCAAAAGGCCAAGAACAACATCATTTAGAGTAACCATTTTATTTACCTCCCCAGGAGGTTAGGCACAAGGCCAGGTTTATCTTACTCCCACAAGTAAGATGTGACCCAAGCTCGGGTCGGGAAAAGTGGGGTTTGAAAAGCCAGCGCCCGAGAAGGTGAGCACTCTGGCCATTAAAAATTGCTTGGGCAGCCCCGTCGGCATTCCCCGGTAGGGGCGCCTCAGGCAGTAAGCAATAAACTTACTCCTCCCCAAAGAGGGGAGACAAAGCCTGGGAGGGTGGACCTCCTAGAACTGCCCAGGACAGACCCATAGACCGGCGTAAATCAAGACCCGAAGGTCAAGACAATACTGATCTATGGGGTGCAGTATCCATCGGAACAGATATTACACTTTGATCTTAGCCAAAAGGCCAAGAACAACATCATTTAGAGTAACCATTTTATTTACCTCCCCAGGAGGTTAGACACAAGGCCAGGTTTATCTTACTCCCACAAGTAAGATGTGACCCAAGCTCGGGTCGGGAAAAGTGGGGTTTGAAAAGCCAGCGCCCGAGAAGGTGAGCACTCTGGCCATTAAAAATTGCCTGGGCAGCCCCGTCGGCATTCCCCGGTAGGGGCGCCTCAGGCAGTAAGCAATAAACTTACTCCTCCCCAAAGAGGGGAGGCAAAGCCTGGGAGGGTGGACCTCCTAGAACTGCACAGGACAGACCCATAGACCGGCGTAAATCAAGACCCGAAGGTCAAGACAATACCGATCTATGGGATGCAGTATCCATCGGAACAGATACTACACTTTGATCTTAGCCAAAAGGCCAAGAACAACATCATTTAGAGTAACCATTTTATTTACCTCCCCAGGAGGTTAGGCACAAGGCCAGGTTTATCTTACTCCCACAAGTAAGATGTGACCCAAGCTCGGGTCGGGAAAAGTGGGGTTTGAAAAGCCAGCGCCCGAGAAGGTGAGCACTCTGGCCATTAAAAATTGCCTGGGCAGCCCCGTCGGCATTCCCCGGTAGGGGCGCCTCAGGCAGTAAGCAATAAACTTACTCCTCCCCAAAGAGGGGAGGCAAAGCCTGGGAGGGTGGACCTCCTAGAACTGCACAGGACAGACCCATAGACCGGCGTAAATCAAGACCCGAAGGTCAAGACAATACCGATCTATGGGGTGCAGTATCCATCGGAACAGATACTACACTTTGATCTTAGCCAAAAGGCCAAGAACAACATCATTTAGAGTAACCATATTCATTTCTATAGAGAACAAACTTTTATATAGACTGACCAACAAAACTGGTAACAAAAAAATGTCGCCCATAGAATCGTTTATAAAATTTCTGCAATCCAATCATATTTTTCCACCAAGTTTCACTCACAAATGTCCAACAGATTTTGTTTTCTTATCGCCGTTAAATGATGTACTCCTAACGTGCACCTCTGTGTTGCAAACCCACCTGGGTGCATACGATGCGCAAACTTGTTAATAACCTTGACACACCTCTCTCTTGGCACCGAATGAGTTGCTCTTTTACACTTAGCGTCAAAGTTTAAGATTGTTCCATGAGCCCTGCATTTGTTTTTGTTTCGATATTGACAACGTCGCAAGTTTTTGTTTCGATATTGACAACGTCGAAAGTTTTTGTTTCGATATTGACAACGTCGAAAGTTTTTGGATAAGTGAGTTTGCATGGTAGCAATTGATTTTCTCTTTTGTGGAACTCTCCAAATCATTTTTGAAAACTACTTCCTAGCAATTCTTATTCTTCAGAAACCTGAAACATTAAAGCAATTGCTTAATTCGTAAGGATTGAGGATCTATTTGCCTATCTGGTACCAAAAGTACTTAAGCTTTTCTTATTTTATATATATATATATATATATATATATATATATATATATAATATGCATCCTTATTCCTATATGATTTTATATGGTAACTACCATATCACAGAATAGTTCTTAAGAGTAATGTTTTAATATTATTATTATTATTATTATTATTATTATTATTATTATTATTATTATTATTATTATTATTATTTATTTACTTGTTTATATATATATATATATATATATATATATATATATATGTATTTTTTATTTTATACATATATATATATGTATATATATATGTATTTTTTATTATATATATATATATATGCGTGTGTGTGTGTGTGTGTGTATGTGTGTGTGTATTGGTGAAACAAGTGATATCACTGGAGAGCCATGAATCTAATAGCTGTTCTGTTTTTAAATCTCCGAAACAGTTACATCGTAAACAACTGATGATTCCCGTTTTCTATTTCACAATTTAAGTTATTCAGGTGCTAAGTCTGCGATATGTTAAACATAGTTAGTATCCCTTGTGTCAGTTGTTTAGCATGAAAAACTGTTTCAGCGATTTAAAAACAAAATCGCATTTTATCCCATGGCCCCGCAGCAGTGTTGATCAGACACCATCGCCCTTAAAAAAAAACAAGAACAAAAACGTTCCAGATATCAGATCTAGTTTTTTGTTCCAGAATAATTATTTTCTAAACTATTTGGCTATTAAATATATATATATATATATATATATATATTAACAGGAATACCTCATGTTACCGAGGATTGAATGAGCAACCCCAGTTCCTCCTTTCTCCAACCCACAACGTCTTATTCTTACTTTTTTTTACATTTTACAATATTCAAATTTTACGTGGGACCCCAGGATGTATTCGCAATTAATCGCGTAAGATGGGATATTATTACAGTGGCATTTAGTGATATAAATGTCGATAGAAATATTGTCTCAATTATAAATTATAGTTTTGGCGTTCACCAGGAATGAATGAAGACCCCTTATGTACTCCTGCCCGAAGCCCTGAACCCCATATTATCATTTATATTCCTATATTGTATTCATATATTTTCAAGTTATAAATATAATCAAATAAAATTTTAAATATCGTATATCCTATTAATGGATGCCCGGCGAAGACCGCAGACCCAACAATATTATTGTATCTCTTTTAATCAAAATGAAATATACTTAACCAATTACTTTTTAATCAAAATGAAATATACTTAACCAATTACTTTTTAATCAAAATGAAATATACTTAACCAATTACTTTTTAATCAAAATGAAATATACTTAACCAGTTACTTTGGGTGATGCAGATTCAGAATATATACGTTTATGAGGGTTTATCTAAGAAAAGCAGAAGGAGTTTGTGAACAAACAAACACACAGACAAATAGGAAACACAACTTATATATATATATATATATATATATATATATATATATATATATATATATATATATATATATATACATATATATATATATATATATATATATATATATAGATTAAAGGATAGACACGTCAACATGTGAAATTTTGCATTTTCGGGGTCGTTAGTTGTATGTTTGTTTACTTTATATTCATCTTCTCAATTCATTTTCACGGTTAAATGATTAACACCGTATCTCAAACCTCCCTCTCTCTCCTTTCTCGCCTTCAAATTACACCAGGATTAAGACTCGCGTTCAAACTACACCAGCATTAAGACTCGCCTTTAAACTACACCAGGATGAAGACTCGCCTTCAAACTATACCAGGATAATGACTAGCCTTCAAACTACACTAGGATGAAGACTCGTCTTCAAACTACACCAGTGATTAAGACTCGCCTTAAAACTACACCATGGTTTAAGACTCGCCTTCAAACTACACCAGGATAATGAATAGCCTTCAAACTACACCAGCATTAAGACTTGCCTTCAAACTACACCAGGATTAAGACTCGCCTTCAAACTATACCAGGATTAAGACTCACCTTCAAACTACACCATGATTAAGACGCGACTTCAAACTACACGAGGATAATGAATAGCCTTCAAACTACACCAGCATTAAGACTTGCCTTCAAACTACACCAGGATTTAGATTCGCGTTCAAACTATACCAGGATTAAGACTCGCCTTAAAACTACACCAGGATTAAGACTCGCCTTAAAACTACACCAGGATTAAGACTCGCCTTCAAAGTACACCAGGATTAAGACTCGCCTTCAAACTACACCAGGATTAAGACTCGCCTTCAAAGTACACCAGGATTAAGACTCGCCTTCAAACTACACCAGGATTAAGACTCGCCTTCAAACTACACCAGGATAATGACTACCTTAAAATTACACCAGGATTAAGACTCGCCTTAAAACTACACCAGGATAATGACTAGCATTAAAACTACACCAGGATGAAGACTCACCTTAAAACTACACCAGGATTAAGACTCGCGTTTAAACTACACCAGGATTAAGACTCGCCTTCAAACTACACCAGGATTAAGACTAGCCTTCAAACTACACCAGGATGAAGAGTAACCGCAAATATGAGAATAATTTAAAGACGTGAACAGATTTCAGTCCTCGTAATGGATATGTTCAATATCTTTTACAAAGAAGCACATTGTAGAAATTCCTTTCCTCATGAAGCGCTATTCGTCATGAATTAAGTTTCTCAATCTTGAAGTCACCTTATTTAGTTCCTGTTAGCAGGCACACCAGACGTTGCTCGGGAATGAACGAGGACTCCTTTCTTCTCCTGTTCCTCGCCACGAATCTCATATTACCATTTTTATTCTTATTTTTTAATTTCCATAAGTTTGCAAAGTTATAAATAAAGTAAAGTAGAACATCGTTTTACTGTTTATAGATGTCCGACGTGTACGCATACATCATGACATTATTGGGAAAACACCCTAATACAAAATTTATACCATCATAAGATTTCTCGTATAATTTTACACGAGAAAACTTTTGTTTGATCTTTGTATAAAGCTTTGTTTTTAATTTCACCCCGGACAGACAAACAGAGACACAAAAAATAGTATGGATTATATATTTATATCGCTCTTGTTATGTTTTACGGCATGTCAACCGTCGTTGAGTCATTTTATGCCAAAAAAGTACGTGTTTTGTATACGATTTGCTTGTAGATTTATTTGTTTTGTAGGCGTATATTTTTTAAACGATAGCTTCTATTTAACTCATAGATGTAACCATGGCAGGTACTACCACTGCGAATCACAGTGAACAACCCTAATTCCTAACCCTGCCCAAACCCTAACGAAAGCAACAGTAATAATCAGTAAAAACAAAAAAAAACAAAACAAATAATTTTCGTAAAATGAAAGAAAAAAAACTTGATTAACTTTTTAATGTAAACACTTATTTGAATCACTGTTATTTCTTTGTTAAAACCTTTTAATTTAAACACTTGCTTGAATCCCTTATTTTTTTGTTAAAAAAACAAATATTTATTTCATACAAAATTTTTTGCTGTAATCTTTTGCCTGTTTGTGCATTTTTGGGACGCAGGTAGGTCAACGGATTATTCATTCGGCAATGTCCGGCGTTTTACGTAAACATCCGGAAAATACAGACACCGATGCACTTTTAGCGCGAGTCCTACTGTAAAACACACACACACACACACACATATATATGGATATATATATATATATATATATATATATATATATATATATATATATATATATATATATATATATATATATATCTAATCAATCTACGTTAATCTCGAGCAATAATGGATTCCTTTTTTGCACGATCACAGGCTTCATCCGGGTGAAGGCCGATTATACAGAGATCTTTGTGCAGGGTGTCTGCCCATCTCATCACTGGCCTTCCTCTCGGTCGCTTCCCGGCGACTTCTAATGCAAAAACAAGTCTCGCAATGATGATGTTGTTGTTGCTCAGCACATATCCAAACCATCTAAACCACAATTCACTCATCTTACCCTCGATCGGCGCGATGCTGTAGCACCCTTGGATGTCATCACCACATCTAATCCTATTAAAAATAATAAGTAGTTTTGGAGTAGTAATGAGCTTTTTAATTGATTTAATGGATTTTAATTGATTGTACAAACCGGCCGCCGCTAATTTCACGAACTCCAGGGGTTCACTGCCCGGGAAATTATGACATAAGATAAAATTAGACATTTTAAAAAGAGGAAAATCCTTAGTTTTTGTGTACTCTTTTAAACTCATTAGATCCCGTTACATAAACTCGTAAAGTATAAACTAATTCGGTTCAGTGATATAAAGATGCCTACACTTTTAACAAACATCTAAATTATGCATGAAAGTCTTGCACACGACCACCAACAGAGAGATTTACCTGCATGTGTGGCAATGAAAGAGCCACACCCAATCTCGGTTTAAACGCAAATTCACAGAGAGTCTCGCCGTTTCTGTTTCCTCAAACATCTTTCTGTTTCTATCTGCCATTAGATTTCTCTTGAAAATGTGGTGGAATTTGTTTGGCTCGAATTTCATACCTTTTTACGCAATTGTTTGTTGAGGCAGTCGCTCTGAAATCAATAGTTGATGTTTGCTGAGGCATCTTCTACCTTTTTGTTACATTAGCGGTTCCTTTACCTAGTGCAGCTGACCGGTTGGATTAGAAGTTTTGTATTTCGTTAATCGACTTCGTGGCGCAGAGGGGAGAGAGATTTAAAAAAATATTACTTTTGTTCATTCCAAACGAAGCATATTGCTACTGTGCTAGGTGCCCGATTAATAGAAGCAGCCTGAATGGGGAGTTGGGTAGCAAGATATTTGTGCACATTACATTTAAATTTCTGCATATTGGTTCGGTCCGGAACGCAGGGAGCAGGGAGAGAATTTTAAAGGCGAGAAGTCCGCGGAAAGAAGCTATTAGAGTAAGAAAATACCCCGTCATCTATGGACTTCTATAGTGAAGGGGTGAGACTTTGCTTCTGGTCAGGTGGGTCAAGGATATTTATATTGAAGAGGTAAAGTGTAGTAAGTTCATCGGAGCACGTTTTGTGGAAGTGCTTGTAAAACAAGCACATGGATGCGAAACTGCGGCCACGCGACAAGCTTGGCCGATAGTGGTGAACCTGTTAGGTTAGACATTCTTTTTTTTCACCTTGTCTAAAAGAGAGAGGCTAGTAATTGATGTATCAGCTCATATCTGGCAACAATATTTGAGTTTCCGGTTAGTAGTTGTTACCTTGCTTTTTATTTTATTTTTTTAATTAGAGTCACAGTTCAGAGAAAAAAAAGCAAGATACAACAAAATGGCGGAAAACTTGAAGTAGATTTACGTGTACTCAGTGTCTTCCCCCAATTCGATAATCACCGACTTTTCTTTCCCTCCGCCAATTCCGCGAATCCTGATTCCATCTATAAATGATACGTTTGTTGGATTTGTTGTGCTTTAAAAATGCTTTTTAGTTGTATCAGTAAAAGAGGAAATACCTACCCGAAAACGGGTGCGTGTCTATCGAAGTAAAAAGTACAGCAATAACTACTAAATTTTCATCACTTAAGTGTCAATCAAATGTTGGTATTTCTTTTTACCGCGACTGTTGCAACCAATTTAAAAATGTCCGCAGTAAAAGTAGTTTCTTTATTATTGACGACCGTTTATGTGAATTTTAGTTCGTTGGCGAAAATCAGTTCGCTCTGTTCCATAATATCGTATACTACACGCAACTTCGTGGCGCAGCTGAGAAGAACGATAACAGACCTTATTGACAAATGTCTTATTTTCAGAGATTTTTTAAAAAGAAAATTAACTATATTTGAAAATACATAAAATGACATTTTGACCTATACCTAAGGATAAGAAGATATGTTGAAAGATAAATAAAGGAAAATATGTATTTTTGTTGTGGAAACTGATAAGTATTGAACAACAAAAAAAAGGTAATTAAGATGTCCAATAAAAGATATGTTCCACATATGTATTTAAATTCATTGATTTTTCAACATATTTGTATCCTCAGGTATGGGCTAGAATGTTATTCTATGTATTTTCAAACACAGTTGACTTAATTTCATTCGAAAATTTCTGAACATCAAACATTTGTCAATGGGCCTCAAGTCGTTCTTCTCAGCTACGCCATGAAGTGGCCTGTAGTACAAAACGCCATAATCTGTTCCGATTAAAAAATTGGATCGTTAAACCCTTTTTATTTATTGATTTACTTCTTAGGTTTGTGACGCTAGACATTCTGAATTCTGATTTCTTTTTACTTCTTTTTATCCTTTGGATGCACGATACGGACATTTACTGAATTTAGTGTTCGGACACATTAACATGTATATTGGGGCATGTTAACAGGCATGTATCAGAAACGAACTATTTTGTAACTATTTATTTATGCGGAGAGTTATTATACTGAGCTGATTTGGGTCATGTATGAACCAATTAAGAGACTCGGCGTATTAACCCTCTAGCGAATTTTTGCAACTTTTTGCCGGCAGAATAAGAGCACAGGTGTTTAATTGCCAGCAGCGAGCGAACACCTTCTTTCTTACACTTCTTGCGATCAAGCAACGCTCGTCTGTATGCAACCTGAAAGCATGGTAGAATCATAATCTCACCCACAATGCGCACAGAGCAACTGCTATCATGCTGTCTAATGCAAACACCTTCTCACATATAAACTAACTTTCCATCTTTCCACGAAAGCGCAATTCATGCTTCGGACATTTATGTATGTAACATGAACTCTCAAGCATTTATTAATACATATATATTTATATAAATGGTTTTGTTCTGTTAAGTCTCATTTAGTTTCTAGCAGTATTTAATTATAGGACGGGTCTAGTAATTAATATAAAAAAATTGTACCTATGAAATGGTGACTTCGACGTGATCTGAACACGCAACCTTTTAACTGGATAATATATTTCACCAATAAATGAAAGACACCAATACAAGAGTGATGGAAAACATATCTTCAATATGAGGACATGATTCGAAACGAATGCAAACATTAATGTTCATGTCGTTTCGCCTCGGCGTACTGAATAATATATCTTATACTTTATTTTATCGGTAGTAGAAATCTAGTTTCAACAGGTGATTGGCTAGTAAGTGTGCGAAAACAGACTGACTACTTGACATTTCACTAGAGAGAAAAAACTAGTATGCAGCGTTTTATCCAAAGAAAAAGTTTCTGATTGCGACACACTAAAATATTCAGGCACTAAAATTCTGTTCGTATGTTTCTTTAAATTTGTCCAAATGCAGCAGATACTTGTTCACCGAAAAATAATCTGTAATTATTAATATTAAACAAGAAACGGAATGCATATAAGGTGAACATGAGAATATTGTACGTATTTATAATTCAATAAAACAGTAAAAAAAAACAATATCAGATTATTTAACTATTAATGTAGTCCCCATTATTATCTACGACGTATTACCATTTGTAAATAAGATTTTTAATACCATGTTTATAAAATTCCATTTTTACTTATTCTCTTCAAGTAACTCTTAAACCACTTAGAAGATTTGGCAAACGACTACAGGAATGATAATCTGTTGATGCTAGGTCCGAGGAATATGGTGAGTGATGAATAGTTTCCTATTCATGATGAATATTAACGTTACGCTTCGCAAAAGACAAAAGATACCCGAGATAAAATGGTGACACATTACTAATTTAATAACTCTGATATTGAGTTTTGTACTGTGTTAGTGAGTCTTAAAAATGGGACGAAACTTTCGTTACAACGTAACATGCACACACGCATATATATATATATATATATATATATATATATATATATATATATATATATATATATATTATATATATATATATATTATATATATATATATATTATATATATATATATAATATATATATATATTATATATATATATATAATATATATATATATTATATATATATATATATTATATATATATAATATATATATATATTATATATATATATATATTATATATAAATATATATATATATATATATATATATATATATATATATATATATATATATTCGACAGAAAATGTTACGTGTAGTTACTTTGCATGTGCTTTTTAACAGCATCTATTTACAAAAGTTTTCTTAAGGCTTTAGACTAGTTTTTGGCGGGAAAATGTGTAATTTCTTCGTACGAATGACAAATGTGCGTGGATACTTTAAAGTCGATTTTTCAAACGTTTTGAATAAAACTTACTTGGATCAACAGTTTATTATATACCTTCCCCTTAACGATAGCACTTCCAGTACAATTATTGAATAATGGCGCGGTCGAAAATGTTTTTCTTTGATTTTAGGGATAAAAGAACTATAGATACATTTTAATTCTAGACAAAAATTGCTTTCAATTCGAGAATTTAAAGGTTTCGAAGTCGCTTTCAAATTCAGCCGCGGTCACGTAGCAATAACCGTTCCCAATTAGCTCGAAACGGTGTCTACTATCTTCTGTTCGTTTCGTTTGTCTTTCTTTAAATGACACCAACACTTGTATTAATGGATTTTGGATGATGTTCCTTCATTTTCATTGGACAGGAGGCTCATCGTGAAATTCTACGTTCAATTTGCCATGAGAATTTCTCTTCTCATTTTATAAATTTATATTCTTCAGCGTATATTATACCAGTTTATTTAATATTTACTCCTTATTTCTATTTAAAGCAAGAACTTGGTCTATTGTTGAAGACAAGATATTCAACAATCCGTGAAAATGTCTATCATTTAAAGTAAAATATAAAATATGAAAATGTGTTAAAAATAACAGAGTTCAATCCTGATTTATGTGCCTTCAGTTTTACTATCTATCTCCCCCTGCCCTCTCTCTCATATATATATATATATATATATATATATATATATATATATATATATATATATATAACAAATACAGCAGGTTTTGCCGTATCACGACTCTTCAGTATGACTATCGCCAGATAACTTGAAATGTTGATCAGCAGCCAGGAATCTAACCCTTATGCTACCGACCAACAATAAAATATATCATCCGTCTATGTCCCTTTTTGCTTAAATTTAAGCGACCGGTTGCCTCGATTTATATGCTTTACTCTAAGTCTGTTTTCGTTTCCCTTTCTCTCACTATCTACTCGTCGCCTTTTCTCCCCCCCCCTTTCTCTCTCTCTCTCTCTGTCTATCTATTTTAATTATTTACGTCATTCGCTTCCATCTATCAATCGCCCTTGATTTACTTCATTCGCTTTTTGTGACGTCATCCACTGTGAAAAAACACAATCTCTGACATCATCAACTTGGACGGATACATAAAAGCAAGCAACAAAGATGAACCGAGTTTTATAAATATACTTGACACCAACGGGTCTGACTGGTTGGCTCGGTCCTTTGGTCGAGATCAAAGTGTAGTATCTGTTCCGATGGATACTGCACCCCATAGACTGTTATAGTCTTGGCCTTTGGGGTTTGATTTACGCCGGTCTATGGGTCTGTCCTGTGCAGTTCTAGAAGGTCCACCCTCCCAGGCTTTGCCTCCCATCATTGGGGAGGAGTAAGTTTATTGCTTACTGCCTGAGGCGCCCCTACCGGAGAATGCCGACGGGGCTGCCCAGGCAATTTTTTAAAGTCCCCTAAGTACTCTTCCTCTAGAGTGCTGACTTCTCAACTCCCACTTTCCGACCTTGTGTCACATTCTGCTCCGTGGGAAGTAGATAAATAGGGGTTGGTCTAGTAGCAGACGCATGACCCGATAGGAAAGTTATGCATCTATATATCCCCTTTCCAGTTATCGATTAAATAGTAGGGCAGACCTGAATCTCAAATCTTGGTTGTGCAACTAATGTAGGAGAACGAAAACTCTGAAATAACACCAGCCATTCTCTTATATTCCGATATTGTTTCTATTTGTCCTGGAATTCTTGTCACTGAACTCTGGCAATGTCGTTTCAGGATAATTGCTGTTGGGGTTTGCACAACACGTGCTTCACTATAGACTTCCAGCACGAGCACCCTTACGGTAGCTATCCATTGTCTCTCGAAATTGAAAAGAGGATTTTCATTAGAGTAAAAAATAAGCCTACTTGAAGCCGTTTGGCAATAAAATGTATTGAAAAAATAAATGCTACCAAATTTGGTATCATTTATTTGTGAATTCAGATAAATCCCTTTGAATGTTCTAACATAATAGACAGTGGGTTAGGGTTATTTTAGAACTTGTAACGGCGGCATTATAAATACTAGAAAAGAAAAGGTTGGTTTAATTTATAGTAGACAGATGTATGTTTGAAAATGATTGTGTGTCAGATGTTTAAATATAACCATATTGGGGAAATAGGCGTTTTCGTAAACATTGTTGTTACCCTCTTCACACGCACACGTTAGATAAAAATTAACAGTTATCATGCTCTGCCTTGAGGTCCCAAAATATCCCACTGTTGCGTATTTAGAGACATTCTATGAGGTATATTGTAACACGCGATTAAATGATACAAAACACAAATTGAATTCAAGAATTAGGTTGGCATCAGCTAAATGTTTATTTCAACGAATTATGTTATGAAACAACTTTGACTTTTTACTTTAATAAGTACTATAAAAAGACGGTTTATTTTAAGAACATTTTGTTTCATTATTTGCGGATGGCTCAGGAAGAATACAGATGATGTCCTTACGATGATGCCTTTTTTTTTACTAATGGGTCACAGCTTATTAAGGCCCCGAGACACTCGAGGATAAGGATTAAAGAGATTGTTAGTTATACGACGATCGCCATCACGAGAGGATTGGATAGGCAAAAGATTACTTAAATGGAATTGATGATCAAAGAGGAGGAGAACTCAACAAGTATTTGTTTACATTAGACTTAAAGACAACCATGTAGTAGTCTGTTTGGAAGCAGCCTCGTTGTGTTCTGTTCGACAAATGGGATGTTCTAGGAAATAAACTTTGTTCATGGAAGTTCCGTTTGTTTTTTTTGTACATATATTATATATATATATATATATATATATATATATATATATATATATATATATATATATATATATAGTCTAAAGAAGCTTTGAGTAAAAAAGTAAAAAAAGTAAAATGCAGTTTAAATTCCCAGACAAACCAACTAAATCCAAGATATTGCAGACTTAACATTCGTTGGAAAATTAATAAATTAAAAAATATAAGTAAAATAAAAAAAAAATGAAAAATAAAAATAAAAAAGGGAGGTTAATTATCTAAGAGTGAAACAAAAACAGGAAACCTTAAGCGTCTAATATTAACACGGGGATCATCAGCTGTTTACCATGTAACTGTTTCGGAGATTTAAAAACAGGACAGTTTTAATATTCATGGCTCTCCAATGGTACTGATTATACGACCATTTCCCCAATAATCAAGTGTCGAAATAATTCAGCCTAATATATCACTAATATATACATAAAAAATAATAATAATGATAAAATAATAATAATATATTACCCTTAAGACTACCGTATGATATAGTAATTTGCATATCAAATAACATTAATTATAACAATAATAAAAAAAATAAAAATAATAATAATACTATCTAAACACTATATCCAAGAACCATTCTGCAATATGGTAGCTAGTAATAAAATTATATAGGAATCAAAGTTGCATTAAAAAATAAATAAAAAATAAAGCTTAAGTACCTTTGTTACCAGAAAAGTAATTAGATAAGAGGAAGGAAACCTAGCCATACAGATCTAAATACCCAATATATAGTCTAAAGAAGCTTTGAGTCATTAAAAAAAAAAAATTAAAAAAGGTAAAATGCAATTTAAATTCCCAGACAAACCAACTAAATCCAAGATATTGCAGACTTAACATTCGTTGGAAAATTAATAAATTAAAAAATATAAGTAAAATAAAAAAAAATGAAAAATAAAAATAAAAAAGGGGGGTTAATTATCTAAGAGTGAAACAAAAACAGGAAACCTTAAGCGTCTAATATTTACACGGGGATCATCAGCTGTTTACCATATATATATATATATATATATATATATATATATATATATATATATATATATATATATATATATATATATATATATATATGGGAAATGGAAAAACCAAGAGATATTTTTTTATATATTCATCAGCGTTTCGTCTTTATTGTAAGACTTCCTCAGGATGATAATTTTAAGAAAAGCGCTGGACGAGGGTCCAGACTGCGAGAAGTCAGTTGTGGCAAACAGCGCTCTTAGTAGCCACGGCTACTACTTTTCCTTATCAACCCATCATGTCAACCCAATATTTCGATGTACTTGCATGACATTTTTCTTAAAATTATCATCCTGAGGAAGTCTTACAATAAAGACGAAACGTTGATGAATATATAAGAAATATCTCTTGGTTTTTCCTTTTTCATTTCCCATTACGTAGGATTACTCCTTCCTTTCTCATATATATATATATATATATATATATATATATATATATATATATATATATATATATATATATATATATATATATATATATATATATATATATATATATATTGTTTTGTAGGATTCTCTGCACAGTCGGAGAAATTTTTCTTCTTGTTTAATTATTTTTGACAAAGGGAAGTCTCTTTTCCCGAAATATTAAATACTGATTTTTAATCACCCGGACATCACACGAACAGCTAAAAACACTCTTGCTGTTATGTAAGATTTTAGGAAAAAGGAAAAATAAATAGTAAGTCATATTTCGTATTCGATTTATTGTTATTGTTTTTGTTCCTTACAACTTGCATCTTACCCGGAATTTGCATTGCCCACAGCCTTTCAAAAACTCACTAATATATATATATATATATATATATATATATATATATATATATATATATATATATATCCCTCTCTCTCTCTCTCCCTCTCTCCCTCTCTCTCTCCCTCTCTCTCTCCCTCTCTCTTTCTCTCTGAAACAGACAGCTGTTTCTCTAAAAAAAAATACGCTTTGTTAATTCCATAATAACAAAAAAATACATGATCCAGGCTTAATTAGTGGAAATCCACGAATACAGAAAAAAGCTAAAAAGAAATTAAAACAAAAAAGAAAATTTATGAAATATTTTTTTTTTCATTTCCGATTACCTTTTGACATTTTTCCGGTATTTGGGAACTTCCACTGATGAATTCTGGATCACTTTTTTTTATGTAATTAACAAAATGTACTTTGGGCGAGACAGCCATCCATAATAAATAAAATGCTTTAAACCAAAAACTTAAATAAAACAATAAACATAGCTTTAGTTTTAAATTCTAATGTTTTTCTTCCTTTGGAGAAGGGGATGGTGTACGATTTCGGTTGCACCTCCGAAATGGTGAAGTTTACAAAAAAATAAATAATGTCCCCAAATTACTAACCGAGTAGATACAGTACATACAAAGCGTATGCATATTAGTGACGCTTACGCGCGAACACCGACCCTTTTAAAATGTGTTATTTAATATAACTCAAAATCTTAGGTGTATTAATTCTTTTCTCTATTGCATTTTTTGTATCTAACTTATTTTAAAAGATTTTTGTGGAGGGGGAGTTTTGGTAGGCGCACTTCCTAAATGGTGCCCATGTTACACATCGTGTTGCCGAGAATATATGTTCCAAAATTCATAATTATCCGTTCATTAGTTGAGAAAATTATCCTATATATATATATATATATATATATATATATATATATGGTTATTTTTATTTACACAGACATGTACAAAATCTGCGACACTGGCATGTCGATGTTATCGATCAACAGCTATTATAAACTGAGATCTCATCAGGAGTTAGAATCCGATCTTAACCTTAGATCATATTTGGTTCTTTCCAAATATGATCTAAAGTTAAGATCGGATTCTAACTATAGCCGCTTGACAACAATGAGATGAGATCTGAGTTGTTGTCTAAGAGTGGTACTATGCCCTAAAAACCTAATGTCAACTAGATTAACAATTGCATATTAGAAGAATTTTCTGCAGAAAATCTACAAGTTTGCTCATAGAGGAGCTCTTTAATTCAATTGAGTTTCCAGGAATGCTCTTTTATATCTCAGGACTAAAAGTTGGTCACCCCCTCACAACCACTATTATTCAGGGGAACTCAGACGCACCAAATATAATGAATGGGACTGGGTGCATGGTTTCTTAGCTACATGCTAATATTTTTGTAGCTACGGTTTCTCGCAGTCCCTTCAAAGTCGATACGGTCGTCCTACAAAGAATCCCTTTACTTCCGGCAAACTCCTATCCTCCTCCCTCTATACGTTGATGCCTCTCCAATTTCAATGCAAGCTGTGCTTTTTCATAGTCAAAGTCGATACGGTCGTCCTACAAAGAATCCCTTTACTTCCGGCAAACTCCCTCCCTCTGCACGTTGATGCCTTTCCAATTTCAATGCAAGCTTTTTCATATCTATAAACAAGGCTTTATAGCAATTAGTTTGCATTATCTATCTGTGTTGCAGTCTTCAGGAGCCGAGTAACCGATTATCAGAGACCCCAAATAACCAAACAAGAAGTGCGGTCTGCCAAGAGGCTTTATCAGATTAATGTGTTTATCCAGAATAAACATCTAAAGAGACAAGTTCATAAAGCAAACTATAAATAAGTAGGTCATAAATATTAAAATGATCAAATGTTTATTCATTCATATAATCTAATATAGTTCGATTTTGTGTTTACTCAGTCAGAGCTAAATACTAAGTAATTGAGATTTTGTAGAAGTGTCCCGCCTCAAATGAGAAAATGTGTTCACATGTCCTTCAGCTAACGTTGTAAGGGTTTTTCATAGACATGCCTCGAGTTATGGTTAAGGTTATGGTTTAGTTAGGTTGTACAAATTTCAGAATAAACGCCATTGTGGAACGCATTGCGGAATGGTTGGCAGCTGTTAGTGTGAGTTTATGTGGAGGCAGGGAAACGATATGTTTATTCAAATAATCAATGACCTGAATGGATTCCGCCTTCTTGACTAAATAATAACACGTTTATTTGCAATACCTCGCATTTTGTTTGTTTTATAACCCCAGCCCTAACCCTAACCCTAATCGCGCATTTTTAGGGGCAGGGAAAGTTTTTGCTGGGCTTTTCTTCAAAAGATCCAAGTAATTATCTAGGAATTATAACAATCAAACACCTTTTTTTATCTGTTTGTATGTCCCCTAAAAAACTTTATGCTTTTTTCTGTCATTTTAAATTTTCCGAGTGCCCGATATTATGCAGCTTCCTGTGCCGTAAAGGCATCTATGAATAGGGTGGAGACTAGAAATCACGTTGTACGTAACAGAAACAAAAAACGAGTATTCTTAAGATGCGTCCATGCTATCTGAGCGTTAAGCAACGAAAATTCTATTTCAAGTTTAAGCGTGACAGACCGACACACAAAGTCTCTCATAGAGATGCTAGGACGCATCTAAAATGAAACGAGTAATGATTTAAGTTTAGAGACTCTTATGACCCGAGTATCAAGATGAACAGAGAATATACTAGGAGAAAACTCCGTGGTTAGAGGAAAACTCTAACAAGTATTAAAGATAGGAAAGAAAGTGTACCAATTAAAACATAGAAGGTGAGAACAGTAATTTAGGAATCTCGTTTTTTGGTCCCAGTAACGTGGATGAGTTGTTGCAGTTTCGTTTCCTGCTCAAGAAAGTGGAAGTAAACAGTGGGTGATCCCTTTTATAATCTCATGTCACGTGCTCAGCTCGCTTTAATGATAGTCTCTGATTGGGCAAGCCAGAAAGGAATTAAATTCTTGCATCAATCAGCGCCGAGCTTAGAAATTAAGTATAGATTAAAAATTCTTAACCGCAGCCTTTCGCTGCTGCTGCTGCTGCTGCTGCTGCTGTCGGTCGTCGTACAGCTGCTACATATGACAGAGACAGACACTGGTTATTACAAACACTCAAACGGAATGACTTGACTCAGTAACACAAAACCCTATTGTTCAGAGCTGGACACTTTAATTCTTTCCTCTTACAAGCGAGATTTTTCAGCTGTTGAGTGTTTTTTTTGTTTCAATAAAGTGAACAAAGAGTCATATTATACATATGTAACCTTTCTATATCGAAACCCTAATCATCAAATCACCATTATGAGCGCCTTGTATCGCGACAAAAATGCTATTTCAAACTTGAGTTTGCCTAACCAAAGAAATTCGTATTTTTTAAAACTTCAACACTATCAAGTTAATCCAGTAGATATTCAGAGTTATTGTCCCATGTGACACACTAAACTCAATAAAACTTGACTGTAGTTTAAAAACTATTTATCAAAAAGAAAACGATCGACCGACGAAAAGGCATTTCATAGAGTTGCAATGGCGCCCTAACGAATACATCTGTGTTTATTGACTTTAATTCGATTCCAGTTGAAATTAATATAGAAAAGAGCGTCGGATCGATTTTATTCTGCACAACGAAACAAAGCATTAATGGCATAAGCGGTTGAAGATGATTTATGATTTGATTTTTTATCTCTTGGTAGATTAGTGAGTCTGGTCACGCCTAAGTTCTTCTTTTCACAAATCTTAATATGAGGTGACCCCAACCTCAAAGTCCCACCCATGGAATCGTTAATAATTAAATTCGTAATCCTTTCTACAATCCAACTATATTTGGTACACATGAACTCAGTCACTGCCTGTACTTTCCCACCTAGTTTACGTGATGAATGTTCAATGGTTTTTGTTTTATCATCATTCAATGATATGCGGGGACACTTTGGCTATCGTTTCATCAGAAGGGGCGTGATCTTGAATAGGCTTCCAACTCACCGGACCATAACCCCCCAGATTTGTATCTGTTGGGTTGTCTTCAAGACAATGCCTATCAAAACAATCCCTAGACCATTCCTGAAATGAAGAAGGCCATCCTAGCCAAATTCAGTCGCATTCAGGTGGTGCGCTTGCAACGCAGAGGTACACAGTTAGAGCGTATAGTTAGAACGGCGATAAAACAAAGATTGTTGGATATTCATGACTGAAACTTGATGGACAAGTCAGGTATAGACTGACGTTTATTTGTACTAAATTGGATTGGTTGGATTGAAGAATTTTATTAACTATTCCATGGGTGGGTGCCATTTAGTTTGGGTCACGTTTATTATAGAAAAAAAACTTTATTTTCGGTTGACCGTCTCATCAAAATCCCCCAAGCAAAAAATGGTCAATCACTAACGGATGTATGACTGTTTCTGACAAGCTGGTGAGAGAACGCTATATTCTCGACATGAGGGCAAATCGAACGCACACATATCTTAAACAATGGCTGTATCCTTAGAAAATGACCACCAGTATGTAGTGGAATAGAGCCAAAAATTAACGGTTACATTTAATACTACCAAAACAATCTCCTTTCCGTTAACAATTATAGGAAATCTTTCCAACCACCGATTGCCATGGCTGATAGCACCCTTCCCGAGAGCTGAACATTCAAACTCCTCAGCCTAACATTCACAGGTAACATGAATTGGAAAAAATACATAGAAAATACTGCCAAATCTGCTGAAAAGGAAATGGGCTCCCTTTACCAGGCTAGAAAACTTCTCATATCTGCCAGTATCCTATATCTCTATAAAGCAACCATTCTGCTCTTCTTTGATAGAGTTAAAAAAAAGAGTCTCTAACCTAATAGGTCCCATGCTGTCTACTAAGCTCCAGCCCCTGTCCCATCGCCGCAATGTTGAATCCCCGTGCTTGCTTTACAAGTACTTCAACGGAATGTTCTCCGACAAACTTTCTCCACTTTTGCCCTCTTAACGTAAAAAAACCCCAAGAAACTCGACAAGCAGTAAAATCACATCCATTTGCTGTGAAGGATC
>OY744537.1:9321037-9323537 GCA_963556195.1 Sepiola atlantica | reverse complement strand
CCACCCCAGCAGACGACAGGAAAAAGATCAAGGAGACAGAAAAACCAAGCAAATACACAGACCTTACAAGAAAACTGAAAGGAATCTGAAACATGAAGAGAGTCAGTATAATACCAATAATCTTAGGAACACTAGGAACAAAAAAATGGAAAAAAAGACTAGGAGAAATTGGAATGAAAGAGATGATTGAAATCATACAACGGATGACAATGATTCGAACAGCCGAAATCTTAAGAAAAATCCCGAATACGAAGACAAACCCGCATAAACTACAAACCAAAACCAGCCACATCAAAGTTGTAATAGAAATAATAAATAATAGGACATGAATCCAAGAGAACTGAAACTGCAAGGAATTTTATAAACTGTCCCCTTCAACAAAACAACACACACGCAGTGATAGCACTAGCATCGGCTGATACTACACAAAATAGTCGTTGAGGGCAAAGGGTTAGGGTTAGGGTTAGGGGAAAGGGAAAGGGAAAGGGGAAGGGGAATAGAAACCCCGAGGTAGAGAGCATTAATCAGACACCCACTGGAAGAGTGCGGAGAGGACTGGGACTTTGGCGAGGTTTATTGTCACCCAAATCCCAGAGAAGACAAATGGCCGTTGCTAGAGAGAAATCTAGAGAGTAAGCCACTGTTGCGATAACGCAAAATCATTTACAATGGTTATCGAAAGAGGTGGAGAGTACTAGAAATCTGGGGAAATTTGCTGTCACTCGGACTCCAGGGAACACCTCCGTTTTTGTCAGTAAATAATTATAATGACGTGTGTGAAAACTCTTGGCGAGAAAATAATAATAATAATAATAATAATAATAATAATAATAATAATAATAATAATAATAATAATAATAATAATAATAATAATAAAAATAATAATAATAATAATAATAATAATAATAATAAAAAGAAGAAGAAGAAGAAGAAGAAGAACAAGAAAACTACTGAAAAGCAAATTATATAGTAAAAAACATAGTAAAAGCATTAAATACTTTAGTAGTCTCCCTATAAAAATATTCTGGACACTTCATAAGCTGGACAAAAGAAGACTAAAAGAAATTGAAACTACCAAATTAGATAAGAAAAATCGACACTTGTGTAGTTTAGTAAACAGCGGCAGGTAACCCACAGGAAGTAACGACTAATAGATTAAACCATTTTAATAAATTTATTTATTTAATAAAATATAGTTTCTGAAGTTGACAGTGATTTGTTTAATAATTTAAAATGTTATAAAACGAACATAATAATAATAACACTTTATTTTATTACAATGTTATGGCCAAAATGTTACTTTACTGAAAATAAACTTTATCTTATTACAATGGTTTTTCTTTCAGAAACTATATTTTATTAAATAAATGCATTTATTAAAACGTTTTAATATATTGGTTGTTACTTCTTGTGGTTTATCTGCCGCTGTTTACTAAACTGCACGAGTGCCGAAAAATCACATAATCTGATGCCCCAACAAACATACACCACGCATATGGTGACACCGGCATCTGTTGGTGCCATAAAAGATAGTTGTGAATTTTGAACAATATGGTTAGACATCAATCAATAAATATTTTCTCAAACTTCAGTTTCTTTGGAGTATTTTAAAGGGTGTTTAGGGGCATAATATGGACACGACCTCCGATTTGAAAATTATAATATTTCAGATTTGCATTAAATTTGAGCCATACCCATTAGACACCAATTAAGCTGGATTTCTCGAATTTCAATTAAATTTAAAACATTTTCTAGATGGGTCACGCCACACGCGACTTGATAAACAGACTTGGTCTGTTAATGACGCGCTACACCGGAGACCATAAGGAATTGGCTTGGCTTTCCATGCGCCTCTCGATCACCACTATTCGTGGAAACGCCTTGAGCTCGCTATCGGCCTACAAAGTCAGCAAGACATTCAATGGAACATTGATATTTGCATATTCGTTTCGAAAAAAGGATATTTTATTAATTAACAATTATTTGTTATTATTTATCGAATAAATATTTATTTTAGTTTTCTAAAATAAAAATCATGTGATGAATTTTGATCAAAATTAGAATAATGATTCTAGAATAACGTTCAGGATCATTATATCTTGAACTTAATCTTCGTAAGTGGATATAAAAGTGGTGCAAAACTGTTCTGTTCGTTGAATTAAATTTTAACCCGGGTTTTCTTCTCGTTCAATATATAACGAAGTGGTTTCGTCAAACAAACATGTCAAAGAACATTAATAACAACAATTATAATAATAATAATTAGTTTCTCTTTTTTATCTTTGCGTAAATCCATGAGATATAAAAAAAAAATGTCTTTTTTTTCTTCTCAGGATGAGGTGGGTAGGTTTTGTCGGAAGTCAAGAACGAGAATCTGCATGGACACTTAAAAAATAAGTTAATTTCAATTCGAATGATTTTTCGTGATGATGGTGATGATGATGATGATGATGATGATGATGATGATGATGATGATGATGATGATGATGATGATGATGAT
>OY744537.1:9311037-9316037 GCA_963556195.1 Sepiola atlantica | reverse complement strand
TCATTATTAGCTTCACAAATATCATTCATCCATCACACACCCTCTCCCTATCGTGTTTTATTCAAGTGATTCGTTCGGCATTCGCTTAACAATCGAGGATTAAATATTTCACATATGAATAGTGTAACTCTACAAGTGGGCACTACCCCCTGCTTCTGTAAACACCTTTATGGGAGCCATGGGTACTGGTCACTTATCTCTCCGCTGTATTCCCAGAGGTGGTGGGTGATATTGTGTTGATGGGGAGATGTTTTCTCGCTTGAAGTCGGAATTTTATTGAAAAATGAAGAAGACACCATTTCAACTTAAAATATATTTTATTTGATCTTATCGCACACTGGATCAATTTTATAACAATGAGTTGCATTTTTACCTACAATTTAACATGTGTGTCTTCCTCTAGGATAAGCTCAGCTAATATATATATATATATATATATATATATATATATATATATATATATATATATATATATATGTGTGTGTGTGTGTGTGTGTGTGTGTTTGATTAAACAACAGGGGCAATTCATGTTTGTTGAGAAACACAATTAAACCTTTTTTTTAGTATATTAAAGGCATTTCAATATACCTTCTCCCCCTCATATCGAGCTTGATTCATGGTGGGTTTGTTTGCGCGAATGAGTAAGGTTTCAATTATGGGGAGGCGCAGGTTGCAATGTGAGACCTTGCTGTTTCACATTGCAACAAATCCACTATTAATCAAGCTCGATATGAGGGAGGAGAAGGTATACTGAAATGCCTTTAATATACTAAAAAAGAAAGAGTTTTAATCGAGTTTCTCAATAAATTAACCAGTTTTAGTTCGCATAACTCCTCACGTGTCTGAAGAAGACTCATGGGAGTCGAAAACGTAAGCAGTTTTGGCGAGTTCCTGTTCACACTCTAACAGAACATTAGATAATTAATCTGTCAACATGAAAAGATGGATAAAAAAAGAAACAAACAGGAATTTTTTGTTTAATCAAACATGCATCAATAAAGAAATGCTGACTAAGTACACAAATATATATATATATATATATATATATATATATATATATATATAGAGAGAGAGAGAGAGAGAGAGAGAGAGAGAGAGAAAGAGAGAAGAAATAAATAGACACTGTTATTGGTCCCCCGATTTAAAAAATCGGGGGACTTATGTTTTGAGGCATGTCCGTCCGTCCGTCCGTCCGTCCGGATTTTTCTCCACAACCATCCATTGAATTTCTCTGAAATTTTGCATGAAGTTGTAAATTTAGTCAGGTTAGAAAAGGACATTCTCCGATTTTTGAAAAAAAATCTGGTTTCCCCCCAGGGGGTCAAAAGGCCCCGAAATGGCAAAAAATGACATTTTTTCCCCCATAACTTTTCATCCATACATTCAGTTTCTCTGAAACTTGGGTAAAATGTGGAGGCAATTGTTCCTAATAGAAAATAAATATTGCTGACCATGGAAAAAATCTGGTTCGCGCCCCCACGGGGTCAAAAGACCCCAAAATGGCAACAAAAAAAATGACCCTTTTCTCCGATAATGTTTGATCCATCTATTCAATTTTTCTGAAACTTGGCCAAAATGTAGAGGCAATTGTTCTGGATATAAAATGAGAATCCTTGACCTCAGAAAAATTCTGGTTCGTGTCCCCAGGGGGTCAAAGGGGGGGGGGCAAAAATGCCCCAAATTTCCCAAGTCACATACAGAGGGGGACCACACACGCGCGGCTTGTTATCATTAATTATAGAGACTGCTGTCAGAGGGTCCTGATGGACCTCGGCAAGATAATATTGATTATTCTCTCTGACGAATTGGGCAATCAGTCGATTAACAGTGGAGTAAGTCCACCTTCATATTAACCTATAATATGACTCCTCTGATACTCTTACAATTCTGATGCTTCTTTGGCCTGCGTCATACTTAAATGGTCACATATGATAGATATATTTATTTCTTAAGCACGAAAAATGTCAATTACTTTCAAATATCGATATTTCAAAGTTTTACTCCTGCTTTGTACGGTTCCGAGTGCTGGCCGTCGGCGAAAAAAAAGCAGAAACATTAAACATGCATGAATAATTTTTTAGGGTGTCTATTTACTTTTTCATGTCTGTGTATATAATAATCTACAGATACCTGCTTCGTCGTTTCACGATTCATCAGTGCGCCTACCAATCGTGATATCTGGCGTCTGACTCTCCACCCACATAGCAAAAAACCCTCTATTGATCGCCAAAAATTTCAACGATTGCCATCAATTGAAAAATCGGAAGAATTAACAGCATTACACTGTTAATTCTTCTAGTAATACCAGTCTGAGACACTTCTGATGATCGGTGATACCGTGAAACTGCAATAAAGTGTTAAGCGACGTACACATTTAATTATCATTTATATATATATATATATATATATATATATATATATATATATATATATATATATATATATATATACAACCAGTCATAGTCAGCTACGCTGATGAGCCGTAGTAACGACGAAACACGTGTCCGTGGATAACTATTATATATATATATATATATATATATATATATATATATATATATATATATATAATTTATTATTTTGATATATATATACACATATAATATTATAATGTAGTATAATGTATTAATTGTCGATTTTCAGTATTTATTTTAATATTGCTTAATACGCGTAGTAGTAGTAGTAGTAGTAGTAGTAGTAGTAGTAGTAGTAGTAGTAGTAGTATGAAACTACATCTATGGCAATTTTTCAATATTTCAATATTTCAATATTTCAGCAACGCGGGGAATCAACAGGCTAAGTGAACTTAGCCCGACGATTCCCTATAGGAATGAAACATGTAGCTTAATTGCCATAAGTATATTTTCATGCTACTCTCTCTTTCTCTCCCCCCCTCTCTCTCTCTCTCTCTCTCTCTCTCTGTATATATACAGGGTTAGCCAAAAGTAGGTGGACAGTAAAAAACATTTTCCTCCTGTATTTACACAGCTTTGATGTCTGCCTCTTACGCTTCGAGAAAAAAATGTTTTTACTGTCCACCTTCTTTTGGCTCACCCTATATATATATATATATATATATATATATATATATATATATATATATATATATATATATATATATATTCAAAATCTATATTACGTCACATGATCCAACCAATTGATGACGAGACTTACACCCCTGCATCGAGTGACATGGCACACATATTTACAATTAATTTCAAAAATTGCTAGCTTAACATTCCACACACCCACAAACACACATTATATATATATATATATATATATATATATATATATATATATATATACACACAAACTACCTCCTTCAAACACACACAAACATTCAACTCGCGATCAAATGTTTCTGAATTAGCACTTAACTATTTGTTCATGGCGGATGTAATCACATTAATAACAATACGACGAAAAGCCAACGTCTTCAATGTTTTTTGTTGACAATTTTCTGTAACTCGTCTTTTCTATCTGTTTGTTTCGAATTGCAACTCGACGATGAACAGTTTTCATAAAATAATAAGGCAACTATTTTTGTCTTTTAAGTGAAATAATTGGCTATGTTTTTCTATGTCATTTGAAGTGTAGCAGCTTTTCTCATTTCTTTTACTCACGTCGGCACATGTGAGGCACCCTTTCAGTCTCGAGAGACAATGAAACTCCTTCATGTAAGGCTGCTTGAGCGAGGTGTCTGTAGTGAAGAAAAGGTTGCGCAGTCACTAACCGCACCTTTTCTGAACTGACATTGCTTGAGTTCAGTGGGAGTCAGTCTAGGACGAGTGGAAATACTCTCAGGATAAGTAGAGAAAGATAGGTAACATTTTGGAGTTTTCCTCTCCTAGACTAGTTACTCAACCACGGATTGAGGGTGTAATCTACGCTACTATTCAATCAATAGCTGATTCATATACGGATTCATAACTTACCTAATCAGTACAAAGCAACAGCAAAAGGCCACATAAGTGAAAATGATAAATAATGTAATATTATTTATCATTTTCACATTTCGATTTGGTCCGCATTTGACATTGATTTTTGCACGTTCGCTTTGTTCATCAAAAATTATTTAAAAAATCAGACATTTTTATTTTACCTTTGTCAACCTTTATTCGTAGTTTGATTTGGATTCTTGAAATGTTTCTCTTGTGCCTTAGAACAAACTTCGCTGTGGTATGCAAATGTTAACAACAAGTGGCATAATGACCTACACTGAACAACGGATATTCGCCGACTCACCATTCGAAGTTTCACAAATTCGCGGATTTTCAGCAGAAACATTGACTTCACATTTTCTTCATAAATTCGGCCGAACTTACAAATAGGATAATCATTTAAATCTAACTAAGGCCAATATGACAACAACAAAAATGCAATTGAAAACGCTAATTATTTCGTAGGATTCATATTAAATGCGGCTCATACGTAAGCATTGGTGATCCAAATTTTCGTGAACTTTATACGAAACTGAAATATTAAAAAGAAATCAACCAACTTGCAAGCAAAAAGGACTAATTTACGCTAATTTGTGTGGCTTCCATGTAAAAAGCACATGATTTCTTAGTGAACTTTGAGACATCAAAATCTATTCGCAGATTTCCGCTATTCGCGAATAACGCGGGCCTAATATACTGGGTTCGAGTTTTGTCGATGCTACCGCATCACTGTCACTTATACCCTTAAGAAAATTATGAATCCATATATCCATATATCCCCAGTATTAGGGGAAACTAGACTCCCGAGTCTTGCTAAGAAAACTCCGAAATAAAACGTCTCTTTCTGCTTATACCGGCATTGTTTTTAATCGTCTTGGAGTTCTCCTTACCACCGAAATTAAACTAAGAAATGCGGTTTGGGATTACGCAACCATTGATTCACTAAAAACTCTCCGTCACGAAGACCCCTTTTCAGTAGATATCAATTTTCTCCCGAGGAGTTGGCTAACTAACAATAGGAACTTGAAATAAAGTCTACTTTAATCTGTAAAATAA
>OY744537.1:9261037-9303537 GCA_963556195.1 Sepiola atlantica | reverse complement strand
ATAATAATAATAATAATAATAATAATAATAATAATAATAATAATAATCATAATAATAATAATAATAATAATAATAATAATTTAGTATTCCAAATACAAAATATTGAAATAGACTAAAAAACAATTAAAGTAATGGTTATGATAATAAAATATTAAAATAATTTGTAGTGAAGATAGAGAAAATAAATAATAGTTAAAATATATAATGGATTAAGATTCATAACAATATATATATAAACCCAACGACTTTTATGTTTCACATGTTTTAAATTTACGACCGTTCTATCTTAGATAACGTAAACAAACAAAGGGATTGTATATTAGAATGAGGAAGTGAGAGAGGGGGAGAGAGAGAGAGAGAGAGAGAGAGGGAAATAATTTTTATTAAATTCGACAAAATAATTGAAAAAGTGAATACACCCACAAATACAACTGAATCAAATAAAACTCATCTACGTAGCCGATATTTCGTATTTATTCATCGAAATGGTTTCTTAGATGTAACACAAATCAAAATGTCCTTCATGATGCGGATACATCTTAAGAGATGAATGAAAATATGTTTTTGAATTAAAATTTTAAAAAATCAGATAAAACATAACATAAATTCCTGCATAGCAATTTCCATTTTGAAAGAAATACGTCAGAATAACGTGGAGAATTTGAAAAGAAAACGGAAATAGTTAAGTGACGTTAAAGAGTTCCACTTAAAGTATTTCACCAGCTGTTGTTTTCTTTATTTCACTTTTATAATATTTTCGTCTAACTCTTATGGTGTATCCGCATTAAAAGGCATATATATATATATATATATATATATTGTGTGTGTATTGAGGCAGCATATTTTCATTTAGGCAAACATTATTAAATAACACGGAGTGGTTTTGTTTGATGCGACTTTTTTTTTTCAATTTTCCGAATTGTCCATCTAATGTTTCGGTCAAATTGATATTAATATGATCCATGGCTTTCTTGTTCCATTCTTTTTTCTTTTTTGCAAGTACTTTCGATTTGAATCGTCAAATCATCTTCAGGCGGTATTAGTTTTAGTGTCTTTACTGTTGTGCTCATTTTTGAATTATAACGGCAAGTAGTTTATATTTGAAAACGCGTCTGTAAAGTTGAAATGTACATGAGAGCGTTATGGCGTTCTACACATACGAGAGATTTAAAGTTTGACTGTTTAAACCGTTAAGAAATTGATGAGTTAAATAAAGTGCATACAATTCAAACGCATAACTACCTAATGGCTAAGAATTTGAATTGTATGCACAAGAATTTGAATTGTATGCACAAGAATTTGAATTGTATGCAGTGTGATTATCTTATTGGGGTAGGTGGAATTTTTTTTCTGAAGTATTCACCTTTTTCCTCAAGATAGTGTTTGCCCTCTAAATACTTGAATTTGCTGAAGTTTTATCTAAACTCAATCTGGAATTTCACCGTTTATTCCCCTCCGGTGTTTTTTTTTTGTTGTTATGACATGCTTTTTCACTATTCAACAATATATACTACAACCTTCTGAAGATTGACAAAATTGGAATAATAAAAAATACACTCATCCTATTTTTGCCATGAAACGCGCTTAAGAAATAAGAATGCATGTTTAATTTGAATAAATTGCTTTTGTTTGTAAAGTGAGAGATGTAAAACAAAAACACTCATCGAAGTACAGAAATAAAAAAGTGTTAAAACCAATGAAAATAATGGTTTTTTGATGTATTCCCCATGCTGAATGGAATGTATATATATATATATATATATATATATATATATATATATATATATATATATATATATATAGTAAGCAATAAAAATATATATGGCAATCAAGCTACACAGAGGCTCCCGTGTTTCATCCCCGGGGGGAATCGTCAGGCTAAATGCCCCCGGGGATGAAACACGGGAGCCTCTGTGTAGCTTGATTGCCATATATATTTTCATTGCTTACTACCTAGCTCTACTTTCGTATCGAGCACTGTTGAAGTAAATACTGAAAACTGACACATAAAAAATTATATCTCCTTATAATATTTTATGTGGATACATGAAGTAATAATATATATATATATATATATATATATATATATATATATATATATATATATATATATATATATATATATATTGTAACTATTAAAGTGTGTTTCACCTACAGACGACGTCGTTTCGGGCTCTATTACCTCATCAGTGTAGGAGTGGCGGTTACAGGCGGTCGCATGGGCTCGAACGCAGTTCGTAGATTCAGTCTAGAATCACGAGACAAACGCTCAGGACCACACGGGCGTGAAAAATCGACACAGACAGTAGTTGAAATTAAGGTTCACTTACCCGGGAGACGGGGGGGAAGGGTCTTGTCGTCTACAGTGTTTACGCTGAGCGAAACTTGCTTTTCAATTTAAAACAGGACTCTACTTTTAAGACTATTACATATTTAAAGAGGCTTATTTTAACTATATATTAGAATTATAGGTAATATGTTGCCCGAGTAATACAGTCGACTACGTGCTATTTAAAACTCTAGGATTGAATGCAACTTGGAGATTAAAAAAACTTAGATAACATTTTTGTATCAGTTAAACCCAGTATCTGGTTGATATGAATGTGTGATGCAATTTTAAAAAAAAACGGAAGGTACCTCTCCATTTTGACGACTGGGTTAATAGGCCGGTATTTACGCGAAAGATTTTCCCTTTCTGTATAATTTGAAGACGGTTCTTAAAATACTTATGATAAGAGTCGGGTGTATGTCACCCTACATGTGGCGCCCTCTATGATAAAGTAAAAACCTGATAAGGACATGTGCATTGCTTTCAGATATAGAAAATAAATGCCACTTGGGAAATGTACAACTGAGAGGATCACATGTCCTTATCTGCATCTCTGTCCAAACACAACGGCCTTGTTTGAACAAAACGTGTCCTGGAAAACTCACAGAAAAAGGTTGGCATCTTCTTTGCTAGACAATTGAACAGAAAGATTAAAGAATTCTTCTATAACCGAAAAACCTTGACAGAATAAAAATTAACTCCGTAATCTTGTGAGAAATAATCTCTTCTCTTCCATAAACCCCTCAGAGAAGAGAAGGTGCTATTCGTTTTCTACTCTATCGTTATTTCTATGGTAGGGACTCGACTGAGCTCCAATCTCTGGTTTCCTTCTGTAAAACATTCTCAGCAATATATTGTCTCTCTACCGCCACTGCGAAAAACTCTCCTTCATTCCTTTATGTACCTAAAACGGAACGGGACTTTCATGAAGAGAGTTTCTTTCCAAAAACTTTCCATATGTGACACACATTTTCACAGTAATGCTTCCTTGCTGACTACAACATGGCCCTATCCAAGAAAAATGTAAACAAATACTTGTTGAGCTGTTCTCTTAAATAGTCAAATTCTTCCCATTCCCCTCATCATTTCCAATCCTCTCATAGTATTGGTAATCATTCAACCGACAATCTCATTGACCCTTATCCTCGAGTGGCTTTTGGACTTGATAAGTGGTGACTTATTAGTATATAAATAGACTGTGGGTGCATGATTGGAGTAACGGGTATCGTAACGGACTCTGGTATCGGTTATGTTGAGTTCAAATTTTAACAAGGTCGATTGTAGCCACTTTCGCACTAATGCCCCTGGAAAAGGTATGAATCGACACTTGACCCCTCAGTTTTGCGTAAAATAGAATTCTTTTGAGTTAGCATTTATCGTAGCCAAAGGCAACTCGAGAATAACGGGTTTTTGGGACCCTGTCCCAGCAGTAGTAGCTATAACTAACACCGCAGAAAACCGATCTCCAAATCATTCTAGATTTGCTTGACTTAAATGCTTGGTACTGATTGGATCAAAATACTCGTTTTCAATTGATTTCTTGTATCGGACTGTATCCAATCATAAATAATCTCCCTGAGAGCCGAGCACCTGTTCATAAAACCTATATAAACAGCCGCATGCGCGCTTTCCAGTCAGAGAGCTAACGAGAACGCTTACTTGCCGAACAAATCCTTGTCATTCCAAAACAATACCACACTTCTTCTTGGAGCACAAACGAACATCGTCGTAACCCCTTGTTACTGTCATCATCTGCACGCGGACTTAACTTCTAAAGATGGCGACATCTCTGCAAATAGACTCACTCCTATATATAACGACACCTTATCAGTCATGTGTTATCTTAGTTCCAAATAATATAATGCTTATTAACTCACTCAACACTCGAACATGCGTATGTACGGTCATAATAAATCTTTTCTCGTCCAGACTTATGAACTTTAGACTTTATCGTTAATTCATATTTGACCAAATATCTTTTTTTCTACGGGTTATCAAATAAAATCAAAGCAAATATATTGGAAAAAATTAGCAAAGTGCAACAAGCCATGTAAATGGACAGTTAGAAGATATATTCACCTAAAAAAGGTTTGAATGTTTTGTCCAAGTCGACCTCAATTCTGTATACAATAGACATCATTATCACCCCTGGTTGGCTGCCCCACGAAGCATAAATGTTGTGAAGTTGTTCCACAGTAAATAATAAATAAAGGAAGTCAAGTCGAGGGTTGGTTTAACAAGTGTATTAACAAAGTAAGAAAGTGACTAGCTCTTGGCTAGACAGTTACAAGACTGTGTTTTGTCTTCTGGTGTCTCGCACTATTTATAGTGACAACCGGTGTTGTTTCTCCTGTGTAAGAACGGCCGGTGTAACAATAAACATAGACAAAGATGCTTCTCCTCCTCCAATGAGACAAACGCGGACGTGGTACATCATCCGCTAGGTTCCGTGGAGAGCACGACCTGGCTCCGGGGTGAAAATCCCGCTGAAAGGTACATCTAAATTCTGGTTTGTATTTTACGCCAGAAACGCGTCCGTATGCATCCTCCGCTGATCAAGTGAGAGGCAATCATCCAAAGATCAGTAGCCACGATACATCCAGCCCAGCCTTAAAATGTTTGGTAGTCTGTAGATGGAACTCCAGTAACAAAAATTCGATATGCCGCTATTCCGAATTCACAACAGCAAGCCGCAATCAATAGACTGTCTCTCCGGTCATAATTTTTAAAAAGTCAGTCTTTTTCATGTAAAACTTTATAATTAAAACTTGTTGGTAATTTTTTTTTAAATAAAAATTAAATATAAAGTAAAAATGGATGTTTTTATATCTGCGATCCGACAGCATTATGATTGGTAGAAAAATTCATATTTCAACGTTTCGAAAAAAAACTCCACTTATTTGATTAATTATTTTTCTAAAAGAAATTATTTAAAATAAAAATACAAAAGTTCTCTTTCAGCAAGTTTTAATTATAAAGTTTTACATGAAAAAGATTTTGGCTTTTAAAAAAATATGACCGGAGAGACAGCCTATTGATTGCGGCTTGCTGTTGTGAATTCAGAATAGCGGCACGCTGACTCAGAGTCGAATGTTTTTCTGGAGTGTCCTTTACGCTGACCACGGTGCAGCGACCCGAACCGAAAAAAAAGACGCCTTCCGGCGATTTAGCCGAAATCGTGTCTGAGTTTTCTCTGTCAGTTGAATGACAAAGAATATTATGAGAGTGTTAACAATGATGAATGGGATGAACACGCAGGGAAGCAGTCCCGCAGTAATGTGTCCAACAGATGGGATTTTTTAGGAAGAAAGTCTTTTTATGGAAATTCCGTTTGATGTTAACCACGCGAAGGTAGAAGAGAAAGTTCTTAGAAAGCGAGCTTGAAATGTCGATGAAGTAGAGAAAAACTAGCAGCGTCTTTTCTGTAAGAAAGGGGCTATAAAGAACAGAATCTCCCACTAGATTTTGTACTCTGTCACGGCCAGTAATAATGCCCTGTTTGGCACCACCCAAAATATGATAGCAGCACTATTTTTGGGGGAGGGGGTGTCTGGCTTTTATATATTTAGAGTCAGGAGTCAGGTACATTCTGGGGCGGCAGAATGGCGCAACCATTTTTCCAACAACCATAGCAACAGATTGATTATACATCTTTCATTCTCTACTAGATTTCAAAGTCAATTTTGTACTTTTCCATATCAAGGAAGAGTGCTCTGAGTGGCACCTCGACAAATGTGGCAGCGATACTCCATCTTTAAATCTATCTGACTCTTATAACGGTAGAGAATTGAATTAGGAGTCAGGTACTTTTTAGAGCGGTAGAATGATCCAACCATTTTACCTGCGATATTAGGAACAGATTGGATATAAGTCTTCTTTTTAGGTCTGTAGATTTAGATTGTACTTGCGTATAATTTATTGTATGAAATGAATCGTTTAGAAAATATGTTGTATTTCGCCATAAGCAACAAAAAGAGTAACACAGAAAAACGGAATTAAGCCAAAACAAACCATCGACCACTGAAACTGAAAATCGAGATTAACGACGATTTGTTCATCTTTTTTACACCGAAAAAAAAAGAAAAATACATAAAATACGCAATGCTTTATCGCTTATTTTAGCGTTGTCACTGACATTACTCACTGTATCACAGTCTCTCGATTGGCCCCGTGGATGTCGGCCGCACTCTTCCATAATGGTTCCGTGTCGATGACGTCTTCTCGGCTAGTATTGATTTACTCCTCTCCAGGAGTTAGGCACAAGGCCAGTTTTTATCTTACTCCTACAAGTAAGATGTGACCCAAGGTTGGGTCGGAAAAGTGGGGTTTAAAAATTGCCTGGGCAGCCTCGTCGGCATTCCCCGGTAGAGGCGCCTCAGGCAGTAAGCAATAAACTTACTCCTCCCCCAAAGTGGGGAGGCAAAGCCTGGGAAGGTGGACCTTCCAGAACTGCACAGGACAGACCCATTGACCGGCGTAAATCAAGACTCGAAGGCCAAGACAACACCAGTATGGGGTGCAGTATCCATCGGAACAGATACTACATTTTGATCTTAGCCAAAAGGCCAAGAAGTACTGTTCACACGTTAAAAAAAGAAGATAAATTTTATTTATCTACCTTCCACAAGGTAAGATGTGACACAAGGTCGGGAAAGTGGGATTAGAAAAACCAGCACTCGAGAAGTTGAGCACTCTGGTCATTAAAAATTGCCTGGGTAGCCCCGTCGGCATTCCCCGGTAGGGGCACCTCAGGCAGTAAGCAATAAACTTACTCCTCTCCAAAGAGGAAAGGCAAAGCCTGGGAGGGTGGACCTCCTAGAACTGCACAGGACAGACTCATAGACCGGCGTAAATCAAGTCCCAAAGGCCAAGACAATACCAGTCTATGGGGTGCAGTATCCATCGGAACAGATACTACACTTTGATCTTAGCCAAAAGGCCAAGAAGTACTGTTCACACGTTAAAAAAAGGAGATAAATACAATTACACTTAAACTTACTTTATTATTAACGTAATTAAACTGGATCCACTGGCTCTAAATATGATTTGCTTTTGGTGATGAACACGAATAATCTATACACTTCCAAGACATTAATTACGTGGCGTCTTGTCTTTCTGATTTCTAAATCGAATCAATTATCGAGTCACATGACCAAAATGAGCTAATCAGGTGCCGCCCCATAAACAAGCGAAACATCGCTCATATTCTCTAACTTTCTTCACGTTCACCCTAAAAAAATACGATATCGCCGTGTTATAACACTAAAAAAGAAAGAAGGACGATGGCGATGCTGCGCAAGTTTCTATCAATTTTTACAAAGCATAGCCTTAATTTCAATTCAATAGATTAGTAAAAGATTAGCACGTAAATGTCATTTATGAAAGAGGGGGGTAGGGCTATGTACAGAGATAATCATCCAAATATCAGCGGCCAGGATGCGTTGAACTATTTGGAGGTCTACAGGCTGACCACGGCTTCCGGTAGATTTATTCACAGCCCATCGACCCTAACCGTAAAAGAAGCTTTCCCACAATTCAGCTGAAATCATCTCAGGTATAGCTTATCTGAGTTTCTCCAAAGCCCTCTCTGTGGAGCCGATATAAAGAATATGTTACGTGGCATATTGTAGTAGCTGCATATTATGTTAAAGGCGAGGACGAGGTCACCAGGCAGCTGCCTACACTTACACCCGATGCTACGTTTTGATTGGTACCAAGGGGCTGATATGATAGATAGAATGGAGAATTGTGTTAGTAGCAGTGAGACAACGTCGGGCATGGACGGCCTTCGTACCATCTGTGTTTTTTTCAGATCTAGCCGAGGAAACTTAATGTAAAATGGTCCAAAGATGAACCTTTTGATTGGACTACTTGACCAGGTTAAGTAACAAGGAAAACAATAAAGTACATCATAAGTTTCAATTGACGTCGTCGTCTTTCTTCAAAACACAGTTTTTAATCAAGAGTGTAGAATCCAACATGGAGGTCCCGACACACGTGGGATCCTGAGATTTTTATCTAAAAATGCGTTGACGAACAGGAGAGAATATGCAACACCATGGCGCGATCTCGTTGAAATAAATTGAAACGATTATAACATGGAATCAATCTTCCTTACAATAATTTCTTCATTGCAATAAATAAATATTCATTCTATCTTCTAATCCAGTGGCTTCTAACATTTCCCCAGTGACGACTCATTTACAGTTTGCAACCTCCACCCCAAAATGAGACCAAATCTTAATCTTAAACATAACAATATATAAAAAAAAAAAACAATGTGAAAATGGTATAAATAACAAGAAACCCAAAAATAATGTATTTCTTATAATTTTTTTAAAGTTTCAGACTTGAACAAGCAAAGACAGCCTGGTGTCTTAATGTGTCTATAAATAGAATGTAAGAACCTGTCTCTGCGTTAGTTGTGTTCAGCTAGCGCAGAGACATATTTTTTTCTATTTTATTTATAGTTCACTGAAACGGGTAGTTAGGAAGAGCAATAATCCAGTTGTGTAATTTCATTTTGAGCGATGCCTTTACCCATTTCTGTTTTATATTTATATCTCTTCAGGTGAGAATAGATTACTATTACAATAAATAGATGATTATGTTTATCGCTTTGCGAGTCTTCACCCACACCCCAAGAAAGTCGCTTGTCATTCAACTTGGGGGTGGCGACCACAGGATTGGTAACCTCTGTTCGAATCCAAGATAAACTCGGAGTGTCTAATTCTAAATTCTTAACGTTTATCACTGCTTCTCGAGTGAGTGACACACCCTGACCCTCGACGGGAATGAAAAACAGCTCAGTCGATTTACAACTTTGGATAGAATTACTTGTACGTCATCGTCAACCATTAGAGATATAATTATCAGACTATAGGAAGGTATTACCATTTGTATTTAACTCTTTCCAGTATATACATGCGTGTACGTGTGTACATTTTTCCCCTTCTTATCCTCCACCCCCCTCTCTCTCTCTCTCTTTCTTTCTCTCTCTCGACGCGCGCTAACCCGCTCTTCGAGTAAATGTACGTATGTGCGTATAAAAGAGAAAGAGAGAAAGACAGGCAGAAAGACAGAGAGAGAAGAAAAGGGAGGAGAGAATGTTCCATAAATAATCTCTAAGAAATAAGAACTCACTGCGAGGGAATTTCGCATTTGGACACCATATGGCGCTATAAATGATTTCAGATTTAACTCTCTTGAAAGTCCATGAAAACATATTCTATTTATAACCTTTTGATAAACGCGGACAAACCGCGCGAAGTTTTCAGACGAGACAAAAAGTAGAACAAGGATTTTGTCTTCGTTACATACAAAAAGAAGAATTCGGTCCCATTTTATTCTTAACTGCGAGAGTCCATTCTTTTGCATCACATGTAAAAATACATCTAATGATCTATACAATAAAATCAAACGTACGTGAGTCCAACTCGCTTCAATAGTCGTGTACGCAAATTTAATTTCATGAGCAAAGAATGGAGGCTTGATCTTAATAATATCTGATAATAATGAAACAGAATGGAAAGAATAATCACGTATGTAAATTTATTTCATAAGCAGGGGATTAATCTTAATAATTGATAATCTATATAATAAAAAAGGAGAGGGGAAGAGGATTAAATTGCGAAGCAATAGCGAGCGGGCGAATGCATGAAACGTAATTTTAAGGTTAGTTGGTCATTGGGTGTTACGGCATATCAACAGTGTTTGGACTTCTTTTATGCTGAAGCCGTATATATTTTTTGTATACGATTGGGTTTACGATTGATCTCTTTTGTAGGTGCATAAAAAATCGTCGTTAAACGATAGTTTCTATTTAACCGATCGAGTCAACTCTGAATCAGACCGTCCGAGTTTAAGCAATTTTTGAAGATTGCTTATTCTCTGTCGGTCTGAGGTATGGTACTGTGCAGTTCTAGAAGGTCAACCTTTCCAGGCTTTGCCAACTCACTCTTCGAGAAAGGGTTAGTATATTGCTAATCACCTGGGACGCTCCTACCGGAAAATGCCGACGGGGCTGCCCATGTAATTTTTGTTCGACCAGTATGTACTCCCCCCCTAGGGCGCTAGTTTTTAAAAGTCCCACTTTCCTTACCTTGTGTCTAACCTTCACGCCGTGGAAGAGAGATAAATAAAAATCCATAGATGGGGATCTGACAGGTACTACCACTAAAAGCCAGAGTCGACCTGGGCGTAGTGGTAACTAAAGGGTGACTCCACACTCCCCACAAACTACCAAATTGGGGACCTCCCACTCAATAATGTGTTGTGTCTTACCAGGATGGTTTGAGGTTTGTGTACCTAAAACGAAACGGAACTTCCAGGAACAGAGTTTCTTTGCAATAACTTTCTATATGTGGAACGCAATACTGCCGAGCTGCTTCCAAGCTGACTACAACATGGTTGTCTTCAAACCAAAAGTAAACAAATACTTGTGGAGCCGTCCCCTTAAATAATCAAATTCTGGCCATTCCACCCATATTTTCCAATCGGTTCATAGTATTGCTCATCATCCAACAGACAATCCGATTAACCTTTATTTTTAAGTTGCATTTGGTGATTTATTATGGTATAAAAGTCTTAAGTAGTCGACATGGTTTGGAAATAAGATAGACCGAAAAAGCTAGAAAAGTGGACTTGGGGATGGTCGGTGGTGCTTTTTTATACTAACTTTACACCACCTACCAAGGCCAAAAGCAACTCGAGGATACGGGTTAGTGAGATTTTCAGTTGGATGATGGAACAGTACTATGAAAGGATTGAGAACTATGATTCATTCACAGGACGACTCAACAGATATTTGTTAACATTGGACTTGAAAACAACCATGTTTTAGTATGTAGGGAAACATTCCCGCGGTAACATGTTCTAAAGTGGGAAGTTCTTGGAAATAAACTTTGTTCATGGACGTTCCGTTTGTTTTTTGGTACATGGAGGAGCAAAGGACTTCTTTGCAGAGTTGGTAGGAAGACGAGTTCTTTCTGAGAAGGTTTTTCGGAGAAGGAGAGGAGATCGGAGTTTGAAGCTCAGTCGAGCACTATGGCAATGGCGGTAGAGTGGAGAAAGACTAGCAACGTCTTTTCTGCGAGAAAGGAGCTGCAGAGAGGAAAAGATCACATCTCCCACTGCGTCACTGCCACTAGATGAGTACAGGTGAATACCTTACCCAGGGGAGTCCGAGAAGTTTAGTGTCGTTCCCAGAACAGTATTTTGAGAAGAAATGGTCCGGTATATAGATTTTGAAGACCAAATGAGAAAGTGATCGTGATGTATAAATAATCGGTTACTCCCGCGTCGCTTTGATAAAAAAATGTGTGTTCGTGTTGTGGGTTTATAAAGGTGTCGAGCAGAAAACGACACAAACCATGAAACTGTCCATCTTTTCGATTATGGTTGCCGTGTGGGATTATTTGAAAATGGTTTGAATGTCGTGAAAAGTTGCAAACAGAATAAGGAGACAAGAAAAGGAATGAGGAATGCCGGCGCAAAAGCGCGAAAACAGATTCCAACCGAAATCTTTTAAAATAAGGGATTTGCTAAAAATAAGTCTGCAATGTTTGTAATATGAGCAGACAACTGGGAGATTATTTAAACGTTCACTTGAAGAGTAATAGTAAGAAGAAGAAGAAGAAGAAGAAGAAGAAGAAGAAGAAGAACGGTAGGAAAAGGAGAAAAAGAAGAAGAACGAAAGGAGGGGGGGGAAGTAGAAGGAGGAAAAAGAAGGGAGAAGATTAATGGAAGGATTGGGGAAGGAGGAGGGACGGACTTCTCAGATCGACGCCTGGCGAAATATACTTTGAAATTCTCGCTAGGGAGTCCAATCGCTCTATTTCGAACTTTTTGAGACTAATTGATGCTGTGATACAGCGAAACAGTCCGTCTGTGGATAACTGCACATGTCCCCCCCCTTCTTGGTTTGGGCATTGTGATAAGTGGAATGGTAAACTACCATTAGCGATGATTCAAAAGTCTTCGTAAAAAAAAACGGAAAACTCTTCGGTAGTTTAAAGTGTTTATATAAACATTAAAGTTTCGCATACTTATGGCTCATAACTATACGGTTATATATATATATATATATATATAGTGAGAGAGAGACAGAAAAAGAGATAGATAGATAGATAGATAGATAGATAGATAGATAGATAGATAGATAGATAGATTTTTTTATAAAACCTGTTATTAATACAAATCATTTTGGCTACACATTTGCAGACATATTTCAGTTCTAGCTGGAAGTTAGTTTAATTCCCCAACGCTAAGTTCTTAGTATGAAGGCAGTTTTCAAACTAAGAACTTGGGATAAGGAAGTTCAGCTAATTCCCAGCTAGAACTGAAACATATCTGGAATTTGTAGCAAAAATATTGCACGTTGCTCGTCAGAAACCAAAATAAAAGGCATTTATAAAGATGTTAAATAGTGCAGAAAATTGATGAAAAATAAAACAGAAATTCTGAGATTCAAAATCGCAACCTGATTGGAAATATTTTATCCTATTATCAGGCGTGAGTGTTGTCTGCTTTCTGTTTTTTTTTTAATTAACTTCTTGCACGATATTACATATTTATAAATGCCTTTTATTTTGATTTCTTAAAAGCAGCGTTCAATTGCGTTTAATTGTAATATATTGCACGTTCGAAACAATTGTAAGACCATTGTAAATTCTCTTATTGCAAAATTATATATGAGAAAGATTGAATTTTGGACAATAGAATTTTAGATAATCATTATATATATATATATATATATATATATATATATATATATATCGGTCTCCTTTCAAGCTCGAGATACAATGGATGCCATTTATAATGGTAGCTTCGCGGTAAATCTATAGTGAAGAAAGAGTTGCACTATCACCAAATGCACCTCTTCTGAACCAGAATTGCTTGACTTCAATGGCAAGGAGAAAGCAGGATGACTGGAAACAATCTCGGGATAAGAAGAGAAAGACTGGTGTTATTTGAGAGTTTTCCTCTCTATATATCACTTTTATCTCTCTCTGTAAATACGTAATTCTGGTGACTTTTTGTTCATAGTAGTTACTCTAGTAATTTTTTATTGCGTTTATATAATAGTGCCTAATAACAAGTACAGTTATATATTTAGTATACATCTTTATTTTTATTTCATGCAAATGTTTTGATTAAATATATGCAGACATGATTCACCCACAGCCTTTTCGGGCTTAGCCCCGTGATCCTAACAACTTGGCCTGACAGAGCTAAGCTTAAATAAGGATGTAGCTGAAACATGTCTGCACATACGTAGCCAAAATGTATATACCATGCATATATATATATATATATATATATATATATATATATATACATTATTTATAAAATAATTATTCACATACGCGTGTTTCGGCATCTATGGTTCGTCAGCGTGTCTGAACTTTTAGCTAGATTCGAAACCGCTATCACTGTTATTGTAACTACGCACCCTTACCGATCAGACTAGGGAACCTCGACAAAATTACTGGACATTTTATCGCTTATAAATGCGTACATTAATTGTGCTTGTTATTGTTTTGGTGATAAAGACAAGGTTCACTTATCTACAGTGAAGTATTCACCTGAATGCTATGAGGGAGTTACCTGCCTTACATTTATAAAATAATATCCACGGACGCAAGTTCCGTGTGAAACATGGTTTTTAACGTTAGATTGGGAACTGGTTAAAGTAGTTTCCGTAATGATTTTGAGTGTTGTTATTTCAATCTCCTCCGGAGACCATCTTTAGTGTTGTATAAATCGTAAAGAATTCTATAGTAATTTTACAGTGAAGCAGGTAATGAGGTGGGGAAATGTAGCGAGTATACCATAGGTAAAATTAGCAATATAATAATTTTAGTAGTATCGGTAGAATTAGTTTAAAACGTTTGAGTATTTTATCACTTCATTCAAGATTAATTTTATTGAGAGTAGGTTGCTTTATTTAATTGTAGAAATCCTCTAGAATTGTTAATATCCGTTTTGTTGTTTTCTTGTATTATTTAAGATTAAAAACGTTTGAGTATTTTATCACTTCATTCAAGATTAATTTTATTTAGGGTAGGTTGCTTTATTTAATTGTAGAAATCCTCTAGAATTGTTAATATCCGTTTTGTTGTTTTCTTGTATTATTTAAGATTAAAAACGTTTGAGTATTTTATCACTTCATTCAAGATTAATTTTATTGAGGGTAGGTTGCTTTATTTAATTGTAGAAATCCTCTAGAATTGTTAATATCCGTTTTGTTGTTTTCTTGTATTATTTAAGATTATTTAGAAATAGTTTCTTAAATGTGGATACGGGAGAATGATGTTTTTGAAGGCGTTGAGACATAGAGCTAGTGTCGGAAAGAAGTCGAGCTAGACGTCTTGAGAGATACAATCAACGAAAGGACATGTAAATTGGTATACTTCATTGATTTTGACGAAGGCTTTCGGGCAACGATAAGAATTGTTAGTCAAGGTTAGATATTTAAAATTTGTATAGAACAGTTTTCTCCGAAAGTCTAGTTATCCCTACTAAAATGGATGCTTTTAAAGTTTTGTTACTCTTACTAAAAACAATGGCCCGAAAGTCTTGTTACCCTACAAAATAAAGTAGTTTGAATGTCTTGTTACCCCTACCAAAAAGAGTGGTCAATTCTTTTTTACCCTTACCAAAAAGGGTGGCTAGAAAGTTTTCTTATTTCTACTGAAATAAATGTTTAGGGAGTCTTGCTAATCTTACTAAAAACAGTGGTCTGAAAGTCTTCTTGACTCTACCAAAAAAGGTAGTCTGAAAATATAGTTGACCCTACTAAAAAGGGTGGTCTGAGAGTCTTGTTACTCCCAACAAAAAGGGTGTTCCGGAAGTCTTGTTGACCCTATCAAAACGGATGGTCTGAAAATATAGTTAACCCTACTAAAACAGGTGGTCTGAAAATCTTGTTACTCCCAACAAAAAGGGTGTTCCGGAAGTCTTGTTGACCCTATCAGAACGGATGGTCTGAAAATATAGTTAACCCTACTAAAACGGGTGGTCTGAAAATCTTGTTACTCCCAACAAAAAGGGTGTTCCGGAAGTCTTGTTGACCCTATCAAAACGGATGGTCTGAAAATATAGTTAACCCTACTAAAACGGGTGGTCTGAAAATCTTGTTACTCCCAACAAAAAGGTTGTTCCGGAAGTCTTGTTGACCCTATCAGAACGGATGGTCTGAAAATATAGTTAACCCTACTAAAACGGGTGGTCTGAAAGTCTTGTTACTCCCAACAAAAAGGGTGTTCCGGAAGTCTTGTTGACCCTATCAAAACGGATGGTCTGAAAATATAGTTAACCCTACTAAAACGGGTGGTCTGAAAATCTTGTTACTCCCAACAAAAAGGTTGTTCCGGAAGTCTTGTTGACTCTATCAAAACGGATGGTCTGAAAATATAGTTAACCCTACTAAAACAGGTGGTCTGAAAGTCTTGTTACTCCCAACAAAAAGGGTGTTCCGGAAGTCTTGTTGACCCTATCAGAACGGATGGTCTGAAAATATAGTTAACCCTACTAAAACGGGTGGTCTGAAAGTCTTGTTACTCCCAACAAAAAGGGTGTTCCGGAAGTCTTGTTGACCCTATCAGAACGGATGGTCTGAAAATATAGTTAACCCTACTAAAACGGGTGGTCTGAAAATCTTGTTACTCCCAACAAAAAGGGTGTTCCGGAAGTCTTGTTGACCCTATCGAAACGGATGGTCTGAAAATATAGTTAACCCTACTAAAACGGGTGGTCTGAAAGTCTTGTTACTCTCAACAAAAAGGGTGTTCCGGAAGTCTTGTTGACCCTATCAAAACGGATAGTCTGAAAATATAGTTGACCCTACTAAAACGGGTGATCAGAAAGTCTTCTTACCGTCCAGAAATCTATTTACTCTGACTAAAAAGTAACAACAATAGAGGAACAAGCAGCAAAGTATGTCTTCATAAAATATATCATACAGGTCATGATGCCGCATCATTTTATGTCATGAAAATGGTGGTCTACATACAGACCTTCTCGATGTGTGACAGTCTCAATGAAAGTAAATAAACTGAATTCATTATATTTTCTTTGCTGTATTAATTGTACTTCTAGTGTTCTATTGTTATTTTGTTTTACTATCATTAAAGTAAATAAACTTATGTGTATTGTATTCCTAATTATTTCTTCCTCCGTTGTTGCCACTTTTTGACAGGTGTAAAAAGACTTTCTAACCATACTGTACATCATAATCATATGCTCGTCATGCACCCGTTTACGGTATATCTGCTTAATGTACTTATAATTATTGAGCGTGTTAGGTTCTTGTGTAAGATAATGAAGAGTGGAAAAAATGAATCGTTGACGAGTCCATTGTGGGTGGGACGTCGAGAAAGAAAGATAGCGACTAGATAACTATTAAAAAGGAGCAGGTTCCAAGTGCAAGCGAGACGTGAAAGGCGGCGGTTTCAGAAACTCGAAGAGCCGGAGCGCTTGGTGATCGGAGTATCGAAGTACCGGAAGAATGGGAGTTTACCGATGTTTATGGCACCGATGAAGCTTTGTTAGCTATGGTACCCAAGCCCGTCTTGCTGTTAGGCTTTCGTGTCCGCTGACTAAAAATGCGACGGATAAGCAAGTTGGTACAGTGAAAGAACTCCCTGACATGTATTTCATCAAACAGACAATTGGAAGTGGTTGTGAAACAATTGCTTCAGTTCACGCTCGGTAAGACAATGCAGAGCAAATTGCTTTCGAATCGGATGTATATATGAACGAGTTTCTAGCGGAAACCAAGTCTGTGACCTCAGCAAGAAAAGACTTTCATGAGACAAAAGTATGTCAAAAGATTTTTTTATATGTGTGTGCGTAGCCGGCGTAAACATCCGGTGATGGGAAATAAAGAAAACCAAAGTTGTTCCATACACGTTCTGTTCTTTGTCATTCTTGTTGTATCTTACCGGGTACCCCGAAAGAAAGGGTAATGCAACACTTGTTATTAATATGTTTGATAGTGTCTTTAATTTGTTCATCATGAATGCATCAATAATATATCTTTTTGGTGTATCATATTGTTTGTGAATTGGGGAGATTAATTTTTTATTTGGAAATAGATTCTGTATGATTGTATTGTCATATTAGTACGGCTATTCCCTTTTATTATGAAAAGGCTATAATACAAAATGTAATCTAACTAAGTACTACCTTTCGTAGAATCGGGTTATCGGCAACTAAACCATTTTCCACTAAGCTTATCTGATGAGGAGGATGACAAGACAATAAGCAAGATAAAAGCACAATATCGCAAAAGGCCGAGTGAATACTCCTGCATGGTCAACGTCCATGTTGGATACGTGTAATCACTTGTAAATAGTAATACCTATATCAATAGCTTTTTTGATTTGTAAATATCGGTTGGCAAGAAAATGTTTAGGACAATGTCTTAGTCTTAAATGTTACCGCTCATATTGCTTAGCCTATCAATGAACTAATATTATTAATTCTTAGAGAGTGGCATATGTGTTGAATAAGCATATGTCGCTGAAATGTTATATCACTTATCTTCAGTGTTCTGCTTTTAAAGCCTTATGGCGACGAACGAGTTTCGACGTGTACAGGTATGACAGGTTGGAAGCACATAGTCACACATCTGCTGATTAGTCGACTAGAGTGCTATCTTAACGTCATTACCATACTTTGGACACTGACTGGCTTAGGTGAAGACAAGCGTCTGGGATGACTAGTGTCTGGGATGACTAGTTTAGGCGATCGCTTCTCACCCAAGTATATGTGAGAATACTAGAAAAGGTGCACTAACATTGTCTAATACTTACTGATTGATTTACTGTGACTAACAACGCGCCACAAATTGCATGTACTATATATATATATATATAGCATATGCTAAAGGGGGAATGTTTAATCGCATGTTAAACCACTCCTATATCGCGCTGAAAGACCTGAGCGTAGAACGGCTCTTGTTACTAATCTTACTAATAAATATTAGCGTCTCAACGTAGACGTAGTAGCCCATTATACTCTTATGTGTTTGGAACCAAAAGAGGCGAAAACAAGAAGGATTTGGATTTTACCATTTAAATCAACGTGGTTTGACAATTGCGGCGTATAATGTTTATAGATAAATAATGAATAGAAACCCTCTCTTATGGTGTCATCAATCCATCTTCCCCATTTACAAGAATTCAAGAAGCTGTGGAAAGTTCTCGCTGTTTTAGTCAATGCGTTGACACATTGTGCATTGCTTCATTTCGTGGAAGTAAAGGATGTACAGAGAGGTACAGCTTTTCCGGGTCGGCCTCCAGGGATGTACTCAACTGTCTCCATGTATTCCAACATCATTCGATGTGTAAAATGTAGACTCTCCATGGTGAATTACCGTCTGTGCGTGGTGAGTAACCATGTACATGGGCATAGACAGAACACAGCTAATGTAGTAAACCATGACCACAACTCTTCTTATTCCACGGGTAGCAGTAGTTTTACTTGCACTCATCGACAAATTGATGATCTGGTTATATATTTGACGATGGCGAGGCATAATTGCTCCAGATATTGGAGTACCATGGACTGTATGCAGCTTTGGCATGCCGCATATACATTCAGGCATAAGAGAAAACATAGTTTTACTATCAGTTGATGAATGACTCAATACAAGACAAATAAGTATTTCCGGGTGATTTGAAAGCCACACGAATTCAGCAACTTATGTTTTACAAATTCGAACTGGGCCATCACGCCACGAAAATAACCAAGCACATTTGTTGAGTGAGAGTTTGATGCGATGTTGATTATAGTACAGTAACCAAGTGGTTCAAGAAATGTCGATCGGATTGCAATAACGTCGACAATCCGGCAGGGTCATGTAGGCCTACAGCCATTTATTCCGTGGTCGTAGTCAATACTTAGAAGAAAATCTGGCAAATACGTCACAGCTTTATCGGCGTTCATGCTGGGATCAAAGTGTACTTTTCTCCCATTTAGGTCACACATCCATTCAGATATCGACTTTCTTGTTTTCGGTTCTGAATAAACCGAAAATGTATTTTTGATGTATTTAATAAAGACAGTTTATGAAGCGTTCTTATAAGGAAAGATACAGCAGTCCCTAAAGAAACGGGCGTTGCGAAAAGGAACTCTTGTCAGCGGTTGCGATGGTTTCAAATGACTGGAATTGTAATGTCTGACAAGGTTCTCCTTTCAAAGACGTGAGATGTGGATCAAATGACGTCACATAAGAACATGCAGAAAGAATCTTCTTCTAATGATCTCTTTTTGACCTTCTTTTCACTGAAAATAATACCTGTGCATTATGTGACAAGGTGTGCCAGATTGAACCAGGATTTAGGACGAACATGATAGTCCATAAGGATGCAATTTTACAAGTGCATTCACTGATTCTTTCGAATACTTTATGTAGAACTCTAGCTGGTCTTAAAAGTCACCTCAATGGTCATGGGCGCCATAAAATGTATATACCAAAACATATACTAATGAAAGAATATAACATAATGTTTTCTGGAATGTTAGACCACTAGAAGAGTGATGGCAGATCCGAGTGTAGAACGTCTCTTATTACTAAAGAATGGCAGCGTCTCAGCATAGACATAATAGCACTTTATACTCGTGAGTTGAGAATGACAAAAATGTGAATCAGTTTGAGTGGACAACTGCAGCGTATAGTGTCTATAAACAAACAATAAATAGGAAGCCTATATTTCTTATGGTGTCATCAATTCATTTTTCCTCATTCACACCACAACTCTCCTCTCCTTTGAAGAGTTCTATAAAAATGCAATTATAAAGTGCATTCATTGACTCTTTCTTTATGTAGATATGTAACTGGTGTTAAATGTCACGTCAGTTGTCATATCGAAGAAGATATGGAAGACTGATCCATGATGGAGCAGCTATCATTTGGCAAGACAAGACGAATCGGTAAACTAATTTATATATATAATATTTATATATATATAAATTAGTTTATCCTTTGTTTTAGTTTACTGTATGTCGTGAGAGAGAGAGAGGGGGGAGAGAAAGAGAGAAGGAGAGAAACAGAGAGTGGGGGAGTGTTAGTAAGAAATATATAGTGAAAGTATTAATATATAGATGTATTCATTTATTATAGTCGAAACTCTAGTGTTTAAGCTCAATAGATATTAATACATAATTCCAGAACATTTATAAATAGACAAAACAAAACAAAAAATTCCTACGACGATGTCTTTTCTTTTCAGCAAAAAATTCATTTAACAACTGTTTCTTCAATCGTCCAGACAATCAAGGTTTTAAACCAATTTTTTTAATTTTCTACAACAATGATTCATCAGTTTTTTAAAAAATAATTGATATTGCGCTTAAGTTTGAAATAGCAATTACGTATCTCTGTCTGTCATGCGTTTAAGTTCGAAATATTTTTAGGTGCATCTGTATAAGAGGATCTGTCTGTCTGTAAACCCACCCGTCGGTCGGTCACGCTTATGTTCGAAATAGCATTATCACTGCGAAACGTGCATATTGAATGGACGCATCTTACCAACATCCGTTCTTCTGTTTGTGTTACTTTCAATCTTCCTCTTTCTCACATTACAACAGTGATTCGGCTTGCTCACCCCTATCGTTCTCCCCGGTGTTAATTCGTTAAACCGGATGTTCTCCCGTCGGGGATCCAGGATGGATGCAGATTTGAGAGAGGAAGACAAGCGCCGAAGATTCGGTGGCTGCGAAAAAAGAAACAACCTTGACTCGAAATGTAACACGAGACGCGTTTGTTTAACTTTCAGCACAATTCGCGAACACTGGTTGTTGGTTTTTTTTCTCTCTCTATTTATTCCCGCTTAAACCGCCCCGCATCACAGCGCCCTTTTCTCTCTCGTCATCCAACTCCTCTCTACGTCCATCAGTTGAGTTGACACCATGGCTAACTCGTTTCGGACAATGATAGGTAGGAATCCTTGCAAATCAAATAAATAAAACTTTATTCACTTTTTGGTCTCAGCTTTTTAGGTCTTTATTTTTATGCTTTAGAATAAGGCATGAATCCAACTTTTCCCCTCGTTCTATACTTTTGTCATCCTATCAATCACTAGCTGTTTCTACTTCCTTCCATCTTCCATATCTTACTTTTTCTTTTACTTTCATTCATCCTAAACAAGGCCAATTGCCGCTGAGACGTAATGGTCTACTGTGAATTAGGGGCCATACCTACAAGGACATCCTAAGTGGGAAGTTGTCAAGCGAGATATCTGTTTCCATTACATTTAAATTTCTGAATGTTTGTACAATCAGGGAAACAAGGGGACAGGGAGAGAATTCCAAAGGCTAGCAGTTCGAGTTATTGGAGTAAAAAGCCCTCTTGCATCTCGGTACATCTACAGGGTAGGGGTGGGATTTTGCTGACAAACGGGTCGGTCGGGAGTATTTACATCTAAGGTGCACCAGTGTAGCACGTTCATCGGAGCACATTCCATTGAAGTATTTGTAAAACAAACACAGTGAATGCAACATTGCAGCAATGGGACAGGGGCTGGAGCTTGGTAGATAGTGTGGGACCTATTAGATTAGAGGCTTTTTTTAGCTTGTCTAAGAGGGAGAGGCTAGTGGTTGATGTACCAGCCTAGATGTGAGACAATACTCTATGAATGAGTGAATATTGGTTTTGAAGAGATATAGGATACTGGTAGGTGTGAGAAGTTTTCTAGCTCGGTAGAAGGAGCCTACCTTTCTTGCAGCAGCCTTGGCAATGTCTTCTACGTATTTGTTCCAATTCATGTTACCTGCGAATGTTAGGTCGAGGAGTTTGAATAACAAACTCTCAGGTAGGGTGCTATTAGCCATGACAATTAGCGGTTGGAAAGGAGCTTTGTCTTAGTAGCATTAAATGTAACTATCCATTTCTGTCCTTATTCTACTACAAACTGAAGGTCATTTTCTAAGGATTCAGCCATTGCTTTGGATATGTGTGTGTTCGTTTTGCCCACATGTCGAAAATAGAGCGTAGTACTGTCAGCAAATATACACAGTTCGGACACAATTGCATCAGGGACGTCGTTTATGAAAATCAAGTAATAATAACAGTCCAAGGATCGATCCCTAGAGCACATGTGCATTAATGTCATACTGTTTAGATGTACAGCCTACGATGCCAACCTGAATCTTTCTTTTGGCTAAGAAGGATCTGATTATATTAAATATTTGTCCAGTAATACCGTACGAATTAATTTTCATGAGGAGACCTTCATGCCAGACATTTTCAAAGGCATTGGATATATCAAGTGCTACCGCCTTAGCCCCACCACCTTTGTCAAGTATATGGTAAATGCGTTCGTAGATGACTGTTACGATATCTGTAGAAGAATGGGCTTGTCTAAATCCATACTGTTGTCCAGTTTGACATTAACGAAGTGATGGACTACAGCTAGATTTATTAATGATTCAAAGATTTTAGCGAAAGACAGGAGGTGACTAATGGGACGATAATTTTACGGGTAAGTTCTTTCACAATAATTCTTGAAAACCAATACCACAGAGGTAATTTTCCAGCCACCAGGGAAGCAAGATTCGGCAAAGCATGTTTTATTTACTCCTCCCCAGGAGTTAGGCACAAGGCCAGTTTTATCTTACTCCCACAAGTAAGATGTGACCCAAGATCGGGTCGATAAAGTGGGGTTTGAAAAGCCAGCGCTCAAGAGGTGAGCACTCTGGCTATTTAAAAATTGCTTGGGCAGCCCCATCGGCATTCCCCGGTAGGGGCACCTCAGACAGTAAGCAATAAACTTACTCCTCCCCAAAGAGGGGAGGCAAAGCCTGGGAGGGTGGACCTCCTAGAACTGCACAGAACAGGCGTGCAGTATCCATCGGAACAGATACTACACTTTGATCTTAGCCAAAAGGCCAAGCAGTATGTTTATTTACTCCTCTGCAGGATTTAGGCACAAGGCCAGTTTTATCTTACTCCCACAAGTAAGATGTGACCACAGCTTGGGTCGAGTAAGTGGGGTTAAAAGCCAGCGCTCTAGAGGTGAGCACTCTGGCCATTTAAAAATTGCCTGGGCAGTCCCGTCGGCATTCCCCGGTAGGGGCGCCTCAGACAGTAAGCAATAAACTTACTCCTCCCCAAAGAGGGGAGGCGAAGCCTGGGAGGGTGGACCTCCTAGAACTGCACAGGACAGGCGTGCAGTATCCCTCGGAACAGATACTACACTTTGATCTTAGTCAAAAGGCCAAGAAAGGCCAAGCAGTATGTTTATTTACTCCTCGCGGAGTTAGGCACAAGGCCAGTTTTATCTTACTCCCACAAGTAAGATGTGACCCAAGATCGGGTCGAGCAAGTGGGGTTAAAAGCCAGCGCTCGAGAGGTTTTATTTACTCCTCCCCAGGAGTTAGGCACAAGGCCAGTTTTATCTTACTCCCACAAGTAAGATGTGACCCAAGATCGGGTCGAGAAAGTGGGGTTAAAAGCCAGCGCTCGAGAGGTGAGCACTCTGGCCATTTAAAAATTGCCTGGGCAGCCCCGTCGGCATTCCCCGGTAGGGGCGCCTCAGACAGCAAGCAATAAACCCACTCCTCCCCAAAGAGGGGAGGCGAAGCCTGGGAGGGTGGACCTCCTAGAACTGCACAGGACAGGCGTGCAGTATCCCTCGGAACAGATACTACACTTTGATCTTAGCCAAAAGGCCAAGAAAGGCCAAGCAGTATGTTTATTTACTCCTCGCGGAGTTAGGCACAAGGCCAGTTTTATCTTACTCCCACAAGTAAGATGTGACCCAAGATCGGGTCGAGCAAGTGGGGTTAAAAGCCAGCGCTCAAGAGGTAAGCAGTATGTATTGTAGAGTTATTTAGCGGAGTATATCTTTAGGACTGTAGCAGGGATAAGCTCAGGTCTGCATGCTTTGGAGGTGTAAAGGTTTATTATGATCATGATGGATGGTGATAAGATCATCTAGTGTAGCTTCAGTCTGCAGTGAGACGTTTGAGAGAGAGTGGTTTTTGTAGTCTAAGGTGAAGTTCAAGACGAACCGCTGAGTAAGCAGTTCAGCCTTATCAGTTGTCTTGCAGGCGGCATCATGGTTGTTGTAGAGCGCTACCACTTTTTATTTCTCTTTCTAATACATCAGAGTTATCTGAGGTGTGTGGATGATTTGCTTCCATTTGCAGGTCTAATTATCTTCATTGACTTATCATATATATATATATATATATATATATATATATATATATATATATATATATATATATATATATATATATATATGTATATATATATATATAGCATTAGGTAATGCATTTTCGAATAAACAATTGAATACCCGTATCGTAAATAAAATAAAATTATAAATAAATAAATAAATGAAAACATTTATTTGCGATACATCTCTCACACTATTACTAACTGGGCTGGTGTCTCAGTGGTAGAGCGTTGGACGACAGCGACAGTTACTGAGATCGAGTTTTGAATATAGCTATGTCTTGCTACACTGATGAGGCGTAGAAACAGCGAAACACGTGTCTGTAGATAAGCATATATATAAATAAATATATATATATAAATATATATAAATATATACATATATATATATATATATATATATATATATATATATATATATATATATATATATATATATATATACATTAGGTGTATACATTGAATTCCCGAAACAGTTTTTCATGGTAAACAACTGATGATCCCTTAAATAATGTTAGAAGCAAACTAATATAATAACTGTAAAAATTAAATTGACTTACATGAGTGATTTTCCACTGAACGACTTGGGACAAAAAGTTGTTTGTTTTTTGGGTTTTTTTTAATAGTTTTAATGGTTGAGAAACTTCTGAGACTATATATATATATATATACTAGTATAAAAGATAGTAATCTACAAACCGATTTCCTTATTTCACGACTCATCAGGACATATTTTCATTAAGGGCGGTAAGGTAGGTATTATTGAGTCTGACAGTACATACTCAAGAATGTAGAACTGACATTTTCCAATGAAAGTTTTTAATACTAAATATTAAAATATCACTATATAGGTTAATTTTTAGTATGGTGGTGTATCCACTTTTCGATTTCATCTTCTATATGTTGTCGGATTTAATACAAACACTTATATATCATAGTAATTCACGGGTAGACTGTTTCGCCGCATCACAGCTTTTTAACATGTCTAGACATACAAGTGCTTCAGAATGAAATTGAAACGCGATCGACACAAGCGAGAAAGGAAAATCTTACTGATTATATAAACATTATCATCAGTCAAGGGCGCTCTATTCGTTATTATGAGGAGTTTTGCATCATCGCTAATGACAGCTGACGATTTCACCTCCCACAGTGCTCAACTCACGATGCTTGTTTGTATGTTTATAAACTTATTCCGCTTTGTGTGTGTGGGTGTTGTTGTTGTTTTTGTTGTTGTTGGCGCCACCCATTTCCTTTTCTGAGTTTCTCTGAACACAAACACCCAACCCGATTCTTTGAACGACTCTACTTAATTAACCGTCTCCATTTATGACTTCTTTTGCGTTGTTAATTTTTTTTCTTCTATTGTTTTTATTCTCAGAGTTTTTTCAGACATTTAAGAGAAGGAAATGCATTTTATTTTATTTATTTATTTATTTCTATTGTACTCCCATTGTTACCGCAAGGAAGTCGGCCGACTTAGCCGAAAAAGTTTTTCCCAAGAAGAACAAAATGAATCTCATTAGGTTTCTAATACTAATAAGTTATTTTCATTTTTCCTTCAGAAACGAAGTAAGACATACTACACGCATAGCAACACACAAACATACAATGTTTATTGGAGAGAACTTGAATGCCTATTGGAGAGAACTTGAATGCCTATTGGAGAGAACTTGAATGCCTATTGGAGAGAACTTGAATGCCTACTAGACACTGCCGTCGAATGTCGAAGTTCTCTCTGTACATGGGTTTGTCAGGACATCCTGGCATCAGGATACTTCCTCCTGATGAAACCTCTTCATGAATATTTTTCATAGTTTGCATATCATAAAAGTATATGTGCTCAATATAGGAAGAAACAATTGTCTGTCAATGAAGTGCTTTTCAAAGAAAAATGGTGTGTGTCTCTGAATAAATAAGGTTTATATATATATATATATATATATATATATATATATATATATATATATATATATATATATATATATATATATATATATATATATATATATAAATGCAGATTAGTCGTCCGAGGCTATAGCAATGCGATATAGTTGCCGTAAGATGGAAACTTGAAAAGAAATAAACGAAGAGAGAAAGTGAAACTCAAAACGATTTATTAATAATTTCACGAAAAACTGATTAAATACCAAAATAGTAAATACTGTCTGGTAAGTAACAGTTTGGCAAAGGGTAATCTTAAATTTTCGAAAGAAAAACTTTCATTTTCAGAAGACAACAATAAAAGACCGAGTGGGTCGAAAAAACGGGAAAAACCGGTGTCAAAACATCGAAATGCGGCAGCAGACAATTGGAAGTAGGAACGCATAGAATGTCAAAATCAACTAAAGTTAAAATATTATAAACATTTGCTTATTAATATACTAATTATTATAATTTTATTATATTTTATTTTATATGATTCATTAATTAATTTTTTTCTTTTTTTCTTTATTCAATTCAAATGTAAATTTACGTGTGGGCTGTTATTATTGTAATATGCGTCATCAAAGGGAGATAACTTATGGAAAAAATATATTTAGAAATGAGATTTGAAATTTGAGAAGGAATTTGAATTATGGAATGGATCAAAGCCAAGGGGGGAACCGTTGGAACAGGGGAAGGGGGGATAAGAAGATACGTTGGGGAAGGGGGGAACTAGGGATAAAAAATAAATAAACAAACAAATAAAAAAATAGAAAATATATATATATACATACACACATAAAGTGTAAATATCTAAATACATATTTATTTATTTATTTATTCATTCATTCATTCATCCAATCTATTTTTCCTTCTAAAGTTAATTTAAGAGTATTCCAAGGGTATAATACTCCTAGAAGTAAATTTATATGAATTTATTCTATTTATTGATTTATAGATTTATTTATTTTACATTTATTATTCTTTCTTTAATTTTCCTTTGTTATTATGATCTATTCCTATATTTAATTTATTCTTTTATTACTATAATTTATTTTTTTATTTTTTTATTTATTTTTATTTATTTTTTACTTCTCTTATCTTAACTTTTCTTTTACTATTATTTTATTTTATTGAGCATACACATACACATACATGAGAATACACCCATATTCACATACATGTATATATGCATACACATACACTAGGTCTAAATACATGCAAATAAAGTGCATATCATTCCATTCCACATTTATAATATGTAAAGTGTACAAATGTGGGGTGGGTGGCGCTGGCAAATACCGAGGAGACAAAGGCAAGCAAAAATGTGGAGTGGGTGGCGCTGGCAAATAAAGAGGAGACAAAGGCAAGTAAGTTGGGGGTGGGAGTGTGAGGATATAAGGATCAGAGGATGAAAGGGGAAGACAACTCGAATCTGTTATTCAGGGTTGGATGAAATTTAGAGATTAGAATAGCTTCCGAAATTCGAAGCTGACCTATATTACGGACGGAGTTGAGGATGCGGACACTAATGGAGCGATGTGTGTTGCTACATGATATTAAGTGTTTATGGAAGGAAGAAATGTGGGTGTTTAGATGCTCTTTAATGCGTTGGTGTAGAGGCCTAACGGTACTACCGATGTAGAACTTTTGACACTTAGCGCATTGTAGGTTGTATACTGTATAGGTGCGGAGGCAGAGGCCAGAGTTGGGGATGGAGCAACTAGCTATATATATATATATATATATATATATATATATATATATATATATATATATATATATATATATTATGTGTGTGCAGTATGTCTTGCTTTGTCTCTGGAAAAAATGGAAATAACTTATTAATAATAGAAACTTAATGACACCCATACACGCATGCACACACACACAAACACACACACACACACACACATATATATATATATATATATATATATATATATATATGTATATATATAGAGAGAGAGAGAGAGAGACATAGATAGATAGATAGATAGATAGATAGATAGATAGATAGATAGATAGATAGATAGATAGATAGATAGATAGATAAGGTTTATATTTAGAACTAATGACAGCTGGAATTGGTTGGTCACGGGTCATCTCAAAAGATCTACCGAGAGCACCTTAATGGTAGCCCAGGAACAAGCCACCCGCACATATTTTAGCATATATATATATATATATATATATATATATATATATATATATATATATATATATATATATATATATATATATATATGTGTGTGTGTGTGTGTGTGCATGTGTGCGTGTGAAAGAGAGGGTATTGACTTAATGACAGACTCAAAATTTCGGATTTACACTTATATACAGTGCTCGAACCCTTCTGATGTCGGGCTTTAAATAATAATTGAATAAAATATTTCTTAATAAACTGTAAAAGCGACATAGTAACCATCTATAGGCATAGAATAAACTTTACTTTAGAATAGCTACAAACATAACAAATAAATAAGTTAAAATATTTTTTGAAGTGTTCCCGAATCTCTAAGCGGCTACGAAGGCATAACCCACTAAAAACTTCAAATATATAATATTTGTATGACATTTAAATTGTATGTATAAAACTTTCTGGGAAAAACAATGCAAATGGTCCCGAAACTCTCTAAGTTCCCCTCTAACTTAAGGGAGATATGAGGGCCGAATATCTTTTAAAAGTTAAATATATTCTATGTTGATGAAATGTAAGTCATTTGTATAAAGTTCTCCGTGGAAGACACACGAAGTGGTTCCTAATCTCGACGTTACCCTCTACGTGCCGAATATCTCCGGGCTCCCACTTTTAAGTGGACCATGGTGACAGAACCCCCTTAAAACTTCAAAGACGCATATCGGATTTTAATGAAATTGAAACCATATGTATGACACTAATTCAGAAAGCTTTCCTCCATTTCAGTTTCTTTCAACTATTTTAGGTGGCGAAACTGAGAGAGGTGAAGTAAAAAACAACAACAAAGGAAGTAGTATGGTGTTATGAACATTATAAGAAAGTACATCGTTCGTAGTGATCTTCATTCAATCCCGAGCAACAGCGTGTCTTCCTGCTAATATATATATATATATATATATATATATATATATATATATATATATATATATATATATATATATATATATATATATATATATATGTTGGTGATTTCATTATTCCATTATTGCTACAAAATATATATTGTTTCATTAGCGTTCATAATGAACGCCAACTCTTCAGGCATCAACGGAATTTAAATGCCTACAACTTTAAATTCAACCCCAACCGGAAATTGAAGATGCATAAGAGGGAGGGGGGACGAAGACGGGGCTCAGCCTTTTGCTCTGAATTTTCATTGAGCATTCTCATAAACCCGGTTTCAACTTCCTTCGGATTTATACCCCCTGGATATTTGTAACAAGTTAATTATATATATATATATATATATATATATATATATATATATATATATATAGATATAGATATAGATATAGATATATATATATATATATATATATATATATATATATGTATATATATATATATATATATATATATATATATAACATAGATCTAGTGTAAAATGTATTACATGATCATTTATTTACACTCCTAGAGTTCAACATAACAACTGTTTATGTACGATCGTTTCTGAGACATTTCTTTATTAATATCGGTGGCCTTCATCAGTACAGTGTTTAGACACCAGTTTAAAAGCGTACAGACAGCATTAGGGCTATAAAGTTTAATACTCCCAATTATACAGCAAATTAGAAATAATGAGTGAAGTAGGAGTAATATATATATATATATATATATATATATATATATATATATATATATATATATAATTTATTTAGATACTGTATGTTACATAATCCAGCAATGTACCGCGGTTTCATCCAAAAGGGCAGATTTAGACATCTTTAGTAAATCTCCGTGCCCAGTGGAATCATCGGCAAGCTGAAACGATTGTAGTTACGGCTATATAGTTCGCCGTTTGTGTTTGTGAGATTAGGGTGCTAATCTCACAAACCCAAACGGCAAACTATATAGCCGCCCCTTTCGTATTTTTCAGGTATAACAATAACATTACAAAAAGAACAGATAAATAAATAAATAAATAAAACTTGCTAGGGAATAAAAGGAAGGCCTTTCATACACGAAATAACATCGATCTTCCTTAAGTCTTAATTAATATCTATCCCACACCGTTTTTTTTTTTTCGGGGACCACCTCAGAGATACACCGTTTTCTGTCTTTGTTGACGCCATTCCCTGTGTCGGGCGTGACTACAATCGTTTCAGCTTGCCGATAATTCCACTGGGCACGGAGATTTACTAAAGATGTCTACATCTGCCCTTTTGGATGAAACCGCGGTACATTGCTGAAATATGTAATATACAGTATCTAAATAAATTATATTAGCTCTCTTTTATGATCGAGCACTTTATTTGATTTCTTTTCATATACAACCTGACACACTATATATATATAAGTATAAATTTTTATTTATACAAACATTATTGGTTACATATGTGCATACATGTTTCGGTTGCACTTTTCCCAGAAAGTCAACCTCATCAGACCAAGAATTTTCGAGAAATGGATGGATTTTAAGAATTTTCTCTCCTAAATAAATCTTTTTTTATTTAAACAGCTCTACTTGTTATTGAGCACTATTTATAAACACTTGAGTTTCTACGGATTTACATTTACAGAAACTAATACAATACATGTACGATATATATATATATATATATATATATATATATATATATATATATATATATATATATATATATATTTCATGTATCCACATAAAATATTATAAGGAGATATCATTTTTTATGTGTCAGTTTTCAGTATTTACTTCAACAGTGCTCGATACGTAAGTAGAGCAAGGTAGTAAGCAATGAAAATATATATGGCAATCAAGCTACACAGAGGCTCCCGTGTTTCATCCCCGGGGGGAATCGTCAGGCTAAATGCATGGAGTTATTTTCAGGTGTTTTTATATACGTGGCTTGCTAGTTAACCAATATATATATATATATATATATATATATATATATATATATATATATATATATATATATATATTAGACTAACCGTAACACGCTGGGTTACAAAACCACTATAACTATTTGTCCACTTCGACTTCATTCGCCAATTCATATACTGTGGTATATCTGTTAATAAATTCTTCTTCAATAACTACGATAATATAGACGTAAAGTTGTTTTGCCCTCGTATCTCACTATGGATACTGCTCAATTTATTCCTTTTATGTTGTTCTACTATGTAATTTAGTTTCAAGGAACGTTTTTGTCATCGGTTATTCTTTTCTAATCATTACTTTCAGCCCCGTTTATTTGATGGTATCCTCTTCCAGAATGATCCGATATTTCTATTTTCACGTTTACCAAGTGCCATCAGCAGCTATAAATTGGATGGTTCTTAATTGTTTTGAGCCGCCATTTCTTCATTTCAACTAGTACAAACATTATCATTCCAAATTTCATTCTATTTCTTTGCCTAAAAGTTCTCATAATTATTAATGCTATTTATATAATAATAATAATAATAATAATAATAATAATAATAATAATAATTATTATTATTATTATTATTATTATTATTATTATTATTATTATTATTATTATTATTATTATTGCTTTCCTTGAAATTGACAATAAACCTCATCATGATTCTGTACCCTTCCAGTGAAGTCTTAGAAAACAGTGAAAGTCGCTCTCCGGTAATGATGTAAAAAAGAAGGACGCGACGAAAAGAGAAGAAGTGTCAAGTATCTTGGGTTTAGTCTGCGGAATGGAGAAGACGTATTTTCGGAGATCTCCTTTTCTTCTCCATTAGGGCGGGGAGAATAATACTGTGTATTAATATTGTGTAATGCTAATAGTATGTAATACAACTGCACTAAAACCATTATTAAAACCTAAAGCAAAAATGAATGCTGTTGTTATTAGACGCGCTCTGTTAACTCGTATACAAAAGAACAATTACAAAGGCTGTTTCGAAGAAAGAGGAAGAGAGTGACAGACAACTCTACAATTGTTGCCACTACGTATTATGTTCTAAGTCTACACAATACGACCCACCTGTTTACGTGGTGAAGATTCGCTCGACTATGTTACACTAACCCTACTCGGTATTTCCATAATTTCAGACGGTCTAGACCCATTGTCTGTTGTACTACTGTGTATTTCTTTTTTTTATTCATGAGCGAGGGGCGTCAGATTATAGCACTACTCCTATATATCTGTATAAGCTGTTTCAGTTTCCTTGGGTTCGTCTTGGTATATTTTATCTATACTTCTGTGTTTACAAAGTGTTATTTCATTTCAACTTACTCGTAGTTGGTTAGTGGTTTCCGCACTCTTTGATTTTTCTGAATTTAAAAATTATTATTATTATTATTGTTGTTATTATTATTATTGTTGTTGTTGTTGTTGTTTTTGTTTGTTAATTGCAATAATTAATTTTATTTCTTTTTTACAGGTAAGTGTTTCAATTCACCTTTATGATTACGGAATATAAAGCCTGGATGAAAATTGCATTTCTCTGGATTAAGGTAAAAAAAATTGAATTGTAAGAAAAATACATTTTCTTTGTATTTACAAAATAATAATTATGGAAATAAATTTGATATCATGATCGAAGTTCACAAGATTTATATTTTAAATTCCAATTAAAGTAAATTCTCGTGTCAATTCTTGCGGGCAGGTGCCAAAGTCGTACAACATAACGATGAGCTATAGTTGTTTCTTTTTTTAAATTTTAATTCCCATAAACAAATGTAATGCACGGGGGTAACTAGAATGTAAGTGGAATGAGTTACTCTTTTATATGTGTGTGTGTGTGGGGGGGGGGTTGAATACGAATGAACTGGTTCCATCTTGTAAAGGAAGACAATTAGAATACAAATGAAATTGTGTTCTCTTGCAAGGATAGCCATGTAGACTACAGAAGAGGTTAATAAATTATTATTATTATTATTATTATTATTATTATTATTATTATTATTATTATTATTATTATTTGTACTCACTAGGCGTTCTTACACAGGTCACCAGTGATTGCTCACCGACAACCGGTGGTATTCCCTGGAGTCTGAGCGACAACAAGTCTCCCCAGATTTCCAGTACTCTCCACCTCCTTTCGATGGCCACCGCAAATAACCCTGCAGTATCGCAACAGCCGTTTACCATTGATTTCTCGCTGATAAAGACCATTGGTCTTCTCTGGGATTTGGGTGGCATTATTATTATCATTATTATTATTATTATCATTATCATTATTATTATAATTATCATTATCATTATCATTATCATCATTATTATCATCATTATTATCATCATTATTATCATCATTATTATTATCATTATTATCATCATTATTATTATCATTATTATTATCATTATTATCATTATTATTATCATTATTATTATTATCATTATTATTATTATTATCATTATCATTATTATTATTATTATTATTATTATTATTATTATTATATGCACTTACTAGGATTTCTCACACGAGTCACAAACGATCACTTGATATGCAACATTTTTAGAATGTATTTTTAAAGAAAAGGAAAGAAAATTAAAAAAATAAATAAATGTAGGTTCTTATTTCATTTAAATTTTGACACTCCAATTTTGGTTTAAAGGATCTATTTCATCTCCCGCCAAAATAAACAACAACAACAACAACAACAACAACAACAACAACAACGACAACAACAACAACAACGACAACGACAACGACAACGACAACAACAATCAAAACAACAATAAAACATTTTACTAATTTTGCGTGCACACGCTTTTTTATCACGTTAGTTTTGTGTTCGATCTTTGATCTTGTCGCTGTTTCTCCATCATTCACACATACAAAAAAGACACACTCTCTTTTTTTTGCTTTATATTCACACTGTATCGTACCTATCTTCCTATCCCCGTTCTTGTCTCTCTCATTCATTGACTGTTTCAAATACGCATCCACTTATATTACAAAAATTAAGTCGACAGAAAATCATCGAAGAAGCATTTCAGTCCATTTAAAATCATTCCGATTGAAAATCGACGCAAAATATCGATTTGCTTTTGTTCTTCAAATAGACATTCAATAGCCTTTCTTGACTTCAAAAGCAAAAAGAATCTCAACTTCAATAAATTGAATGGAAAAAAAAACGTGTATGTCATATTTTTCTACTTTCATTCTTCTTAGCAATAGTAGTACAAAGAAGTTTATGATGATATTCATTTGAATCTGTACTACATTGACAAAAGGGAAAGGATAGAGAGATATCTATGCATCAATATATCTATCTATACCAGCATGCTCATGGCTATCAACAAAATTATATATATATATATATATATATATATATATATATATATATATATATATAATATATATTATATATAGAGAGAGAGAGAAAGGGAGATAGATAGATAGAGAGAGAGAGAGAAAGAGAGTGAGAGAGATAGAGAGTGAATGAGGGATATATATATATATATATATATATATATAGAGAGAGAGAGAGAGAGAGAGAGAAAGATAGATAGATAGATAGATAGATAGATAGATATGAACAAATTGAGATCTATAGCTATGCATCAATATATCTATCTATGCCAGCATGCTCATAGCTATCAACAAAATTATATATATATATATATATATATATATATAGAGAGAGAGAGAGAGAGAGAGAGAGAGAGAGTAAGATAGATAAAGAGTGAATGAGGAATATATAGATAGATAGATAGATAGATATATAGATAGATAGATAGATAGATAGATATGAACAGGCAGACAGATAGATAGATATGAACAAATTGAAATATATAGCTATCAAATGAAGATACCGGCATAGAAATCTATAAAAATACTGACATATATAGATAACTAGTAACATAGATATATACCTATTTCTGTGCATAGCTATCTATTTATTATAATCTTGCGTACATGTTTGTGTGAGTGCAAATTTAAAGCAAATGTAGATATGAATCTTCCGAAAATACTTTGTAGAATATTTACCGAAATTACAATTGATGGGTCACGTTACTAATGTCGCAGTTGAATAATTGTTACGCTACATGCAAAACGAAAAGGACAAATTCAAATACATCAAAAAAATAACTGATTTTGTCCAGAATATTCATTAGTGCATTATTTTCAAGGATAAATTTCAAGGCTAGAAATAAATTTGAGTTTAAAGGCAATTTTTTGTGAATTACCTGTTTGTAAAAGGTTTTATAATATTTTGACACAATCTAGCAGCTCGCATTACTTTTGTTAAGGTCCTGGTGGTGACCAACTATATTGGACTGTTAGATGCCGAATCCAATCTATACTCCCCGAGTTCTACTCGCCGAATTTACCTCTATGGCGTCGAGCACGGTTTTAGGCCTTACTGATCTCGTATCATCTTGTCGGTTCTTGCAACCCGAACGAAACATCTTGAGTCACCTAGCACTGTACTGTCGCACTGTAAACGTCTTCACCTCCACCTGTCACGTGTCGTTCAAGTTTAATCGTTTGTTTTAGTTAACGATCCATACGACAAGCATTCGCCAGCCCCATGTTGTTCTTTTATCACGGAAAGCTGCAATCATCGAACGATAGTCTGATCCGTGTCGGTTGATGGACTGAAACGAGGCATCCTAAATTTAAATTATCAACACAGTCATAGTGTCACAGTCGATCAGTTTAGTTACAGAACATCAATACAACTTATATAAACATGATAAAGGAAATTCCTTCCATTGTTTTTTTGTTGCAAGCGTTAAAAAGAGGTGACCAGGTGTAAAAGGGAGGTGGTGTAATGATCTGGTGCATTATTTAATCTAAACTTGCAGAAAGACTTTAACCTCAACGAAAACTAAAACCACAAAACAGTATGAAAATTGTCGGTAGAAATTCAACGAAAATAAACTACCATAACAGTTGTGAGAACGAATTAATTTTATTGTCTGTCATTTGCAGACCAATGTCAGTATACGGAATTATGTTTGTTCACTGTTCTCCTCGTTGCCATTTCGTTTAAGACCATAAGATTATTTAGTCTTGGTATTAACTCTCAATAACCATTCTGGAACTATTTTACGAAAGCAATTCATTAAAAAAATAAATAAATAGTCAACACTATTTCGTAAATTCATTAGCCATTTTCTTTTGGTAACATTTAAAAAAAAATCTATTTTTAGTTTGTATTATTTGGATTATTCGGACTACTGTTCTCATCTTGGATGTTATTCTTACAATGTTTAGGCCGATGTAACCTCCGTCCTTCTTCAGGTGTATCTTGTTGAACTCGGGAATCTTTATGTCAAACTCGGGAATCTGTAGAGAATTTCGAACGGAACTCTTTTATTTAATCCACGAGGGTAACATGCTCTCGTTCCGTCAGCCATGACCGGGTAGAATTCTTAAGTAATAAGTAATTTTAGTCTTAGTATCGCCCGCACTGAGGATTGAACCTTCAACCTCCAGAAGACTGTCACTTAGAACTGATTATTAGTTAGCATTCATATCCAGGGAAGACAATGGAAGTGGTCCCGAATCTCTACGTTAGCCTCTATGTGCCCAATATATACGTACCCCCCACCTCTAAGTGGCTCATGGGGACAGAACCCCCTTAAAACTTAAAATGTGTATATCCGATTTTAATGAAATAAGACACTAATTCGGAATTTTCCAACATTTCAGCTTCTTCCAGCTATATTAGGGTTTGAAATGGGAAGAGGGAGTCAGTAAAAACAAAGGAAGCAATATGGTGTTATGAGCATAGTGAAAAAGGTACATAGTAGTGATCCTCATTCAATCCCGAGCAACGTCGGGTTTTCCTGCTATTATTATAGAAGAGTTGTTGTTGTTGTTGTTGTTGTTGTTGTTTTACGGCATGTCAACCTTATTGCATTATCTAATGTCAAAATTAAATGATTTATTTAAAGATGTATTGCTATTTTAGCCATAGTTAGAGAAAATGGAGTCAGTGCCATCCCTTCCCCAACTGTATTAGTGAACGTGAGACCCAAATAGATCTCGTTTTGCATGTTATTCTCACAACGTTTCGTCGATGTATCTTCCGATCTTCTTCGGGTACGTCTTGTAAGAATCAAGAATTTTTACGTTGAACTCGGGAATCTGTACAGAATTTCGAACGGAACCCATTATTTAATCCACGGGGGTAGCTTGCTCTCATTCCGTCAGCCATGGCCTGGTAGAAGTCTTAAGTAATTTGTAATTGTATTCTTAGTATCGCCCGAAGACCAGAAGACTGTCACTTAGAACTGATTATTACTTAGCACTTATATCCGTTACGCCACAGTAGTCCGAATAATTCAAATAACACAAGTAATACAAATGATCAATCATCTGTACTTTTGTTTTTCTAAATATTGATTACGTAGAAATGTTGGATATTATTTTTTTTACTTACACGATATTCAAGCAACTGAAATAAAGTAGGAGAAACCGAAACTATTTTCATTAAGCATTTCGCACTTTTTTTTTTACCAATGACCTGAGACATTCGTGCTATTTTGTCTCATTCAGTGATTTATAAAGTGTGAAAAGTGTTGTTTTTTTTTTCAGACATCGGATTAGTTCTTCGCGTTGCATACAGATTAAATTGCGTGACAGCAAACGATAAGCGAATCGATAGAACTTTTAATTTGTTATAACAATTCTCTAGTGTTAGTTTTCATACGTTTGACTGAGAAACAACTCAGCGTAACATTTTTTGTTCTTGATATTTTGAAGATGTTTGATTACCGGCTCAAGGGGAAGAGAGTTGAAATAAGAACGCGTATTCTTAAGGCGGATATTTTGCAGAAGATACCCGCCACTAATGGAGAAATAAGTTTTGTAAAAATAAAAATAGACCCGCCAGTCATACGCACTGCGCGCACATGCCCTTGACTTACTTTTGTGAGTCCTTTATAAAGAGTGGGGTTAAGGGGTAGTGTTCGTATCCCCACGCTAAGATCGATGAAACCCTTATTTCTCACCATATAAAATGTAGAATAAATGCCACTGTGGAACGCATCACGGAATGGTGGACAGCTATCTGCGTGAGTTCATATGGAGGCAGAAATATAAAGGAAACGATCTTTTTATGAAAATACTCACTGACATGAATGAATTCCATACTCTTCAGTGAGTAATGAATGTTTTTTTTACTACAACTTGTTTGTCTGTTTTTAGATTCGGCGGGGCTTTGCTACAAAAAGAATCCCCTAAGGTGCCTCCATTTTTATAGAGATACATTGATGCATTTCAAACTAAAACTTAAACAGAGCGGCAACTAGGTACACCCAGAAAAGAGGATGAAATGTCAAACTTGAATAATAATGTCGTTCGGAGATTCAATTTGACTATCGTTTGCAAGTTACTTATGAAAACTTTGAAAGAATATTGGCATCACCAAACTCATGAAACCTTCAAATACAGTCAAACATTGGTTCATGAATGTCTCAGAACTGGAAGAATTCGGATTTCGAACAAAAAATTCAAGCTGGAATTGCCTCGGTTTTCTAACAAAATTTTGATTCTTGAACCACGCCCGCATACCGTCTGATGAAACGGTAAGAGTTCTGTGGAACATTGACATTCCTGGAATTGTAAATGAAGATCTGGGTTTTTAAATCGATCTGGGCTTTTACTTTTTTAATCTTTTTTTTTTTTGTTATTACATGGCTGTATACCTGCATGTACTACCTAAAAATTAATCTATATATATGAATCAACAAATAAATATTCATGAGAAAATATGACTCGGTTTTCTAACAATTAGGTTTACGAAAAGTTTTACAGAACGAATTATATTCGGAAAACGAGGTTTCACTGTATATTTTAAAACCAAAGTTGCTTTTTTTTTGTTTTACTGCTTTTTTTTTTGTTTTACTGCTTTTTTTCCGTCACCAAAACATGACGCGGAACAAAATGGCGACAAGTTACTTAGAGAGGCTGTTTTCGACAATTCAGAGAATTTTTAACTTTTAAATTTCAACTCTTAAAAACAATTTGTTTACCAATCTGCTCAATTCTGTTAAACGATATGTTTAAATAGTTTTTAAACTTATCGCTTTCAGGTATATACTCTCTCTTTCTCTCTCTCTCTCTCCCTCTCTCTTTCTCTGTCTCAAACAAAGTCAATCACTGATGAAATCGATTTCAGACACTGTCCCAGTCACAGTCCGTAAAAAGAAAATATATTGTAAAACCGTAAATGAATATATTTTACATATATTTTAAGCGAGAATAAATAGAAATTGTTACAGTCTTAGAAAGTATTCTTCTAAATAAACGATAATTATTAATAAACATTGAATAACTGAATCAATTCTGTTTTGCGTATCAACTTTGATGACACTTATGTGACACTTATATTTGTTGTGGCTAATTCATGTTGATGGTCGAAGTATGCTCCATTATGGGTGGAGCACTGGTCCACTAAGCGTAAAGCAACATTCTTAACCTGAAATTAGAATTGAATCCTCACGGTTATCAGTATCGTAAAATGGTTTAAATTCATTTATAAGCTACATATTTCTTCCACTCATAGTAGCAGGCTTGTTAATTCAGAGAGTAGAGAGTGGACATGAAAGTAGTCACGATTGGTAGCGACTGGCGTCTCGGTTTCGAATCCCGGGGTTACTACGCTCGGTACTTCTAGACCAGGGGTGGGCAAACTTTTCAGAGCAAGGGCCACATTAAAAAAAAAAAATTTACTGGGCCGCTTAGTATATTTTCCAATATAATTGATATCTGAAATAACCGAAATATATGGATTGCAAAGCGAAAATGCAATCATTTTTCATTTACTAGCATTTTAAATAGCCGCATAAACTCCATTGGCATGCCGCATGCGGCCCGAGGGCCGTAGTTTGCCCACCCCTGTTCTAGAATACCTATACGTTGTGAAATGGCAAAACAGTTGTAGATTGTCATATATATAGTCATCCACAGACAGCTGTTTCGTAACACACACAGACTTACACACATCTCGAGTGTCTTCGGTCTCTCTGTACAAGTATTTGTCAAGACAATCTGACATGATGATACTTCCCTCTACAGGTAAACCCTTACCAAATATTCAAAATAACATAGTATTCGAAGTCCAAAATATGATCCTCTCGACACGGCTATACACTGGCTAATACGAGGAATGGTGCACCTTTTCCAAGTAATGTTACCTCAAGTAACAGCACTTAGCTGAATACTCCACCAGACTAGATGGATTCTTGTCTTGGAATGCGGTAAGACCAAAAGACCACAAGAAAATATACAATAACATAATTAACTGGCCAATTGGGGATAGGAAAATTAATGTCTTTACTATCTCAATGTTTGACAGGAAAATGAGAACTTTGATAAGATATTCGAATATCCATGTATCTCATATAGAGCTCAAGTATTAGCCGCAGGAAGGGGCCCCTTGATTTCTGAGAACTCTGACTGACGTAAAATGAAACAAAAAATATATAAGACTGAATAAAATGATTAATACAAATAAACGGTTTAAACGTGCTTTATTTTCCATATATATACGCTATTCATATATATATATATATGTATATATATATATATATAGTCTGCATGTGGGTATATATATATATATATATATATATATATATATATATACACCCACATACAGACTGTTTCCCTGTATCACAGCTCTCAGTGCGGCTAGACCAGCTAGTGCCTCAAGCCAGGACTGAAACTCAACCGTCGAGCTGACATTCGGCGCCTCTACCCCTGCGCTATCATACGACACTGACTGAATGTAAGTGATATTTCAATATAAACATTGTCTAGTGGCGGGAGCTCGAATTAGTTTTACCCAATGAGCTATGCCTTAAAGCTAATGGCAGTTGGCGATACCCTTACAAATATCCACACACAGACTGTTTTGCTGTATCACAGCTCTTCAGTGCGGCATATATATATATATTTCCAAAACATATAGACAAATATTTAAGTTTCTCCGCATTTCGACGAAAGCACAAGTGTAACATCATTCATAATCAAGGCAAAAAAGCTCTCAACCAACATTAGAACCCCTTCTCTTATTGCAACTTTTAAAGAGAGAGGATTTTTGTTGCAAAATATTGTGATGATTAACAATAAGTTTTTTAAAATCCTCTATTGCGCCTTGCCTGCTCTTTCTGACCCCTTTTTAACAACGAGGAGGGCGGTTCTAGGATACCCTGTGACTATAAAAGACACGTAGTATTTTTTTCTTCTTTCCTACTCAATATCGACGCCTGTTTTTGTTTCTCTTGGCCTTTTGGCTAAGATCAAAGTGTAGTATCTGTTCCGATGGATACTGCACGCTGTCCTGTGCAGTTCTAGGAGGTATACCCTCCCAGGATTTGTCTCCCCTCTTTGGGGAGGAGTGAGTTTATTGCTTACTGTCTGAGGTGCCCCTATCGGGGAATGCCGACGGGGCTGCCCAGGCAATTTTTAAATGGCCAGAGTACTCACCTCTCGAGCGCTGGCTTATCTAATCCCACTTTCCTGACCTTGTGTCACATCTTACCTTGTGGGAGGTAGATAAATAAAACTTGGCCTTTTTGCTAAGATCAAAGTGTAGTATCTGTTCCGATGGATACTGCACCCCATAGACTGGTATTGTCTTGGCCTTCGGGGCTTGATTTACGCCTGTCTGTGGGTCTGTCCTGTGCAGTTCTAGGAGGTCCACCCTCCCAGGCTTCGCCTCCCCTCTTTGGGGAGGAGTAAGTTTATTGCTTACTGCCTGAGGCGCCCCTACTGGGGAATGCCAACGCCCCGTTGGCATTCCCAGGCAATTTTTAAACCCCACTTTCCCGACCCGACCTTGGGTCACATCTTACTTGTAGGAGTAAGATAAAAACTGGCCTTGTGCCTAACTCCTGGAGAGGAGTAAATCAATACTCAATATCGACACCTACAAACATTTAAATCTTATACTCCCTCCCCTCCTCTCCCTTTCTATAAAAAAAACTTCCCTAAAGATTACATCGAAATATTCGATC
>OY744537.1:9163537-9256037 GCA_963556195.1 Sepiola atlantica | reverse complement strand
ATTATTATTACTATTATTATTATTACTATTATTATTACTATTATTATTATTATTATTTGCAACGAGTTTGTTTCTGTGCACAACGTGGAGTCAAGAAGGCGTAACGCTACTTTCAAGTTTCTACCTTTACCTTTTTCTAATGGCAAACAAGCAGCATTATATATATACATATCTCTCTCACTCTCTCTCTCTCTCTCTCTAAATATATATATATATATATATATATATATATATATATATATATATATATATATATATATATATATATATAAAAGGTTATATTGTTTATACCGAAACCACTTTGGACAAGTAGAATCAGTTGAGGCTTAATATGCGATAAAACCTGACACCAAATCTTACATTCGTAGTTTTCACCATCATTTGATGGAACATAAAAAAATCTTCATCTGAAATTAATTAAATAAAACATAATCCATTTCAAAAATCTTGTGGAAAATTGTGTTATGTTGGTACTAAACACAGAAAAAGAGTACGAAAGCCACCACGTGATTCTAGTCCTCTCTGTATTAAATTTCATTAATATTTCCGTTATTCCTCAAAGATTTTATACCGAAAATTTTTATAATATGATTACAATTTATATTTATACACAGTACTTTGGTGGGTTACTCCTTCAAGTAACACTGCCATAATATCGAAGAATTGGAAAGATTTCGATTGATAATTAATTTTCTTGAAATTACTATAAACGTTACGAATAACATTTCAGCTATTAGGGCGTGCCCAAGTGCATATTTTCAAAATTTACCCGCCCTAATATATATATATATATATATATATATATATATATATATATATATATATATATATATATATATATATGTATATATATATATAGTAAGCAATGAAAATATATATGGCAATTAAGCTACACAGAGGCTCCCGCGTTTCATCCCGGGGGGAGGGGGAATCTTCAGGCTAAATGCATGGAGTTAGTTTTGTCAGGTGTTTTTATATACATGACTTGCTAGTTAACCCATCAGATTCTTTGTTGTTCCCTCAGCCAATCGTTGGGCTTCCCGCGAACAAAGGCTTTGTTGGTGACGCTCCTATACCTATCCTATTTTTTGTTAACAGTGGATTTTTCTATATCCTGTTTCCTTTGTTGTGTCAATATAGCGGGCGAATTTATTTTAACACGTGGTTTCTTACGTATCGAGCACTGTTGAAGTAAATACTGAAAACTGATACATAAAAATTATATCATTAAGTACTAATATATATATATATATATTTATATATATATATATGTATATATATATATATATATATATATATATATATATATATATATATATATATATATATATATATATATAGGCTGGACCAAAATGATTTGACACCTTTAGAGGTTTAATAAAAGCACAACATTAGAAATAATGAAAAGAAAACATCTATTTTCTGAATGTACATATAATGCCATTTTATTTCAGTAAGTTTTTTTTTATTAAATCAGCTAAATGCTTCCCGTCATTGTCAGTACACGCCCATGAAAGTAATCAATAACTCTATGCATAATTTCTGGTGGAATAGTTCCTATTTTCACACAAATTGAACGTTTTAATTCATAAATAGGTCGAGTGCGATTACTGAATACTTTTGATTTTAAATATCGTCACAAGAAGAAATCACACGCAACTTAGATCAACGCGCAAATAAATCAAATGATCAGGGAACTTCCAGACGTTCATTGGGAATTTTAATGGAGTTGTTCGATGATCAATTGATTTCTTTGCACAGTAATCTTGGTTGGACCGCAAGTTCCCCTGATTTGAACCCGTGTGATTACCAATTGTGCTTAAAGATAATTTTGTTTCAATCAAAAATAAATAAATTCATAATTCCTTAAGAGAAGTGTAAAAGCGATCCAAATAGTTAAAAATAAAGTTCAGAAAAAATATTCATGATCTGTTTGTGTCCATTTATTATTACAAAGTATGAAGCGTCTGTAAAAATGTTGAGATTATCTATTGTTTTTTAACTACATCAGTTAAACCTCCATTTGATAATTGCGTGTACAGCGAAGAAAATGCTTTATCTATGGTAAAAATAGGATTAAAACTAAACTCTTCTGTCTCGATGACAAAAGTGCTTGCGTTACAAGGAATTCATAGTGAAGAAACGTCTGCGCGATCATCAACAACACTTTCTCCTAAAACGCCACTCTTTAAATCCACATGAAAGATTTCAAGACAAACGGAAACAGTTCTTTTAGAAGGACTCATATTATTTCGGCGTTCTCCTTCTCCTAGACTAGTTACTCTGCCAAGGCTTGAAAGTCTAATCTATACTACTACTTAACTAATAGTTGGCGTATATGGATTCATACCTTTCTCCATGTACAAACTAAAACGATTTTATCTTGTTTCAAACGTTTTACTAGCAGTTTTAAACACTTTGTAGACATTTTGGTTGACGCAAAACATAGCTACTAAGAATTAATTATAGTAAAATTATTTTCCTTTATCTAAATCAATAATTTATTTGTTTAAATTACCAGCGTCCTTTTAATTCATATTTTATTTCAATCGAACAATGTTTGTATAATTACATTGTTCTGTCCGAATACAAACATTTTTTTACTAAAATATCGTAAAAATTAATCGTGTTATAGAAAGGTGCATTTAAAATTTGGGACAGAAAAGAATATGAAAATTTAATAATTAAACAATTCAATTCTACCTTTCACCGGCGGCAAAATTATGGCTAATTTAGAATAAAGAATAAGTAAAAAATAATCAGGGCAAACCGAACCCTTTCAGTTTTGCTAGACGCGATCTGTTAAAGAATTAAACAATCCCGAAGTTTAAAAAAAGAAATGCCTGCGGATATTCTACTAATAACTACTAATAACTTATAATATAAATGATTGTTGTAAGTCTATCAAGCCAGTGAAATCTTGTTGTTGAAAGTGAAGCTGTCAGCCAATTGTGTTCCACACGAATTCTACCATAATTAAACGAATCTACTTGAGGTTTAGTGTCACGGTTTCCACTGGTAAAACCAATATCTAAATATTACACCATTTGTTGCTGCTTTTCGTTTTAGGCGCACTTTTTCTTGTCTCGTAACAATTTAGTTGTGCAAATCGGCTGAGTGCCAAATCTTCAAAATAAAGAGATGTATGCCCATCGACATTTTCTCTTCGCCCTTGCATCGTATGTCGACATAACCACAAAGTTAGCGAACATGATAGCTTGGTGGCCAAGGTCACCGCTCGTTGGTACAATTTAGAAATTTATTAACATACAGGTTGACCCAAATTAAATGCCACCGAGTGAATCGTTAATGAACTGCACAATTCTTTCTAAAATGCAACCATATTTTGTAAAACTAGACTTCAGTTTATGCCTGACTTGCCCACCAAGTTTCAGTCACGAATGTCTATCAGTTGTTCGTTTTATCGCCATTCAATAATCACAGCTGGATACGATGTACAGAATTGTCAATAATTCGGATACACTTTTCTCTTCTCTGATTTTGGCTGCGGCGGCCATCTTAATTCCAGGAAGTGTATGGGAATTGTTTTAATACGCTTTATCTTCGAGATAACTCTCATATGAACATCTTGGGAATTTTTTTTTATGGAAGTCGCTCCAGACAAGGCACTAGATGTAAGGAGCTTAAAAAACTACTTCAAGGTAAAAAAACAAATCTAGCAACGATAAGTGTTAGATGGGTAGATTCCGACCCAGAAAACAGCAATTTTTCCCCCTTTGTCAGAAGCATCGTTCGTGGACTGTGAGGACTAAAGGACAAAATAAAGGAAGCGAGAGTTACGAGGCTGACGAAAGTAAACTCAAGGTCCACTTTCTACTCTCCTAAATTATGGTCCGGTTAGTGTGAATCACATTCAGGGCCACATCTCTCTTCTGAGACGATTACCAAGGTGTTTTCTTACATCAATGAACGATAATAGAATAAAGACTGTTGAGTATCCATCACAGGAAATTGGAGGATAAGTCAGGTATAGATTTAAGTTTGTCTGTACCAAATATGGTTGGTTTGCAGAAAGGGTTGTGAATTTTATTAACGATTCTATAGGTGGCATTTTTATAGGTCATCCTGTATTTATGGGGAATTTTGAAACAAGTAATTGTCGCTTCAGCAGAAAATGCCTGTTGCTTTAGTTTAAATCCGTTTCAACATTTGATGAGGGACTCATTTCACAGCAGACAAGCGTCAAAATTTAGTAGAATAAAAAATTCTTTCTTTCTTCGAAATAATGAAAGAATTTAGTAGAATAAAAAATTCTTTCTTTCTTCGAAATAATGAAAAAGTTTAGTAGAATAAAAAATTCTTTCTTTCTTCGAAATAATGAAAAAGTTTAGTAGAATAACAAATTCTTTCTTTCTTCGAAATAATGAAAAAAATTAGTAGAATAAAAAATTCTTTCTTTCTTCGAAATAATGAAAAAATTTAGTAGAATAAAAAATTCTTTCTTTCTTCGAAATAATGAAAACATGAGACGTTAAGCTGGACGAGAACCTGGGAATCACGATTCTAAAAGTACAGGTCAGAGATTCTATCTTCCTCGCTCATCATTCAGTTTCTGATGGAGGAAAATTAAACTTTTCATCGGCATGATTTGCTGCGCCGATGATGTCGAGATTATGTCGTTTCACGCGTTAGTTTAGAACGAAACCAACAAGAAAAGAAAGATTTGCCGATCATGTGGTCAAAGAAAACAGATTTTATTTAAAGATAAATACAAAACCGTTTATCATTTTAAGACGAAGATAAAACGGAAGACAAAGTAAGCCTGTCTTGGAATTTTGTCGATTCGAAATTATTTATTTGTTTCAATTTGACGTGTGGTTACATTCAATGTATGTATTTTGAAAGTTGGCTAAATGTACACTTCACCCATCGGCAGGTGTGGACATATGTTCCCCATTCGATCGCCTCAGAAGCAAATCTCGATTAGCAGTAATTTATTTTCAAGCACAAAAGATGTCATACCATCTTCAATGACCTTTTGGCCTGTATTTTATAATTTTTGTAAAATGACTTTTAATATCTTGTCAAAATGTCTTTAAAATCTCATTGATGCAATTAGAACAGAACGGAAAGTGAAAAAGGTCGACGCAATTCGATTACCTCTTCGATTAGCGATGAGTGATTAGCAGTAAAACGTTCGTAAAAATAAAAACGAAACTATTTTTGATTTTGGAATTAAAAGGTTCTCAAAGCTGCGTAGAAGGTTCATAATTTGTATAATGGACTATGGAATCTGTTATGCAGAATTCGAATACTATCTTGGATTTATTGTGTTCAATTACGAACTAATTTTACTGGGGAAAGTATGTGCCACGATTTCACAATGTTATGGGTAAAAATAGCAACTTGCCGTCACTTTTCCGTATACAATTAAAAGAAATAATCGCTTAAATGTGATGTTAACAAATATCTTGATGTTCATTTCTCCACCCAGATTGTTCTCTATAAATCTGGCCCCTACGACAGTGGTCCTTTACATCTCACTGGCAATATTCCTTGTTTACTGTGAATAAAGTCTTTTTTAATTAATAAATAAGTATATGGTTTGACATCAAAAAATAAAACAACAGTAGATATCTAGTAAAATAGACCAACCGATGTTGCTGATCGTTTTCTGGTTTGTAAACGTTCGGTATCGATCGTCAAATTTATGATTACAGAAAAAAAATTCGAGAAATATTTTTCTCTTTTCTTTTTAATATTCAACAACTTAATCTTATATATAAAGTAAAGTCAGCCTGTCGCCCTATATGGGTGCTCGATAGCTTCAGTACTAAAAGTCACACACATAAATCTTTTCAGCCAGTTATTTCTGCGACATATTGTTCTATTTTATCAAAAAACACAATTTCTGTTTGGCTCGATTTTTGAGATTTTAATATTTGGTCCTGCTCGATATTTTTTTTTAATTGGTCACACATACAGGAAGTCATAGTATTTTACACTTTCATACTGATATCTACTACCACTGCCACTGACGTACATCGGGGAGACTTTTTTTTTTATTTATTTAAATTAATTTGGCTTATACACTACAATTTATACAGATGTTCTCTTTACCTGCTGTGTTCCAAGAATAATTTTGCTTTTTAAATAATCCTGGAACGACCGGTTCACGCGGATCGACATAAGACTGAACATAAAGAAGGCTGCGTACTTGACCATCAATAAAGCTGAGCGAGAAACTATTCAAATAGATGGTCCGGGTCTTCCCATGACAAGTGGTTTCAAATATCTCGACTCGACTATCAGCAGCGACATCACCGCTCGAATCTATGTTGCATGCTTGAAATGGCATACCGCTACTGGTGTACTCTCTTCCGAGATCTACCGTACTGTAGTACGATCTACTGCTTTGTACGGTTCCGGGTGTTGGCCGTCGATGAAGGGAGCAGAAAGAAGATTATCGGTCATAGAGACGAAGATGCTGCGTTTGATATCCGATCTTACCAGACTCAATCGTTACCGAAATGTGTATATTCGCCAGCGTTGCGACGTTAAGTCGATACTAGACACAATGATGGTAAAGCGTCTGTTTGGTACGGACATGTACTCCGTGCAAACGACCACACCGTTGCGATAACGGGATTTAAGATGAGGATCCCTGTGAAAAGAGCGAAAGGACGACCAAAAGAAAGATGATTAGATATCCTACACCAAGATCTCAAGGCGGCCGAAGAGGGAGAAATCCACTGCTAACTTCGCTGCGCGCGATAAACGATGGTATCTTCATCTTCATCGCCTTTCGATAGTTTGATGAGACAATGGACGCGAGAAATGACCAATGCTATAAATTTACAATGCCATTGACTCCCACCAGTGGTTGTGTTTTTTCATACCAAATCGAGGATACGTCCACGACAATCACTCCGACAGGATTTGGACCATTTAAAGTTAGGTGGCTTGTGTTCTGTCGAGCTTCGGTATGGTCCTGCGAAGTTCTAAGAAGTCGACCCCCAATGCTTTACGATGTCTAGAAAGGGTCAGTTAATTGCCTGGGAGCTTCCACCGAGGAATACCGACTTGACTACTGAGGCAGTTTTTGTAGGCCAGAGTGATCTTTCTATTGAGCACTGGCTTTTCAATCCCAACTTTCCGACATTGTGTACCATCTTCCCGCGGTGGGAGGGGGGTAAATGCTAATTCGCGATTCGTTGCCATAGTTACCAGCAACGAGAATACAAAAAAAAAGAAGGGTGTAAAGATTGTGTTTTCCGACGAGGAGAAAGGTTTAATTTGACATAGCATGTTGACAAGAAATAAAAGCGGGAGATGTATTTTTTTTTGTTTTTTTTATCAATTCCCTTTGCAGGTGTTGTTCATGCGAGAATTCATTTTTTCCCCATTCATCCATTTTTAATTTCCAATTCATTTTTGCATCATCTGAATGTCTTTTTCTTCCCGCTACGCTTCGTTGCCATAGTCGTTTGCCTTAATGGATGTTTGCACTTTTGTGAGGCGTTATCTTAGCCCCTTCCTTCTCTCCAAACGTGTCCGGGGAACAAATGTTCGCTGATGGCGCGTAGACGTTAGCTAAGCCGAAACGCCGGGTATAATGTTTAAACGAGAGAATGGCGATGGGAACAAAATCTTTTTTTTTAGAAGGACGATAATGCTGGATAAATGAGAAGCATTTCACGTTTTTTCGGATCAAAAATGTAAAAACGGATCAATAATAATTTCACATTATTTTAGAAAATAAATTTTACTTCATTTGAAAGATTATCACCTAACGTTTACCCTCTATTTTATAATAAATACCAATGTGTATTTATTTGTATCTATATAAATATCCATCTCGTCATGCAAAAGTTACTGAGTAAAAAACTGCCGGACAAAACCATTTCATGTGTTTGGGGTAAGAGGGAAATTAAAGTAAGAGGGAAATTAAATAATAAGTCAGACAACCCTTGTGGCCTGAAATAAATTCGAAAATAAAATCATTCACTCTATTTTTATAATGAAGAGGGTTTTTTCTCCTTTATTCTTTCTATACCGATTGATACGTTTTTCTTTTTTATTTTCCAGTTTAAGACGATTTTTTTCTCATTTCTTTTATTTAATTACTGATTTAGACGTTATTTTATACGAATATGAATATTAATGCGAACACTGGTGAAGCATGTTCCGTCATCTTTTACGATTTTAAAAGAACGGTATTATTACGCATGCAAATGATTTAAAAAAAAAAAACTTCCACTGACGTCAGCTATAAAAAATTAAAATGTTATTGTTTTTTAAAATATGTTTTTAAACGCCGATTGAAAAATAAATACCAATTTTCTAGAATTACTTCAAAGATTAATAGTAAATTAAAGTGCTGACGAAGTAGATTTATGAATATTATTTCTTTTACTCAAAATTACATATTTATCATCAAGAGATAATTTTCAGCCACACGATACATTGCGCATGCTGCCATAAAAGTTCTCATTTAACAACACCAAAAACGTATTTGTCTAATCGTTAACAGTTCGCAATACTGGTCAGGTAGCGATTGTTCTATTTCGAATACAATTCTCATGGTGAATAATACGTAACTAAACTTACGTCTATTCGCAATCGACTATGGGATTAGCGGTGCTGGTTCTTATACATTCCCATGTCTTATTTCTAAAGAACTTTTACGTATTGATTTTTCCCCCTATCATTGTGTCTAAAACACTTTAGAAATGTATTGAAATTTCTTAGCGTTGTTGGCCTGAAATCTTAAAATGAACTTCTAGCATCTTACTTGTAACCGCCTTTTTGAATCGCCATTTTACTTTTGATGAAGAGTTAAATGGAACTTGATTACGAGATACGAGACGAAATGTCTACTCGCTTTGATCCGAAATGATTATTTCTTCACCGTTCTTTTTTCTGGTTTTATCTTTTACATTTATTGTGTTTTGATTGAAAACACACCTTGAAGATGGTACTATGCGAGTCCTTAGTTATGTGATAGCTTCATCGTTTTCTTTCGTCTTTTTCTTTTATCCAACGCCATACCAATTCAACCAGTAACACGATCTTACTTTGGTCGGATACACCCTACCAGCATCGAAAGCGAAATGTTACGCAACTAAATCTCATGTTAGTAAGTGAAACTTTTGGATTGTTTTGTTTAAGATTAGGGGAACCTAAGCTTGGAGCCGGACCATAACCGTGCTACAAAGATTTATACCTGTTTAGCAGAGCCTCATGTACAAACGGAAAGTAATGAATAAAGGAATATTGTATAGCACCAAATGTTCATGTAGAATATTACACTTACTGAGACACTAAACAGTAGAAAATCAGTTATTTCTCATTTTTGACCGTTTTCAAAGTTAAATCATTTTAAAGGTCACAAAAGTCAGGAAAGTCGTTGGTGTCGAACTGATAACATAAAGTGAACTGACCTGTAATGCTGACCTCTGTGTTATTTATCAGCGTATTAAAACATTTGTTTTCTTTGTTTCGAGATGAAAATAAACACCATGATGGTATGATAAGGCATTTGTTGTGAGTCCTCTTGTGCACTGGCTTTTCAATCTCCACCTTCCGACCTTGTGTCACATGTTCTTGGGATGGGAGTGAGGTAAATACCTACCTGTCTAGTAAAGTCCTGAGTAGATGTCATACTAGTCGAGGATATGTCTTCGATAATCAGTGCGACAGAGTCAAGGTAACTGTTGAGTAGGTGATGACCTTGCATTTGTCGATCTGAGGTATAGTTCTCTGCAGTCCTAGCACGTCTACTCTCCAAGGCTTTACCGTCTCCTTTTGAGAAGAGGTTAGTTTATTGCTAATAACCTATCGGGGAATGTCAAAGGAGCTACTCAGGTATTTTGTAGGCCAGAGTTTACTCGTCCTTAGTGCTCTGGCTTTTCAAAACCTTACCTCACCATATTTCTACCCTCTTGGAGAGGTTAACATCTACTTAAATAGCACAGCTTGGGTAGGTGGTGTTCTTACCAGTCGAGGATACGTCGTCGATAATAAGTCCAACCGTGGCCTTGCTTATGTTGAGATGAGGTATGGTATTCTTTAGTCATAGGATGTCCATTTCCCAGGCTTTACCTAATATATTTGAGAAACATTAGTTTATTGCCAATCGCCTGGGGCGCCCCTTTCTGAAAAATACCGACAAGACTGCTCAGGTATTTTTTTTTGTATTCCAGGGTGCACTTTTTCTAGTGTGCTGGCTTTTCAAAACCTCACCTGACCGTGTGTCAAACCTCCTGCAGAGTAGGTAAATAAATACTAAGGAGATTAATTACAGAGGAAGGCTTGTATTTAGTATAATAAAAAAACAACAACACTTTTTTGGTGCTTAGCTTGTTTCATTTAAAATAACACTTTCAGAATGAGAAATAAAACATTTTGAGAGTGGAGAAATACTTTTGACTGTTAGTGTATATATAAAGCGCATGCGCGTGCACGAAAGAGAGAGAGAGAGGGGGGGAGAGAGGGAGAGAGAGAGAGAGAGGGAGAGAGAGAGAGGGAGAGAGAGAGAGGGAGAGAGAGGGAGAGAGAGAGAGGGAGAGAGAGAGAGGGAGAGAGAGGGAGAGAGAGAGAGGGAGAGAGGGAGAGAGAGAGGGGGAGAGAGAGAAAGGGAGAGAGAGAGAGAGAGGGAGAGAGAGGGAGAGAGAGAGAGGGAGAGAGAGAGAGGGAGAGAGAGAGGGAGAGAGAGAGAGGGAGAGAGAGAGAGGGAGAGAGAGAGGGAGAGAGAGAGAGGGAGAGAGAGGGAGAGAGAGGGAGAGAGAGAGGGAGAGAGAGGGAGAGAGAGAGAGAGGGAGAGAGAGGGAGAGAGAGAGAGGGAGAGAGAGAGGGAGAGAGAGAGAGAGGGAGAGAGAGAGGGAGAGAGAGAGGGAGAGAGAGAGAGAGGGAGAGAGAGAGGGAGAGAGAGAGAGGGAGAGAGAGAGAGGGAGAGAGAGGGAGATAGGGAGAGAGAGAGAGAGAGGGAGAGAGAGAGAGAGACGAATTTGGTTGCTGAAGTAGTTCTCTATTGGTACATGTAATTGGTTACGAGATAGTATTAAGGCATTCTCATGAAAACTAAGACTACCTATGCCTTAATATCTCCACAATGCAATCTTGTCCTACTCAATTATATGTACGTCTCTTACTATCTATCTTCATACGTATCATTGTATCTCATAGTGTATATATCTATCTACTAATGTGCATGGGTTCGTTGACACCTGCCGTTTTCTGAAGTTCTTCATTATTTTTAGATCAATAGAAACGTTTTTGTGGCGTATCAAATTTGCTGCACGCCCTACTTCGCCGGTTTGCATAAGTTCTCAATATTGTTTTTATTATTATTATTTAAATCATGTTTAAGGGTCTGTTACATTTATATTAAGGCCGCATATAGAATGTTGCACTAAGACCTTCAGTAGGAGATCCTCCGTCTGGACATGGAAATTGAAATTTAATATTGAGATTTAAAGGAATACAAAGAAGACAGACAAAACTAATTTACAGTTACAGGGACAGATCGGGTGAATAAGAAATAACGATTTTACTAGAGAAAAATAAAAAGTGCTTTCAACATAATTAATGGCATTTCTGGCTATGGCGGACATATTTTAAATAGTTCTCCTCGCTCTGGAAGAGATCGGGTGAATAAGAAATAACGATTTTACTAGAGAAAAATAAAAAGTGCTTTCAACATAATTAATGGCATTTCTGGCTATGGTGGACATATTTTAAATAGTTCTCTTCGATCTGGAAGAGATCGGGTGAATAAGAAATAACGATTTTACTAGAGAAAAATAAAAAGTGCTTTCAACATAATTAATGGCATTTCTGGCTATGGTGGACATATTTTAAATAGTTCTTCTCGATCTGGAAGAGATCGGGTGAATAAGAAATAACGATTTTACTAGAGAAAAATAAAAAGTGCTTTCAACATAATTAATGGCATTTCTGGCTATGGTGGACATATTTTAAATACTTCTCCTCGATCAGGAAGAGATCGGGTGAATAAGAAATAACGATTTTACTAGAGAAAAATAAAAAGTGCTTTCAACATAATTAACTGCATTTCTGGCTATGGTGGACATATTTTAAATAGTTCTCTTCGATCAGGAAGAGATCGGGTGAATAAGAAATAACGATTTTACTAGAGAAAAATAAAAAGTGCTTTCAACATAATTAATGGCATTTCTGGCTATGGTGGACATATTTTAAATAGTTCTCCTCGATCAGGAAGAGATCGGGTGAATAAGAAATAACGATTTTACTAGAGAAAAATAAAAAGTGCTTTCAACATAATTAATGGCATTTCTGGCTATGGTGGACATATTTTAAATAGTTCTCCTCGATCTGGAAGGTTATTGTTAAGGCAGGTTTTAAAAATTTAGATCTATCAACAAATTGATTTTTTTCTGATAGAGTTTGATATGTTTGTATAAGTTGTCAGATCAGATTAAAAAAAAAAAAACAATGGCGTCGAACATTGTAAAATGGAATTAGCTAAATTCAGAAATAATGATAAAAAAGAATTGAGATGAAATTTTTAGTAGCTATCGGATGAAATATTAAACATAATTTGATATTATATTAATATTGTATTAATAGTGTAAATACTCTATGCATTTTTTGTAAGGGTTGAATTGAGAAGATAGTTAAAAATAAAAAAGATCCGCCCAAAGAGGCATACCACGTCTATATAATAATATACTAAACCATTTCATGTTCGTACTACGTTATAACCTATCATACACATTAAAAGGATGAGATCGTCCGAACAGCAAAGATGGTGTTCGGTGATTATTCTGATGTCGCTCAGGTAAACAATTCTGATTTTACCAATTTTAAAATGAACTGTTTCAAAATCAAATTTTGTCATCCCATTGAATAAAACAGTACAATTTTAAATAAATACATAAAATAGTGACATCTGTCTTATTGATGTGAAGAAGATTTAGCTGATAATGATTTTACAGTAAGAAGGAAGAGAATATTAATTGTTTTAAAAATAATTAAATTGCTTCAATTGTAAATAAATAAAGAAAGAAAGAAAGAAACATATTTGTTTTATTTATTTAGAGAATATTTACTTGACAATGACAATTACTTTTACGGAAGAAGAAAGAATAATTTTTCTTAATAGTATTGACCCTGACAGACATTATTACACTCCTAAACTTATTAACCAATCATTATGAATTTTGGAACACAGCAGCTAGGTGAAAGTGTGGGTAATTTAGTTTAGAGCAGGGGGGGGGGCAAAGAGGGGTGGAAGTCCTTCGTGAAAATTAAGATAACTCCGATTTATGTGAAATTTTTACTATATGTATTAGACATCAACTAATAAGTTTTCCCCAAATTTCAGTTTCTTTTGAGTATTTTAAAGGGGTTTTAGGAGACATATACGCGCACTCCATTCGATTTGAAAATTAAATGGGTGGGTCATTTTTTTCTTAATAGTATTGATCTTGACAGCCATTTATTATTTCAAAAGGAATATTATTATTAGCAATAAATTATACATATTAATGTACAAAGTATCGTGGAATTTCCACGCGGCCTCGCAAGTAAATAATAAAAGAATAATGAAATTTCAATCTGTTTGATAAGTGTGACTTTTTGGTAAAACTACTTGAGGATGTTCAAGATTTAAATTTTATATTTCGGTGCGTTTTTTTTAAGGAAAATCGCAATCTGAAATCGTGTCGGACTAAGGGAGGTAATTGAATCATGAAAAATAAGGTCACGTGATAATTGTTTCAGTGTTGATTTTACAAGTCCACAAAATGTAACGCGGGTCATGTGACACGTGGGCGGTTTATGAAATTCCCATTTTGCTGGAGGAAATTCGTTTCTTTTCTGACAAATCAGCTTATGTTTCTTCTTTCGGTTGTGAAATTAAATGGATTCTATATGTGGAAATATTTCCAGGAAAACATCTTCAAGTTTGTTGCAGTGAAAGAAGAAAAGGTGTAAAGAGTTTTTTTGTTTTTTAAAATATATTTTTGGCTTTCGTTTGTTAAACAAATATATATGTTGGTACTTTTTACGGCGGTAGGGTGCAAGTCTGCAATGAAATACGGCCATCTTTACAATGTTATTTGATCGTGAGGCAAAACCATAATCCTGTCTTCTGGCGGCGGGAAAACATACGTGTGCGCGTGTGCTAAGGAGAAATAAGCAGTTTAGATCGGCGAGATGAAAGAGAAATGTGTGAAATGCTGGAACCACGAAATTAGAGAAATAGAAAAAAGAGAAAGAAAGAAAGAAAGAGAGAAAAATAATGAGATAATAGAAAAGGGAGAAAAAATGGGGACGAAAGAGTGAAAGCAATAGAAAGGGGGGATATAGAAAGAAAGCGAGAGAGAGAGAGTCAAAAAGAAGGAGGGAGCGAAAGGAGTGAAAATAAGAGAAAGAAAGATAGAATGGTGAATAAAATAGAAAAGAGAGAAAGTAAGAGAGCATGAGAGAGAGCGAGAGAGAGAGAGAGAGAGGGAGAGAGACGAGCAGAAAGGGTGCGATTCTGTGAGAGAAAAAAGAAGAGGTGGAAAAAGATTGAAAGTGCGTTAGACAGTTTCGGTTCTCTTGGGTTTCGTCTAGTTTCTTGTTGGTAAATAAAGCACCGACGAGAGTAATTGTGGATGCGACCCTCTGCCGTGCCAACCACCCTCTTCGCTCGGGAGGGCGTGGTGGTACCTGCCAACCACCCTCTTGTTTTCTGGGATGGGTGCACTGGCTATTTATAAGCACAACATGTATTTACCTTTTCCTTTTACCTAGTTTCTTCTTCAATGTAACTTAAACCGTCTTGCTCGAGAAGTAGTTCGACTCGACGGCTTTTTCAGAGATGTACGTGCGTATACGCGCACGCATACGAAAGCGCATAGCACATTCACACGCATATTCACACCAATAAAATAGAAATCCACTCATCACACACACAAACACGCATAAATATATATTTATCGAGGGTATTAAAAAGAAAATTATATTAAAAAAATGCCTCTTCCCATTTTTCTGGTATATATATATATATATATATATATATATATATATATATATATAGAGAGAGAGAGAGAGAGAGAGAGAGAGAGAGAGAATGGTGCTGAGTATCAGCTTTTAAAAGCGATTCAAAATGTAACATTAACACATATACAAGGTTCGATGCCTTCTCAGTTAGACCATTTTAATGATAAAAGAAAGTGCGTGTTTTTCAATCAGTTGCGACCATAAGTTTCACGCTTTGAGTGATCATCAGATGACTCTAACGCATTTTAAAAAACGTGTACATTATATATATATATATATATATATATATATATATATATATATATATATATATATATATGTAAAGTTAGGTATGTGCATATTTTTTATATATTTGTATGTACAGGAGTTACTCTTAAGCTATTTAACCGATCATTATGAGTTTTCGAACACAGATATTAAGCGTAAGGGGCTCAGATGTGGGTTATATTTTGTTTAATTTAGTTTTATGCAAAGGGATGAAACAATTTAGGTAGTAGACATAAATTAATAAATATTCCCCAAATTTCAGATTCTTTGGAGATTTAAAAATGTTTTTAGACAAAACCTCCCACTTAAAAGGTCAAATATTTCATATTTTTATTGAATTTGATCCATAGTCATTAGACATTAATTAAACAATAATCCCTCAATTTCGATTTCCCCATAATTTTTAGGTTACTTTAGTTTTATTTGAATGGCGCAAAAAAAGGTTGGAAGCTCTTCGCAAAAATTCAGGTACGTTTAATTTTTGTGAATTTTTTTAAATAGACATCAATTAATAAATATTACCCAAATTTCAGTTTCTTTGAAGTATCAGGTTGAAAAGAAAGTGATGTCGTTTTTGTCCGACACATTTATTTTATCTGAAACATTCACATTAGGGCAATTTCAATCTTTACAATAATTTCCCTCATTTTCTATGACTTCGAAACAACGATCAACTAGTTTTTTGATGTCTTCTTCAAAAACTTTCTCTGATTTTTGAGAGAATAACAAATTTAGGTCATTTTTTAGTTGGTGGTCATTTTCATAAATTTTATTGTTTAAGTGATGTTGCAACGACCGGAAAAAAATGGTAGTCGGATGGAGCAATGTCAGGTGAATAAGGCGGATGATGCGAAACTTCCCAATTGAAACTCATGACCTTTTTCTAAGTGAGTTTTACTGTGTGAGGTTTCGCGTTATCATGATGAAGCACTACACACTTCATATTGAGTAATGCTGATGGTTTTTGATATAGCAATTCTTAGATCATCCAGCTGCGAACAATATTTTACTTTTGTGATTGTTTGATTAAGCTCTAGTAACTCATAATGAATCAGTCCTCTCATGTCCCACCATAAAGAGAGCATAACCTTCTTTGTGTGTAGTCATTGATTTGGAACAGGCTGTGGACTTTGGTTTCGGTCTAACCATTGGCTTTTGCGTTGGGTATTCTTGTAAAGAATTCCTTTTTCATCTCCAGTCATAATTATTTGCAAAAATGGTTCTCGATGATTCCTGGAAAGCAAAGATGTGCAATAAGTCAATCTTTGATTTCGTTGAGTGACGGTCAAATTGTGGGGAACCCAGAGTCCAAGTTTTGAAACATTTCCTAACTCGTGAAGTCATGACATAATTGTGGTATGGGTTGTATTGAATTGTTGAGCTAATTCTCTCCTGGTTAAGTTTGGATTGGCCTCCACAGCGCCATTAATGGCGTCTTTATCAATTGATTTTGGCCTTCCCGAACGTCGCCGATCTGACAGGTTAAAGTCTCCAGAAGAAAATTTTACAAACCACCGTTGAGATTTTCGACCATTCAGAACATTTATCCCATAGACAGTTCCAATATTCCTTGTAGGTTCTGCAGCGGAGTTTCCTTTTTTGAATTCATAGAGCATGCAATGTCTCAGATGCTCCTTACTAATATCCCTTTTTTGACGGCTGAGATTATCAAACTTAATATTTTCCAACTAATTACTATATCTGAAAGGCAAAGCAAGATATTAAGACACTAATTCACTAAAAAAATCTAGAACTGTACAACCTAGGAGGCTGCAAAGTGATGAAGTAGAAAATACGACATCACTTTTTTTTCTAACCTGATATTTTGAAGGGCTTTTAGGGAGCATAACGTACATCCTGAAAATGTAAAAATATCAGATTTGCGTTGAATTTAATCCATAGTCATTATTTATCAAGTAAGTAAGATTCACTGAACTTTAATTTCTTCTTAAGACTCATTAAACTTAAGTCTTTAATCTGAGACATTTTCTAGAATCATATGTTATAGATTTTGATCGAAATTGGAATAAAGATTCTAGACATAAGGTTTAGTATTATTATATCTTGAGTTCAATCTTCGTACATGGTCATAAAAGATGGAATTTGTTCAATTGTATGATTGTGCTGTGCATTCATTCAGTTTATGGATGCATCATTCGGAAAAAGAATTTGATATCAAGAAGATGCAAGAGAAGTTGGCCACCACGCTTCCGGATGACACGCCGCTTGACTTCCTGTTTGGGAGCACGTTCAGATCAGCGGGTTTTATCATCAACAACCGAAAAGTTTTCATAAACTGTAAAGTTTATTGAATACGATTTCGTTTCCGCGGCGTGTTAATTGATCTTGAATGTCAAAGGGAAGCACTTTGAACATGTTCTGTAAAATTCTGTAAACTTCATAGTTTGTTTCATAAACGAATTTTTGAAAACTTCTTGATTAGTACTTTTCGATTATACTAATATTTTAGAGAAAAATCGAAGCTAATCATTAAAAGTTATATTCGTTCGTTTAGAACATCCTGTAGTTCATTAAGTCACATTCGTGATTTGATGTGCCAGTCAAACTATAATTGCGTTTAATCCGTCAGTGTGTGTCTTTTATTAATTACTAACGTATGTAGACGAATTTTAAATAGCAATGAAAGCTGGCATGGAGGATCTAAATTGTTAAAGTTTTACTTAGTAGATAGATCTATTTGTGTTGCTAGATTGACAAAGTGTGAGTCCTGAGTGTTCATTTGTTGTTTAACAATACTTTAATATAGAAATGGTAGATTGATTTCTCGAACAAAATGCTTGTTCCAAATACGAATGTTTGTGTTTTTAAAGACGAGAATTTCAATGATAGACCTAACGTCATTTTGGATAGAACTATTGTTAATGGTCTAAATTAGAGAAATATTTGCATTTTTAGCATCGCCACTATTACAGCAGTAAACCGTTTTTATTTCCAGACTTTTTAAAATTCTTTTTTGCATCAAAGTAAAATAATCGATACAAATCAATTCAGTTAAAAATCGAACGTCATTGTCGATCTTTCTGATCGAATCCGATATAGAATCATTAATGCAAGCATCTTTTTTTTTTTTTATCGTCCTAAATGTGTCAGTCAAGAATCAGGTCAACGTTGGCTTTCACAAATTTCCATACTGAAACAATTTAGAAAGTTATTTTTATCCCGCCAAAAGGAGGAAACTTCTTCACGGACGGAAAGAGGTGCGTGAATTTTACGCCATTTTCTCTGTTGGCCTTCAATTGTTGGTGCAGGCCTCACTCTTAATAATATTTTTCTTTTGTTGGCTGTATTAAAAATCGTCTTTTCGTTCTGTTTCAGTCTTTTTGTGCATGAAAAGCTAAAATGAACTTTAAATGAACTTTAAAATATATATATAATTAGTTCGCTGTATCGAAGAAGATATGTTTGATTGCATGAGATTTTTATTACAACTTAATTAGATGAATGAATCTGTCTAATTCAAGACATTCGTATAATGTTATCAATATATATACGAATCTCTACTTATACATACTCGTGTTATATATATAATGTGTTTGTTCTTGGCTTTTTGGCTAAGATCAAAGTGTAGTATCTGTTCCGATGGATACTGCACCCGATAGACTGGTATTGTCTTGGCCTTCGGGGCTTGATTTACGCCGGTCTATGGGTCTGTCCTGTGAAGTTCTAGGAGGTCCACCCTCCTAGGCTTCGCCTCCCCTCTTTGGGGAGGAGTAAGTTTATTGCTTACTGCCCGAGGCGCCCCTACTGGGGAATGCCGACGGGGCTGCCCAGGCAATTTTTGATGGCCAGAGTGCTCACTTTCTCGGGCGCTGGCTTTTCAAGTCCCATTTTCCCGACCCGACCTTGGGTCACATCTTACCTTGTGGGAGTAAGATAAAACTGGTCTTGTGCCTAACCTTCTGTGGAGGTAAATAAAAATATACTGCGGTTGTTCTTGGCCTTTTGGCTAAGATCAAAGTGTAGTATCTGTTCAGATGGATACTGCACCCCACTGGTATTGTCTTGGCCTTCGGGGCTTCATTTACGCCAGTCTATGGGTCTGTCCTGTGCAGTTCTAAAAGGTCGACCCTCCCAGGCTTCGCCTCCCCTCTTTGGGGAGGAGTAAGTTTATTGCTTACTGCCTTGTGCCTAACTCCTGGAGAGGAGTAAATAAATACTCGTGTTATATATATATATATATATATATATATATATATATATATATATATATATATATATATATATATCGTTAAGTACATACACACATATTTTTGCGCACGTACATATATATATATATGCTCCCTTGTGCATATATATGTATGTTATATTTTTCTATAGTCATCTATATACCATATATATATTTATATATATATATATGTATATATATATCCACTTTTAGTACACATATATATACATATATATACATCATATATATATATATATATATATATATATATATATATATATATATATATATATATATATATTCAGTAGATAAGCATAAGTCTTTGAGAAAATAAAAATTAATTACAGAAAACTGCAACTCACTGTGTTTTTTAGTTTTAATCCATGTCCCGTATTTTGGGGGAATAATTGGAAGAGCGTTTTAATATTTCCCCCCTCCCCTTTTCTTTTTATCATTGTGAGCGATGATATTAATATACATATATATAAAGAGAAAAATACAATAATACGTGTTTCCAATTAGAGAAAAAGCTGGACGGAGATTAAAAATAAAGAAGCAGCGAATTGCTGCTTTCTCTAATTAATTTACTTTTGTGTGTGTTTTTATTCTCTCAAAGACTAATGCTTATATATATAGAGAGAGAAAGAAATAACTAAAGCCAACAATCCAGTCATTTCACGTTATAATTTATTAATTCTCGCCACGACGAGAATCATCAGACGTGATTGTAAGACTAGTATATATATATATATATATATATATATATATATATATATATATATATATATATATATATATATATATAGTACATGTATTATATTAGTTTCTGTAGATGTTAATCCGTATATATATATATATATATATATATATATATATATATATATATATATATATATATATATAATTTTAGCGTTAGGTGATATATATATAATGATTACTACAATCAGACAACGCCGCAGCCCACACAACCCGTGCAAGCGACAGAGAGGAAGCCTTGGACTTAGTACAGATTGGAAATAATTATATGTAAACATACACAAACACACACACACACACTCATATATATATATATATATATATATATATATATATATATATATATATATATATATATATATATATATATATATATGATGAAGCGGTCACATTTTTAACCTTGCAAGTTGAGTCTCCAATGTTTCCGTGAAACCGAAGGTATGATAATAATAATGTATAGTGTTCATTGAACAAAATATATATATATGAACAAGTAATTGAGAACTCTTGTAATTTCTCCGATAACACTGAATTACACTCTCTCTCTCTCTCTCTCTCTATCTCTCTCTCTCTCTCTCTCTATATATATATATATATATATATATATATATATATATATATATATATATATATTGTATTGAGCACTTTTTAAAGCAAAATTTTTCAGTTCATTTTATCAATATTTCAACTTGCTTCATTAACTATATATATATATATATATATATATATATATATATATATATATATATATATATATATATATTTAACTTGTTACAAATATCCAGGGGGTATAAATCCGAAGGAAGTTGAAACCGGGTTTATGAGAGTGCTCAATGAAAATTCATAGAAAAAAAAAGCTTTATTATTATTATTGTTATTATAATTGTTTTTATTAATACTAAAGATAGTAACACCATCAAACTTCTTTTATATAGTAATTCCACTAGTATTAATTTTAGTATAATATAATTACAATTAACAAATATTATCACAACAAAATTCACTACCGTAACTGAGCTCATTGTAAAATCCATAAATAATTATATTAAAATAGAATGCAAAAGTAGCAATTAATACCCTAAATTAAAATTGTCAAACATTTTTATCTACACGATAATCACCTATTACAACAGAAATGACAGTTATAATTTTATAATTTTATTCTCATTATTAAATTAAACCCACCCGGCCCTCTGCTCCAGTTGAAATTGAGGTCACAATGGCCCAGACACTAGATATCACCCCACTCAACTTTCTAAAATATCACCTGTTGGGGGCCACCCCCTCCCCCTTTCCTGTCCTCGCTATAGGCTAAGCCCCATCTTCGTCCTCCCTCCCTCTTATGCATCTTCAATTTCCGGTTGAGTTTGAATTTAAGATTTTAGGCAGTGATTCTGTTGAAGCTTGAAGAGTTGGCTTTCATTATGAATGCTAATGAAACACATATATATTGTCGCAATTAATGGAATAATAAAATCACCAACAAAAAAGTATATTTTGCTCTGAATTTTCATTGAGCACTCTCATACACCCGTTTTAACTTCCTTCGGATTTATACCCCCTGGATATTTGTAACAAGTTAATTATACCCTGCTTCTAACCAGTTGAGCACTCTCCAAACCGCTGGATTATAACCTGTCAAATGGATAAAATTAACCTCAACACATCCCTAAAGAACATCCCTTCCATAAACAAACGGGATTACCTTACTATTCTGATCATGAAGACGGAAGAACTATTAAGAAGGATGAAATGGAAAGCCTATTTCTTCCTTAAAGGATCCACAACAAAAAATTCAATGGATTACTACGAATTCAAGAATAAAGGTAACGGCCCCCGGGTCGAACAACTTGATAACTTTGAAGATGACTTATATAACATGATAAAAAATATAACCTTTTATAAGAAAAAAACATATTTTCAGAAAAAAACTAGATAACATGGTTAAAGAAATAAATAGCTCTAAACTTGTGCTAGTAAAAGCAGACAAAACTCATAATTTTTACAAACTTACTAAAACGAAATACCATAATTTAATTACACAAAATATCACAAAAAATTATAAAATATCTGAAATTAATCTAATCGATAAAATCAACTCGGATAGTAAAACTATAACGGATAAACTTAAGATTAGCGATAGGGTAGGCAAACTAAAAACAAAAGAAGCATATATACTATTAAAAGATCACAAAATTAATTTCTACACTAAACCTCAAACTTATTAATCCTACTAGACAAGAGATAGGCAAAATCAGTAAAAACATCTTAGAAAAAATAAATAAGCAAATTAAAAACACCTACAATTTAAACCAGTGGATTAATACCGCTGAAACCATAAGCTGGTTTAATAGAATTAGTAACAAAGATAAATGCTCTTTTATACAATTCGATATAGTTAATTATTACCCCTCAATAACCAGAGCACTCTTAGAAAATGTCATGGAATTCGCCACTTTCCTCTCTAATATCTCTGAAGACGAAATAAACATAATTAAAAAATGCCGAACCACGGTACTAATAAATAATAATGAACACTGGACAAAGAAGGACCATTTCTCTTCCTTCGATGTTTCTATGGGCTCTCTTGACTCTGCCGAGGTGACAGACTTGGTTGGCCTGTACTTACTATACAACCTAACAAAAGATCTCGAAGTCGATTCGATCGGGCTTTACAGAGATGATGGCCTAATGTATGTTAAAAACACAAATGGACAAAAGTGTGAACAAACCAAAATAATAATACTCAAAGAAATAAAATGAATAGGCCTAAAGGCTGAAATAACATCAAATGTTAAACAGGTCAACTTCCTCGATATTACCTTCAACCTCACTAGTGATACTTATGAGCCCTACGCTAAAGATAATTCCTACCCCCTTTATGTCAACCCATTATCTAACCACCCTAGATCTGTAAGTAAACACATCCCTGAATCAATTAGTAGAAGGATTAGCAACACCTCCTCCAATGTAAATATCTTCAATAAACATAAGAACTTTTATAATAAAGCACTAAAGGAGAGTGGATACAAAAATACCAAAATAGAGTATATTCCAACTACACAAAATAACCCTAGTAGGAACAAAAATAGAAATAGGAAAATTATCTGGTATACACCTCCATTTAACAATTCAACTAAAACAAAATTAGGGAATAAATTCCTAAACTTAATAAATACTCATTTCCCCAATAACAACATACTCCATAAATCTTTAATAAGAACACACTGAAACTAAGCTATTATTGTGGTGACAATCTGGAAAAAATCATAAAAAAGCACAACAGTAAAATACTAAACACCTCAGTAACCTCAAATCCTAGAAGAGCATGTAACTGTACTAACAAATCAAACTTCCCTCTAAACCAAAAGTGCCTATCAACCCAAGTGGTCTATGAGGCATCTATCTCCTCAACCGAAAACCCATCCCAGATTAACTATTATATTGGTCTGGCAGGTAACAATTTCAAGGAAAGATTCTACAACTATAAACTCTCCTTCAACAACCCTGACCATCCTGGCCAAACTGGACTATCACTACACTACCACAAAATAAAAACAAAAAAGAAACTCCCATAATAAAGTGAAAAATCTTAAAAAAATCTAGCACCTGCAAATCAATGAACTCACCATGTAGATTATGTTTAAATGAAAAACTAGAAATTATCCATTTTAAAGACAGAAATAAACTCCTAAATAGAAAACAAGAGACGTCTATCAACTGTAAACATAGTAGACTCTACCTCCTTAGCAACCCACATACCCCACATTAACCCCACACAAACCCCCCACATATTTAAAAATGAAAAAATTTAGAAATGAATAATTACATTACCCCCCACCATTATACACTACTTCAAAACACATTACAACCCCCTACCCACCCACTCGAATTTACCACCCAACCCCACCCCCAACAAGTCTCGATGAATCTATAGATATATAACCACCCCACAAAACCATCAAATCTCTAAGTATTACCTAAAATTCTCAGCCTCAAAAGCCTCTCAGTCATACTACCAATTATACCCGAATCACCTCCCACCTAAACCCATAACTATGATAGCTATTAACTCTGATACCACTTAGATTGATCTAATCTCAATTACTTAATCCTTCGATTACTATCTTGAACACTTAATTATTGACTGGTGCCTAGTCTTGATTATTGGTAGTAGAACTATAAAAACTTACTGTCACTTGCAGACTTATTTCGCCTAATGACTTCACAAATAACAAGATTATAATAATTACCATTATTATTACTACTATTATTATTATTATTTTTTTATTATTATTATTATTATTATTATTATTATTATTATTATTATTATTGATACTATTGTCACTGCGACTATCATAGGTACTATTGGCTTTATTATTATTATTGTTATTATAATTGTTTTTATTAATACTAAAGATAGTAACACCATCAAACTTCTTTTATATAGTAATTCTAGATTCAAAGATTTTAGCAAAGATCAGGAGTAGACTGATTGGGTGGTAGTTTAGAGGATCAGTTCTATCTCCAGATTTCTTGAAGACTGGTACCACAGAAGCAATTTTCAAACTATCATGGAAACGAGATTCGGCAAGCCATTTGTTGTATAGTTTGGAGAGGACAGGGGCCAGTTCAGCAGAGCATTTCTTTATTACTATTACTGGTATAAGATCAGGCCCACAGGCTTTGGAGGTGTCAAGGTTTTTTATGATGTCTCTGACCTGAGATGGGGTGATGACCAGGTTCTCAAGTGTGGCTTCAGTCCGCAATGGGAATTTAGAGAGAGGGTGGTAAATACATGTCAGCTACATGTAATATTTTATTCTATTAGGCAGTCTACTTGTAAATGCTAACAAAATGCTATATTATTAAAATAGTTATTCATTTTAACGTAGAAATAAAATATTCAGCTGAAATCATAGAAGAACAGAGGTCGTAATAAAATGTTTAGTGAAATAAAAGAGCATTTTTACTTCGAATGTATCACGTGATTTACTGTTTTCTCAACATATAGGTAGAAATTATACCCAGTTTTACTGCAAACAATTTAGGCTTATGATTTAAACTTGCATGTTTTTTTGTAGATCAATTATTGCACGGTATGTAATGAGATTGCATCTTGGAGTGAGGGTCGGTTATGGTTATACTAATTGCCACGAAAAGTGCGCTGGGTAGGAATTTGGTTAAGCTCCGAATTAGTTAAGAATGCGGTGATGGAATTTAGATAAGTGACAATATTGTGAGTGTTGGTCGATTTCAAAAATAAATAAAAGTCATCTGTAGGATTAGTTAAGGTATGCACGTAAACAAACAATTGGATAGATACTAGCGAGGGAATCCGAAAACGTCAAAGCGGATTTTTTGTGATCGGATAGCGAGGACGTTTTCTGGTCTGAGGGTTCGGAAGCCCCTACTGTACAAGTAGATCGTTTACTAAAGTAGCGTCAATTTTTGCTCGTCCGCATTCGATCTGTTCAATAACTTTTAAGCCAAATATCTTGAGATATTTCACTAATTTTTCTCAGACGTCAGCTTCAAGTTCACATTGGCTAAACGTATTCATTCACACTTTTATTATTTGTTTTTGAACGCATCCACTACCGTAATATACGCGATTTGCTGATGAGTTGATGTAGAAAAGTTTGTTTCGTTAATCACAACGAGTCACGTTTGTCTAATTATACTTTTTAGTAAACAGTAGTTTACGTCTCGTGTGATAAATCATTAAGATTACTGGCGAAATTATGATTGCTCCCTTTGAACATTGAAATCCATGATTTTGGGGATACCACGTATTCCGATTCCTTTGCTGTCAGCAATATCATCACTCCCGCCATTGATCCTGCACATGTCGTTAAGCATGCCGAAGACATAGTTTCTGACTTGGGTTCGTGATAACATTTTGTTATATAACTGAGTTGGACTGATCAAATAAGCATAAAAGGATAAGCATTGTAAATGTTATGTTTGCTTTCTTTTTAATAAAGATATGTTTGAAACTAATTAACATTGAAAAGTATAATAACTTAAAAGTATAATAAGTACAAAAAATACTTGAACAATAAAACAATTTATATTAAAATTAATCAATCGAACTATGTTAATTAACGGATTTTAAAAATCAAATAAACTTGTTAACGTACAAGAACATGAAAATTAAATAAACTTGTTAACGTACAAGAACATGAAAATCAAATAAACTTGTTAACGTATAAGAACATGAAAATCAAATAAACTTGTTAACGTACAAGAACATGAAAATCAAATCACTTGTTAACGTACAAGAACATGAAAATCAAATAAACTTGTTAACGTACAAGAACATGAAAATCAAATAAACTTGTTAACGTACAAGAACATGAAAATCAAATAAACTTGTTAACGTACAAGAACATGAAAATCAAATAAACTTGTTAACGTACAAGAACATGAAAATCAAATAAACTTGTTAACGTACAAGAACATGAAAATCAAATAAACTTGTTAACGTACAAGAACATGAAAATAAAATAAACTTGTTAACGTACAAGAACATGAAAATCAAATAAACTTGTTAACGTACAAGAACATGAAAATCAAATAAACTTGTTAACGTACAAGAACATGAAAATCAAATAAACTTGTTAACGTACAAGAACATGAAAATCAAATAAACTTGTTAACGTACAAGAACATGAAAATCAAATAAACTTGTTAACGTACAAGAACATGAAAATCAAATAAACTTGTTAACGTACAAGAACATGAAAATCAAATAAACTTGTTAACGTACAAGAACATGAAAATCAAATAAACTTGTTAACGTACAAGAACATGAAAATCAAATAAACTTGTTAACGTACAAGAACATGAAAATCAAATAAACTTGTTAACGTACAAGAACATGAAAATCAAATAAACTTGTTAACGTACAAGAACATGAAAATCAAATAAACTTGTTAACGTACAAGAACATGAAAATCAAATAAACTTGTTAACGTACAAGAACATGAAAATCAAATAAACTTGTTAACGTACAAGAACATGAAAATCAAATAAACTTGTTAACGTACAAGAACATGAAAATCAAATAAACTGGTTAACGTACAAGAACATGAAAATCAAATAAACTTGTTAACGTACAAGAACATGAAAATCAAATAAACTTGTTAACGTACAAGAACATGAAAATCAAATAAACTTGTTAACGTACAAGAACATGAAAATCAAATAAACTGTAACAATGTTAGTTAACAGAAACGTATTTAATAATAAAAAAGTTTTTCTAAATTAACTACAAGAAAACAAATGATGAAACTTCTTATAACTGAGTCAATTAAAATAAGTATGACGATAATGGTTTATTTAAAAAAAATAATGATAGACTCAGAGCAAGTTTAATGTCTTTAAAATTGCATTAAAAATATCTTTAATTAGAAATAATTACTTTTGAAACAAACTCGACATACTCTACAACTCCCGTGTAATAAGCCTCCTAAATTCTCTTTTCATTTTACGCTTATTTTCTTAGTAAAACCTAATTTCTCTCCTGCATATCAGCCCCTTTGAAAGAAGAGTCGATTTCAGAATACATTGTGATATCATAATAGGCAATCTTTTTCTTCCCACTCTCTCTCTCTCTCTCTTCCCTATTTCTTCTTCCTCTCTATCCCTTCCTCTATTCCCACTTTCCCTTCTTTATCCCCATCTTTTTCTCTTCTCTCTTCTTCCTCTTTATTTGCACAAACCCCTTTCTCTCTCTTCTTTTCTATTTCTTTTTTTTTTCGCCTTCTCCCTCCCCTTTTTCGTCATCACTCTCTCTCCCCCTCTCTCTCTAGCCCTCTTTTTTACTTGCCTTTTATTTTTAGCCCAATCTCTCTCACTTCTTCCCTCTCTCGGTCTCTCTCTCTCTCTCTCTCTCTACCTCTTCCATTTACTTTCAACACATCTCCTCTACTCTCTTTCGACTCTCTCCTCTTTATCTTTCTCCCCCTCACTCCCCATCTCTCCCTCCTTCTCTCTCTCCTCTCTCTCTCTTTCTCTCTCTCTCTCTCTTTCTCTTGTGATTATTTACATCATTCCATTCCTGACACCACTTCTCTCACTTTCCCTCCCGCACTCCACCATCTAAAACATTCATGTACAAATTAAATGTGCACGGTGACAAGCAAGATGACAAACAACTTTTTCATAGTTTTGATAGTACATAGATAGATAGAAATGTATCTCGTCCATTGATAAAATATTCTTGTTTTAAATAATCAAACGTTGCCTTGTATTGTTGTCCTCTTTTGAATTAATTCGATTAGCGGTTGTCATGAAATGAAACATAGAACAGCCATGCTTGACGTAAATACTATTTCAATCTCTTTGATGCGTCTCTTCTGAAACAATTCGATTAACATGGTCAGGTGAATGGAGTCTACCAGTGTATATATTGCTAATTAGTTGCGCAGGCGACAGGCAGGCGACAGCCAGGCGACAGCCAGGCAGTCGTTTGGCCATTCGAATTGCTTCGATGAATGCTACATCTTAGATCCTCAGCTGTTGACACGTGACACCATTTTGAATGAAAATAATTAATGGCTTCTCGCAGTTCTTTACATGATGAGATGTGTTGTTTTTTTTTAAAAATCGAATTGAAATTGTTGAATCTTTAAATATTGTTATTCATTCTTTTCAGGATAAATCGATGAGAATTTATCGAACGTTCATTTAAGTTCTTTCGGACGTTCTGGTAGTTATTCTTAGTTCCGCTGGAATATTGTTTTCGCTTCATTTTGTTGGCTTTGACTCTTTAGTTCGAATGCAAAACGCGATAAACGCCGTTTTCACAATTGCGAAGCGCATCCCTACAAAAAGGGTTGCATCTTAACACTATACCACATTTTCTAAATAATGTTTTACATAATGTGATATCGGTTATAAAAAAAATTAGGGGTCAATTAAAATAAATTTTCGATTTGATACGTTCGTCTGTTTATTGGTTGATTACTCAATTTAAAATGAATTAGATTTATCGCGTTTTACATTCGAACTCTTCATTATAGTTTCTCAAAACTTTATTGGATTGTTTTATAATGGTAGGTTAAATAGATTAGGTTCAGGCGATTGGGTATCCATAACGATTATAATTAAAGTTTTAGTTGAAGTCAATGTCCCCTACTTCTTCTTCTTTCGTGTGAATCAGATGATTCTGGTGTTGGCATTAGTTTCCCCGACGTTTTTCTAGTAAGAAATCTTTCTGGAAAGACATCGGGTACTTACGGGAAGGACCACAAGAAGGTTGCCAACATCCCTAAGTGAAAGTGATACTGTGGAACCGACTGGATTCGAACTTGGAACACCCAGGTCTTCAGTCCGTGTCGATATCCACTTAACCACCGTCACCTCCCAATGTCCCCTACTGAGTCCATGTTATAAACAGCTAGATAAAATGTCCCCTCCCCACAATTCACAGGAAAAAAAAGAGTATACGACGAGATTGTTGTTTAACAGAAAATAGATTTTATTTTGGCAAAGCTGGAAATTAATTAAACACATCCAATAGTCATCTTTACAAAAAGTGAGACGCCACGCATCTTGGCAAATTCCAATTTTAGATTGGTGCGTTTTCTTGTGCAGCCTTGCTCCAACTATTTAGAAGCGGTAAAAAAAAACACTTGCGTTGACGCGCTTCGAAGAACTAGTCTAACAAACTGTATTCATACGCCAAGCCATTCTATTGGTAGATGGGTCAATTACCCAGCGCTAAACTTTGTCTATTTACAACAAGAGAAAATAGTACATCAAAACACGTAGCTACTATAGTTCTGATGTTCGTCGAGAAGTTATTTAGGCCGGTGAATTATGTTCGTCGAGAAGCGATTATGTTGAGAAACAAATTCTCTTTAGAGAATTACGACAGAAAATGAAGGGGAAATACGGAAGAAAATACTCTGAAAACAAATCGTATCTTTCCACCCCATCCCGATTTATACGATCAAATCTTAAAGCGAAAATCATTTTTCTGGGTCGATTTTCTTTGGTCGACATTTTTCTTCTATCATTGAGTTTATTTTTCTTTTCTTTTGTTTCCGACGGAATGAAAATAAAAAATCCACTATTTTTTTATTTCTCAAAAGAATTTATCCGTCGAAATGTGACCGAGATTTTCTTTATTTCGATTCTATCATCTTCTATTTACAATGACAATTTTTTTTTGAAAGAGTGGGAAGCCATTATTTAACTAAAAACCAGCAGTCTTGAAAAGACTAACACGGATACCCAACGTTGATTCGGTGTATATGGTGTATATCTTGGAAAATTCTATTAATGTGATACACTGAAGGCTAATAAGCCTCGTTTGGCTGTGATGTCACAAGCGAAAAGTGTGAGCTCGAAAGGTCTCTTTTCCGTACTATACTTTAGATGGATTGGACAATTTGGTGCCACGGTTCATGAAATGTTTTTCCTGGTCAGGGTTTAATAAAGAATTGAACGATCATCACTTGTGTAATTTTGTTGACATCTCGTCCGACGAAAGACGACAAATGGAAAATGGCGATCCGACAACATATAAAAAGAAGGCAACATTAATATGAATATGTAATAAATGCTAAAAGTGTTTTCAACCAAATTAAATCATCCTATTTATTTCCTACGCAATATTTCTTGTTTATGTGTGAGTACATCGCCATGAAAAACTTGTAAGGATTTAAAAGATTTTTTTCTACCGTTCATTACTATTGAACAACATAATGTTGCTCCTGCTGCTTCTTCAAGGATTAAAAATAATGTTCAACCTTACACTCTGGTGATGATGTCACAACAAAAACACCGTGAGTATCATCATTATTTACTTATTAGGAGTTCTCAAACGATCTCTCCTTTGAAAAGACATGTAGTGTTCCCTGAACTGTGAGTGACTAAAAATCTCCCCAAATTTCCAGTACTCCTCGTTTCTTTTGATAACTGTTGCAAATCACGATGAGTTTTCGCAACAGCCGTCTACCATTGCCAAATCCTTGAAAACAGCCGTTGGTTTTCTCTGGAATTTGAGTGACAGTAAGTCTCCTCATGATTCGCGTACTCTCTCTCTATATATATATATTTCTCTCTCTCTTTCTCTCATACTCTCTCTCGCTCTTTCTCTCTCTATCTCTCTCTCTCTCTCTATCTCTCTCTCTCCTTCTCTCTGTCTCTCTGGCTCTGTCTGTCTGTCTGTCTGTCTGTCTGTCTGTCTGTCTGTCTGTCTGTCTCTCTCTCTCTCTCTCTCTCTCTCTCTCTCTCTCTCTTGTCAGCCGCCTAACCAGTTTAGAGGTAAACATTTTCGTCATCCAGCCTTGTAACCCTTTCCTCCCATATTTGGCTCTTCAAGGGGTTAATTTTTGACTAGACTGTTTGGAGTCCAGGGTGTTGAACGTTGGTGGTGGTGGGGTCACTTGCAGGCTTAGTTGGTCTTGAAATGAGGCTAATTTCCTCTTCCTTTTCATTATCATGATTAGCTTTTCACATAAAGTGGCTTCATGCCTTGTCTGGAGCTACTTCTATAAAAAATACAATATTCCTAATTTACTACTCAAGCTCTGTGGATTTTTGTTATCTTGTTTGTTTGATAGTCCCCGTGCACATTGGATGACGTCATAAAACGTCAGTCATTAAAGCAGGGGTGAGATTATAATTTTTTTTATTTTGCTTTGTGCCAAAAGCCAATATAAGGTAAATTTAATTTAATCAGTAAATAAACTGAAATACATTGAGTAAGTTATTTTCCAAACACGCAAATATTTGATGTAATCCCTTCCCTCTGATTGTCTCTCTTTCTGTAAACTGATGTGACACACTCTTTAAAAAATTCATCCACTTGGTAAACAAAGGAAAATAAATTACGGCGGTTATTTTCGATACACACAATTTGACGTTATCCTATCTCTCTATTTCATTGTTTCTTTTTATCTTACTGTCAAACTCGTGTGTATCTCTGTCTTTCTCTGACCTTATATCCCTCTTTCCCTTCTCTCTCTTTATCAACTGATATAACACACTCTTTCTTAGCATTTCTCGTTTCTAAATACCCTTTCTCGTTTATAAACATGTATGAACTACACACACACTCTCTTTCCCTCTCTCTTTTTCTCACTCACGCACACACACATACTCTTACCTCGTCCTTTTAAACATTCTGCTCCTGTATGCGAATGTATTCTACGATTAGCTGCTACTGAAATTGTCATGGCGCTATTGTTTGTATTGGAACTAGCTAACTAAAGCGTAATGTGCGAACGAACGAATGGACGAAACACACGCGTATTAATATATAGATCGTGTGGAAATAACGAATAGAATTTACATAATCATAGATGATAAAAAATATTATGAAAGTAGAGGGAAAGTCTACACATGAGCTTCTATCGGTGCATATATCACACACATAAAACAGTCAGTTGGGAAAAAGCTCACTTCAAGTGTATCAAAAGAAATGTGTTTAGCACTTTTAAATATTAAAACTAGATTTTACGCTTGAGCTGAATCTTGATAACTCATGATAATTAAGTCGCGTTCTGTATTGTTTTAACAAAAAATAATTAATAATTAATTGATTTCCTTAATAACAAATGAGTCGTTTAGTCATTCACACTTAAGTATTTGCTCTGGGAAATCGATCAAAAATGAAATTAATGAGGATCGTTTTTAAGCAATATTTTTCTGAATGTATTTTCTATTTCATTGTAATACTTTCAGATTAATTCACCTTGAACCAATCACGATTCTTTACATTATCGTCCAACCTACAATTCTGGCCGTTCATTTATCCCATTGATGATATAAAAAAAATCTATATATTCACTAAAAAGCAATCATGTCATTAAAATAAATCTATTCACTCTTTCCAGTTTTTTTAAGATAAAGTTACATACCCCCCTCCCCAAAGTTCGAAACTGTTAGTTCTTTCCTTTTCCAATACCTACTCCCGTCTGTTCCTCTACCATTTGTCTATATTCAAAGTGTAGTCGTTTGCACAGCTTTAAGTGGACTGCTTTTCCAACCCACTCAATTTTTTCTTCTTTTTTTCGGGGGGGGGGGCAGCTTGCTGCATTTACTTATGATGTGGTTTTCCGTTTCGTCTCTTTGTGAGTACGTCTTTACTGCTTTTCTCGGTGTTGTCTATGTTGACGTCTATGTAGTTTGTTCTGAACACATTGTTTTGTGCAGCTGTCAGTAAGGATTCTGTTTCTCTGTTAAAATGTTCTTTTCAGTTTCGCCACTAAATCTTAATCAGCTAGTCTGTATTTCATGTTATGTATTTCTCTGGTTATTTTATTATAATGTTTACGCAATCTCCAATACTTCCGAGTCTTCCTCATCCTACTATCCCGTTTATATAGAGTAGGTCAGTATCGTCATTCGGTGCGGTTCGATGTTCGTGGTTTCCTGCTTCTTTTATCTAAGTTCCTTTTATTATTATTATTTCATACTAACTAGGACTTCTCACGGCCAGTGATCGCTCACTGTCAAAAAACCGGCGGTGTTCTATGGAATCTCCCCATTTCTTACTCACTCTGCGTTCTGACACAGGTCATTACCAATGATTTTTTTCGGATAAAAACTGGTGGCTTTCTCTAGAATCTGAGTGACAGAGAGTCTCCCCAGATTTTCAGTACTCTTCGTTCTCTTCCATTATTATTGCAACTAACCTGGTGTTTTCCTCACAAGTCGTTTACTAGTGATTTTTTTTACCGGTGGGTTTTTTCTAGAATTTTAATGACAATAAGCTACTTCAAACTTCCAGTGTCCTTCGTGCCCTTTTAGTCGAGGTCTTGATGGTGCTATTCCTTCTTGGTTTTTCCATCTTCACAAACATTTTTAGCGATACCAACCGATGTTGGTACCACTGCGTTGGGTTTTTTTTTAGAGGGAGAAGGGTATATTCTTTTTTTACATATCGTCAGATTTTACCGCGGTAGATTCAGCTTTTTTACGTTCGTCTTAATATGTTTCGATTTAACTTCGAGTTGTGCTTTGTTTCAGTGATATGGTTACTTTATTTGAACTTGCTTGGTATTGGTTAGTATCCGCTAGTTGTATCGGTTGGGTATCGCGCTCTATGAGTTTTCTTAATATGACAGTTGTTTTCATCAGTCCTGTTGTTTGTATCGTGTCAATTCTCCCTTTGATTTTAATTTCTTCTAGTCTTTTCCCCCATAGATTTGGGACTGTTCTCAGGGTTCCTACAATTATTGATACTGCCGTAGTTTTCATGTTCTACATTTCTTTCAGATCTCTGGAAAGTTCCATGTAATTACTTCGTTTTTCTGTCTCCTTCAGCTTCACTCAGTGAACTGCACTATTAGCCAGAGTATCATCATTATTTACTTACTAGTTCGCAAACTATCTCTCCTTTGAAAAGACATGTAGCGTTCCCTGGAGTCTGAGTGACTAAAAGTCTCCCCAGGTTTCCAGTACTCCCCGTTTCTTTTGATAACCGTTGCAAATCGCGATGAGTTTTCGTAACAACTGTTTACCATTGACTAATTCTTGAAAACAGCTGTTGGTTTTCTCTGGAATTTGAGTGACAGTAAGTCTTCACATGATTCGCGTACTCTCTCCCTCTCCCTATATATATATATATATATATATATATATATATATATATATATATATATATATATATATATATATATATTTAAATTCCCGAAACAGTTTTTCATGGTAAACAACTGATGATCTCTTAAAATAGTGTTAGAAACTAACTAATATAATAACTGTAAAAAATAAATTGACTTACATGAGTGATTTTCCACTGGAAGACTTGAGACTATAAGTTTTTTTTTTGTTTTTTTTTTATATATATATATATATATATATATATATTTTTTATTTTATTTTTTTAAATTTTTTTTTTATATAGTTTTAATGGTTGAGAAACTTCCGAGACTATATATATATATATATATATATATATATATATATATATATATATCTTTCTACCTCTCTCTCCATCTCCCTCTCTGCCCTTCCAGTGGAGTTGTAGATGTTGCTTTGCCTCACCGGTTTTTCATTTATCATTGTTTAGTTGTGTGAGAGTTTAGTCGATCAGAAACTTCCTCTGTTCAAAAGTGAACCGAGTGGACACCTTTAAAATCAATTCTTAGGTCATTTTGTTCCAAGTAATCTTCTTTTCGGTGTTTCCATTCATGTCGATTCTTTTCATTCACTTTTCAGTTTTGGTACGAACTGCCCGTAAAGGGACCAACGCCTTACTCTCTTCATGGATCATAACTTCTTAAGTTCTCTTTTGAAGCGATGTTATCGTTGTAGGTTGTCTTCTTCCGTCTCATAGATAAGGCTATCAGCTAAAAACGTCATGTCAGTAACCAGACGAATCATATTTTTTTTAATATTAGATGTAGAGAATACCAGAGTTGTATGATCAAAGTGTAGCATAACAAAACAGAAAACCTTTTGCTTTGTCTTTCTATATCGTCCCTCAATGGACCATTCCAGTTATTTGAAGAGGAGGTCTGCTGCATTAGTAATAGCTTTATCTACGTACTTACTTGATAATGCAATTTGACCTTTACAATCCGCATGTACTGCACATTTTCCACTAAATCGTCCTGTTTACAGTATCATATTCTATCCCTGTACGGCATAATTGCAAAATCATTGATAATATGCCATGATCTTTCTTCCTTGTTTCGTCCAATATTGCGCATATAATCTACTATAAGTGTAGTTTATTTTATACTCATATAGCTGGTTCGGTAACGGAAATCATGTGTATTGGCATTTGCCTTTTCAATGGACCATTCCAGTTATTTGAAGAGGAGGTCTGCTGCATTAGTAATAGCTTTATCTACGTACTTACTTGATAATGCGTAGTGCTATGTAAAGCTGCATTAGAAAAAACATCTAGAGAGCAACACCAAAGCCTTCCACGACTGAAAGTTGCTTATCCTGGTTCGCCCAATTTGTTTGTTTCACACAATTCTTCCGTAAATGCTCTATTTTGAGCCTTCAAGTCGCATCTCTGCACCCATAATGATCTTTTCTCCGGTTTAGTATCCTCCACCTTATAATAAAGACAAATGTGCGTTTATTTGTATATTTTTATGTAAATAAATATATCTGCTCGTCACGCAAAGGTTAGCGAGTAAAAAACGCTCCCTTTTTTAGCCTCCGGACGAAACCATTTCAAGAAAAGCGAGAAAGCAAGTAGCAAGTTAGACAATCTACAGCTGTCTTAAATAAATTTGGAAATAAATCATCCGCTCTAAATAAAAAAATAAATAAAATGTCAACGGTGCGTGTTATTTTCCTTTATATCATTAGAAATGCTATTAATAATTTATATATGAAAAATTAAACTACTGACGTAATTCTATGGTTTTATATGAATATTAGTTCGAACACTGGCGGAGCATACTTTGTCCCGTCATTTTTTTTATGGACAGCAGACACTAGTTTATTTGTATATCTCCCTTAAAAAGTGACCAAAGATCTTCCTTCCCGCCCAACTGGGTTCCTCGTTGAGTATCGCTTTTCTCTTCTTAGTTGTTTTCAGCCACACAATTCCCGTGATTCAAATCACGTGACACCTTAACTTGCAACGGTTCAGTTGAGTGTTCAATGTGCCATGCAATGTTATTTTCTTCTGCAGTAATAAAATCCTCACAACTAATCAGGCCTCATCCTTCAATCTTTATTGGTTTGTATAAACTATTTGTATCGCTATTTTTGTGCAATGTACCATGAATCGTGAATAACTTACTGGCTTTTCTGTCCGCTTTCTGCGACTCATCCTTTCGTCGGACTGAACACTCAAGCGCTACAAGTAGATCTAACCATGTATTGACTGTAAACTAAACTTACTTCTACCATCGAGTCGTGATTTTTTTTACACCAACATTTAGTTATCAGCGTGTGGTAATTAGTCACCGTCTTGATCCAGACACATTGGATCCGCCCCATCCTGTTCAGTCTCTCATTTACTTCGGTTGATTGAGGACGTCGGGATGGGGTAATACCAGTCGAGGATTCGTTCTCGACAATCAGTCCGGCAGGGACTGGGCCATTTAGTTGGCCTTTTATCTGCCGGGCTGAGGTATATTGTCCTGGGTTTTCCTAGGAGGTGCACCCTCCCAGGCCTTGCCTTCCCTCTTTGGGGAGGAGTAAGTTTATTGCTTGCTGCCTGAGGCGCCCTTACCGGGGAATGCCGACGGGGTTGCCCAGGCTATTTTTGATAGGCCAGAGTGCTCCTTCTTTAGGGGCGCTGGCTGGCTTGATCTCCCCACTTTCCGACCTTGTGTCACATATTGCTTTGTGGGAAGCGATTAAATACCTGGATCCGAGCAGGATCTGCTGCGTTTCACTGGCTCATCATGTTGCTTCGTTGTCTGACTGCTGTTAACGTGGCTTCTATTTACTTACTATATGCTGTGTAATACTAAGCAAGGAACTCGGATACACAGAGCCAGAAAAAGACGGATGTCGAATATTCCTATTGTCGCCATTTTACAACTCTAACGTCACCTCGCAAAGGGCAGATAATTCAATCTTCCTCCGGAAGGAAGTATTTGATCCTAATACTGACATCCTTCATCTTAGAGATGAGGAATAACATGATGTGGATATACTAAACATTTCGTTGTCTTTTCACTAATTCAGCATACTCTTTATCGTTTTATTTCACAAAATGTAACTTCAAGATATAAATTGTTCTTAACCATTTTGTGACTGTCACCCGTGATGCTTCCCTTAAACTTATTAAGTAACATTGAATTCTTCCTATGTAGATCCGAGACGCTTATACTCTATTTTATTTCATATTTACATTTTAGTCTAGGCTACCGGTCGTTCGTCTACAAATCACTATTACATGTATTTTATGAAACAAGGCATCAGACATCAATTCAGCCTTCTGTTTAGTCTTTGTGGTAATTCATCACTCGGAATTTCGATTTGTTTAAGTTATTGACAGTAATTCATCAACTGTTTGTGATTATTCAGAATTCTTCTTAATCATCATCATCAGCAGCAGCAGCAGCAGCAGAAGCAACAACAACAACAACAACCACATCGTGTTCCTCTTATTGTTGTCATTTAAGCACTAATACCATTGAGAAAGGCATGAACCCACACTCTCCAGCTATGAATAAAATAGCAACTTATGTTCAAGTAATCGTATGAAATACATATTTTACAATATATATATATATATATATATATATATATATATATATATATATATATATATATATATATATATAAAACTTGGAAAAGTAAAAGTAATGGTTTGATTCATTAAATGTTTATATATATATATATATATATATATATATATATATATATATATATATATATATATTGCATTACGGAATTAAATAACCCCCAAAAGAGTTAATTGTCCGTAAAACAGATGAGCCAAATCACCATCATTTGCATTATTCCTCTTCTTACTTCGGCTATCAGTCACAGGAAGACAACCCTCGTTCCCTGCTTCCTAATAGAATTTCCTACCGGATGACACACCACCTTTTTTCTTCACTTTCGATTCAGAAGTCATTAAAGCTGTTAATCGATAAATTATATTCTTTCATTTTCATTCATCGAAGTCGATCGTCCGAATTGTGTTCTTTTACTTTAGTTTGACTAATTTGTTTTGCGTAAATCAGAAAACGAACTACGATTCAGGTTAGAATCTATAACGAAATAATTCATTTTATTACTTGAAATCGACCCCCCCCCCTTTCCAGCACGCTTATTTATTTGTCGGTCACTTCTCATTTTTACAGTAACTTCCGGTTAATGTGTCTGACGTTGACTATAACCCCTGACTAAGCAGAAATTAATTAGAATTGGAATTGTAGTGTCGTGAATCGCCTGCAATCTCTAAAGATGTACCACGTGGAAGTAGTAGAGAAAAATCTATTTGATTCTAAGAGGAAACTGTGTAATCAATTAAATTAAAATATTTTAGGATAGGTTAAGACAATCGAAAAAAGATTGTGGCTGTGGAAGAATTTATTTGCAGAATAAGCGAAAATCGATTACGATTAAGTCAATAGAGAAAGACAGAATCTGGAGTCAAGTTGACTCGGAAAGAAAGAAGAGGAATTTTTAAAAAATATTACTGAATTAAAGAATTACATTTATTCTAGTAAAACATAATGAACGAAAGAAACAGAAAAGTATTTGTGATGTGTAGGTTAATTAAAACATAGATACTATATTATAGATGACGCTATGCTTCTATAGAAATAGGAATATTAGACTTATTTAGAAAGGCATTCTGGAAGACATATGCAAAATAGAAACCTTCTAGGGACATGCAGAGAGACATTCGTAGGACATACAAGAGTCATATCCATTCAGTGATGGATGAAAACAAGCAGATTGCAGAGAGAGAGAGAGAGAAAGAGAGAGAGAGAGAGAGAAAATACTTGATCACTCACTCTCACTTTCGCGTTCAGCCAAAGACAATAGATTTATGCTTATTTAAATGTGAGTCGATATTTTTACTATGTTAGATGAGAATGAAACTTGTAATATTTGTTGACCAACTCGGTATTTACCACTAAGATAGGACGTGACACGGTGTTGGTTTATTTTAAGGGGCTAAATGCCTTTCGTTGATCAGTGATTAAAAGAAAAACTCATGTGTTATCAGTATTACCCACACCCTATTTTAAAGGCGCCAAAGATATCAAAGTTGGCACATATACTTATTTTGATCTCAGCCGTGTCCTAGTTATTGTCAATGTAGGAATCTCCCCACCCTCAGAATTCAACAGACCCTCTCTTCGACAAACTTAACAGATGTATTGGGGTCAGTCACCAAAAACACACAGGCCAGTACACAACATAAGATTCACATGTCAACAAGCCGTTCCTTTCGCTAGACAACCCATGATCTGTAGCAGACTTTTCATTTTTTGTACTATGAATACGTAACCAACCAATTTCACTCCAGTTTTCGTGTCATGCTTATTTAATAAGTCTGCTACTGTTTTTCCGTTATCCCAATCATACTGGCTTTTATTTACACGAGGGCAAGGTGAAACGCATGGTCAGTTTCATGTTGGAAGTAGTGCAACGCCCCAAAAACTCAGAACAAAAATTAAAAATTACAAAAAAAAATAGTCTAAAAGTCCCCTCGGAAGTCTCCCATAAGTGCCATCGGCTCAGACGGTAAGCAATTCCCTTTGTTCTTCTTAGAATCCAAAGGAGTTCTATATATTAATTCACTAACGGTCGAGCAATACAAACGGGGTTTAGTTGCGGCAAAAGTGAGCAAACTCCCAACAATGTCCTGCTCTACTGTCACATTCTGAAATCATCCTGCTGCTTGAATGATGTATGTAGAAAACTCCGAACAAGTAAATTATTTGAAAAACCTCATTTCTGACTTTTTCTCTCCTTAGATATATATATATATATATATATATATATATATATATATATATATATATTAGTACTTCATGTATCCACATAAAATATAATAGGGAGATATAATTTTTATGTGTCAGTTTTCAGTATTTACTTCAACAGTGCTCGATACGTAAGTAGAGCAAGGTAGTAAGCAATGAAAATATATATGGCAATCAAGCTGCACAGAGGCTCCTGTGTTTTATCCCGGGGGGGGGGAATCGTCAGACTAAATGCATGGAGTTATTTTTGTCAGGTGTTATTATATACATGGCTTGCTAGTTAACCAATCAGATTCTTTGTTGTTCCCTCAGCCAATCGTTAGGGCTTCCCTCGAACAAAGGCTTTGTTGGTGACGCTCCTATGCCTATCCTATTTTTTGTTAACAATTGATTTTCCTATATCCTGTTTCCTTTGTTTTATCAATACAGTGGGCGAATTTATTTTAACACGTGGTTTCTTGACGATTCCCCCTGGGGATGAACCACGGGAGCCTCTGTGTAGCTTGATTGCCATATATATTTTCATTGCTTACTATATATATATATATATATATATATATATATATATATATATATATATATATATATATATATATATATATATATATATATAATTATAATTCATAGTCAGACTTTCAAAGTTTAAACTCAATGGATGTTAAATCTTTTTAATTTTTCACACCAGTGCATGCATAAATAAACAAAAGAATATTCACGATATATAACTCGATATTATATATATATGTATATATATATATATGTATATATGTGTATATATATGTATATATGTATGTATATATGTATATGTATATATATATATATATATATGTATATATATGTATGTATATATATATTTATATATATATATGTATATATATATATATATGTATATATATATGCATATGTGTATATATATATGTATATGTATATATATAAATATGTGTATATAAATTATGTGTATATATGTATATATATACATATGTAATATATATATATATATATATATATATATATATATATATATATATATATATATATATATATATAATGTGTGTGCATTGTCTTGGAAATAATCGTACGCCATATAATTCGTTGGTTTGGAATTCTTGGAACAATGTTTCAATTTTGTTTATCTCAACTCACTTCACACACACACACACATACATATATATATATATATATATATATATATATATATATATATATATATATATATATATATATATATATATATGTATATATATATATATATATTGATATGTACGGACAGGGTTTTTTGCTGTATCGCAGCTTTTCAATGTGGCTAGACTGTCGAGCGCTTAAGGCCGGGATCGAAAGAAAAGATTCTTATCGTAAAGCCATTAGCATCAGTCACAAGAAATTGAAATCTGAATGTTTATATAGCCTATATTAGCCAATGAAAAGTGCTCCATTCGTTTATACAGAACTAGGCATTATTGCTATCTTGCATCATCGTTCTCTCTCTCTCTCTCTCTCTCTCTCTCTCTCTATATATATATATATATATATATATATATATATAGAGAGAGAGAGAGAGAGAGAGAGAGCGAAAGAGAGAAGGTGATCTTACACCGAAAAACACTTTATTCAATTTGTTTGAATATTAAACTTAAAAGAAAACGTAATTTATCTCATAACCGTTTTCTTTCATACTCACATCAAAATCTAAATAAGTATCCATTGCTGCTACCAAATAGGAACTAACTTCCCAACAAAGAATTGGTCAACTAGTTCACACACACACACACTAATATGCATACATTGCACACATTCTAATATATCGTATTACACTGCTATATAGATATTGATACCAACCCAGTGTGTCTTGATTTTTAAAAAGAATTATATATATATATATATATATATATATATATATATATATATATATATATATATATATATATATATATATATATATATATATATATATATATATGCTTGTTTGTTTTTTCGAGGTATTTGCCAATGCATTAGTTTTTGCGATTTTTATTTTGTTACTGGTGGAATTTGGAATTTGGGAGTTGACTACTGTTGATTTTATTTTGTGTCTGTGAGCATAGAAGAACTTTGTTCAGACGATGATTTTCTGTTTTTTAACATATGTTTTATTGTATGTCTTAATATAAACACTGCCTTGAAACAGCTTTAAACAAATATAATACCTTTGTGTATCCTTTTTATTTTGAACTTGATATAAACATGTGTGTGTGTATGTGTATGTATTTTAACAATTTAAATCATTTTGCGAGGGTAGACTACGTTCTAAGAATTCAAAATAGACAACAATTTCGTGTACAATCGTTCCAGAGACGATATGGATTTTTGATGATATCAAGTACTTCATCAGCACAGGGTATAGACACCAAGTTCGAAATTAAAACATAGCATCAAGATTAGAGTATATTTTACTCTCAGGTATACAGTAATATATATATATATATATATATATATATATATATATATATATATATATATATATATATATATATATATATATATATATATATCTTATTTCAAGTAAACGCATGAAAATTCAAGTGAAATCACATCATGTCAAACCATTGTGTTCTCGGGTCGTACAGTGATGAAATGCAAAGATTGTAGTTATCACATTAATGATCTTAAAAATAACGTTCATCGCGTTTTGCAATAGAACTCTTTTTTTTTAATTTACATACTATACACTTAAGCGTCTGTTTCAGGTACTACGGTTTCGGATCCTCTATTCGATTTCATTAAAATATCAACTAATGACCCAAACAGGGTGTGCGTCAGCCTTTCATAGATGTAAATCTGGAAAATCCATCTGAGTGGTATATAAGAGTCCTCCTGAAGTGCACGCTTAAATATATAATATGTGAATAAATAAAATTAAAAAAACACTACATATTCTGCTCTTGGTTTATTACTAACAACGATTTGTGATGCTAACACTCGAACTGGGGGCTTGTTTTAACGAACTAAAAATGTAACTCCCAGATGTTCAACTTACGTTTTAACGGAAACCATTAAGCCGGTACAGCTTTATGTTCGACGCATTCAAACTAAGTAAACCGTGAAAAACTCCAAGTGAGTAATTAAAGACTAAAAAATAATATAAACTTTATTGCTTTTAAATAGTCTCCTTGCCACTTACCGTGGTTTTAATAATCGACACATTGTTGACTCGAATAGTTTTTTTTTTAATTGAATTAACAAACACCTGTTTATGTAATTATTCATTTAAGAAAATTAATCAACATTTGACGGCTTTAAGATCTGCTAATCTTTTATGTGTCTAACTTTATTTTGTGCCGATGTGAAATTAGTTTGGTTTTGGTTTTTCAACACATCAACCTCATTTGGGTCATTTAATGTCGAAAAATAATAAGTATTGCATTAATTGTATACAATTAGGAGAACACAAATCAATATTTTACAAATATTAGGTCGTTACAAATATAATAGCCGCTTGAAGCGCTGCGTTTTAAAAAGTCAGCCCAAAACTTTTTAACGACCACTAGGTGGCGTTCAGTATTGATCAACGCGGAGATGCACATATAATTGAATGGAGATAAAACAAAGACATATAATTGAATGGAGATAAAACAAAGAATGTTAGACATTCATGATTCATAATTCATGACTGAAACTTGGTGGACAAGTTAGGCGTATCAGATGTTGTTGGATTTGAGAACTGATTGTCAATTTTATTAACGATTCCATGTGTAAAATTTTGGGAGGGAGGGAGGGGGGGGTAACCCTGTACTACCTTATCCGAAAAGACGGCGTTAGTTTCCTCTTAAAATGTTACCCTTGTTGATCCGGATTGATTTAATAAGTAACATATCGATTTCTATAATGGACAAGCAAACACTCTGCCTCTTATATGTTACTGTTGTGAGAACGCAAATTTATTTTACACGGCTATCGAAAGAAGTAGAGAGTTCTGAAAACCTGGGAAGACGTATTGTCACTCAGACTCCAGGGAACACCACATGTTGTTGCCAGTGAGCGATCACTGATAATGGCTTGTGTTAGAAGTAGTGAGAAAAAAATAATAATGTGATGATGATTCTGTTTGAATTTCGTTTTTAAACCGGAAACTAAATTACAAAAAAATAAAAATTATGATATGCTGAAAGCAAACTTAGAATCTTCTTTGATTAAACGGAAAATGTGAGAAAAGAAAACACTGGCGAAGCATAATTTTTTCCGTCATTTTTGACGGGATGTGTGTACACTTGTACAGGATTGTTCAACTTCACCCCGTACGGTTCCCGCAGAAAACCACATGCAAACATATACGTACGCATACCAACATACTACGGCCACATGTTTTTCTTGGTCTTTTGGTCGAGATCAAAGTGTAATATCTGTTCCGATGGATACTGCACCCCATAGACCGGTATCGTCTTGGCCTTCGGGTCTTGATTCCGCCAGTCTGTGGGTTTGTCCTGTGCAGTTCTAGGGGGTCCATCCTCCTAGACTTCGCCTTCTCACCCTTTGAGAAAGGGGTTAGTTTATTGCTAATCGCCTGAGGCTCCCCCACCGGGGAATACCGACGGGGCTGCCGAGGCATTTTTTGTAGGCCAGAGTGCTCTCCCTTCTCGACCTTGTGTCACATATTACGGCTGTGGGAGGAAGATAAATAAAACGGCCACATGTCTACGCACGGCAATACCCTTGAGCATCCGCAGTTTTTGTTTCTCTTTCAACAAAACCAATGTTCTTGCTTTTGATTCTGTTCCGATTTTTCTGTGTTTAAGTGCATCCTTGCATCCTTGCATCCTTGCATCCTTGCATCTCTATAAGAAATGTTGAGTCGGTCGGTCTAGCTCTCATGTTTAAGTTGTTTCAATAAGTCTTAATATTATAAAAAAAAAACTACACGTTCAATTACAATATTAATACGCTAGTACGTTCGTTTCCTACTTTCGTTTGTGTCACGCCTGGTAACGTGAGTAGGGGACATAGTATAAAGAAGATGGCTGAGAGGATGACAATTTTGGTCGGCAAGTTAATAGGGGGAAGAAAATGATTTAGTATGAAGACGAGGTAGTGGGAGGGTGGAAGTGGGGGAGATGAAACTGAAAAACAAAAGCTCGTATTGTCAACAATTTTTAAATTGTTCACAATACGAGCTTATTTCCTTCGTTAAAATCTTGAAAACATGCAACGTCATCTTATCAACACTTTTCTAAATTATATTAAAGACATTTTATTTAATAATGTATCACTCACGTTTATCTTATCAAAATTTACATTAAATCATAAAATTAACTTCTACAAATCCAGACGATTTCGATTGTTAAGTTGATTCGGCTAAGAAGCTTTTTCTTTTTCTTTTTTTAAATTAAACCCCTAAAATACCACCCATAGAATCGTTAATAAAAATCACAATTCTTTCTGCAAATAAACCCCAGTCTATGCCTGACTTATCAACCAAGTTTCAGCCATGAATAACCAACAGTCTTTGTTTTATCGTCGTTCATTGATATGCGGGACACTTTGATAATTGCTCCATCAGTATGATGATGAGAATAAGCTTCATACTCACCGGACCATAATATCCTAGATTTTTGTTTATCAAATATAATGTCTATTGACATTTTTTTTATTAAAAATAATGTCTATTAATTTTTATCAAAGATAATGTGTATTAAAACAATCCTCAGACTATTCTTGAACAGACGAGGGCCATTATCGCCAAAACGAAGGCAGTGCCAAAAGATGAGTGCGTCTGAGTTATTGACAATGATACACCTCGTATCCAGGTGTGCTTATGATTGAACACGAATAAAATAAAGACTGTTGGGTATTCGAAAATGCAACTTGTTGGACAAATCAGACACAGACTGAAGTTTATGTGTACCAAATATAGTTACATTTGAGAAAAGATAATGCATCTTATTGACGATTCCATGGGTGAGATTTTTGGGTGGTCACTCTGTACTAAACTGATTTTTGTGCATGAATTTCAAATAATGTAAAATACTGTAAAATAGCGATAATATGTCTAAATCGTGGGTTGGATTGACTCAAGAGTATCTTAAGAATATCAGTTCTTGTCTTCTTTTTTATTGTTCTTCATTCACTCAAATCAACTAAAAGCATTCATCATATCGTTTTTGTTGATATTTTCCTATTTTTCAATCATTCGGCGAAAAAGAAGAAACACACACTTTTGGCCATCCGTGCAACATTCGTCATATTTTGGGAGTCCAGATCAGAACGTCAGAAGATCAGAAGCTAAATCCTGTTTGTTCTACTAACATCATTTCATATCAGCTTCAATATTTATTTCCTGTAGAAATTAACCAGCGCCCATTTCAGCCTTTTCATTTTCTTATCTTCCAAATTTTCTAAGCGCAAATGGAATCACATATATCCTTTCATCTTTTTCATCATTTTCAAAATCCATGTCTGGTTCACCGACTGTGCTCAGACCAGCCGAGGATACGTCCATTGCATCATTCTGACACAGAGGGGTCACTTTACTGGTGACCAGACCTTTCTCGAAATGAAGTATAGATTGGTTAGGTCCTATGAGGTGCATCCTCCTAGGCATTACCTTCTCCTTCGAGAGGAGGTGGTTTATTGCCGATCGCCCGAGGCCTCTCCTACCAAGGAATACCGAGGGAGTCGTTCTCGGCTATTTCTCTACCCAACCAGAAACTGGTTTCCCCGCCTCAAACATTGTGCAACACCTTGTTGCCGTGCGAAACAAGTAAATACTACCATTGAGATAAAAAAAAACTTCTTATTTTTGCCGATGTTGAATACGATTTGTTTATCGATTCGAGAAATAAACGTTGACGTTCGAATTTTATTTCCAAACACCAAAAATATTAAAACTTATCTTTTATTAAACAAACATTTTTATTTCGTATGAACAATCCAAACTGTATATTTTTTTTCGATAATCTGACCAATCGAACTCATATAAAGATTGATTTTTAGATTTATATTAAAATCGATTGAGAGAAATACAAAAATATCGAATATTCGTTGCATTTTTTTGTTGTTTTTTTTTTTTTTAGTTTTGCCAAAAGTAGATTTACGGTTTTCTTTCGCTGCAAATCAATTGTTGTCTGATTTGATTAGTTTTAGTTTGGGAAGTTTATTCATCGATTATCGATTAAATTAGAAAACATTGTGAACGCGTTTAATCAATTCTTTTACGAATGAAAACGTTGGCATAATTTCCTGCCTCGACATAACACATATAACAAATATAACAAACATAACAAACATAACAAATATAACAAACATAACAAATATAACAAATATAACAAATATAACAAATATAACAAATATAACAAACATAACAAATATAACAAACATAACAAACATAACAAACATAACAAACATAACAAATATAACAAATATAACAAATATAACAAATATAACAAATATAACAAATATAACAAATATAACAAACATAACAAACATAACAAATATAACAAATATAACAAATGTAACAAATATAACAAATATAACAAATATAACAAATGTAACAAATATAACAAATATAACAAATATAACAAACATAACAAACATAACAAATATAACAAATATAACAAATATAACAAATATAACAAATATAACAAACATAACAAACATAACAAACATAACAAACATAACAAATATAACAAATATAACAAACATAACAAATATAACAAATATAACAAACATAACAAATATAACAAACATAACAAACATAACAAACATAACAAACATAACAAATATAACAAATATAACAAATATAACAAACATAACAAATATAACAAATATAACAAATATAACAAACATAACAAATATAACAAATATAACAAATATAACAAACATAACAAACATAACAAATATAACAAACATAACAAACATAACAAACATAACAAATATAACAAATATAACAAATATAACAAACATAACAAATATAACAAATATAACAAACATAACAAATATAACAAATATAACAAACATAACAAACATAACAAATATAACAAATATAACAAATATAACAAACATAACAAATATAACAAATATAACAAATATAACAAACATAACAAACATAACAAATATAACAAATATAACAAATATAACAAACATAACAAACATAACAAATATAACAAACATAACAAACATAACAAACATAACAAACATAACAAATATAACAAATATAACAAATATAACAAACATAACAAATATAACAAATATAACAAATATAACAAATATAACAAACATAACAAACATAACAAATATAACAAATATAACAAACATAACAAATATAACAAATATAACAAATATAACAAACATAACAAATATAACAAATATAACAAACATAACAAATATAACAAACATAACAAATATAACAAACATAACAAACATAACAAACATAACAAACATAACAAATATAACAAATATAACAAACATAACAAATATAACAAACATAACAAACATAACAAACATAACAAATATAACAAACATAACAAATATAACAAATATAACAAATATAACAAACATAACAAACATAACAAACATAACAAACATAACAAATATAACAAATATAACAAACATAACAAATATAACAAATATAACAAATATAACAAACATAAAAAATATAACAAATATAACAAACATAACAAATATAACAAACATAACAAATATAACAAACATAACAAACATAACAAACATAACAAACATAACAAATATAACAAATATAACAAATATCACAAACATAACAAATATAACAAACATAACAAATATAACAAATATAACAAACATAACAAACATAACAAATATAACAAACATAACAAATATAACAAATATAACAAATATAACAAACATAACAAATATAACAAACATAACAAATATAACAAATATAACAAACATAACAAACATAACAAACATAACAAACATAACAAATATAACAAATATAACAAATATAACAAATATAACAAACATAACAAACATAACAAACATAACAAACATAACAAATATAACAAACATAACAAATATAACAAACATAACAAATATAACAAATATAACAAATATAACAAATATAACAAATATAACAAACATAACAAATATAACAAATATAACAAACATAACAAACATAACAAACATAACAAATATAACAAATATAACAAATATAACAAACATAACAAACATAACAAACATAACAAACATAACAAACATAACAAATATAACAAACATAACAAACATAACAAATATAACAAACATAACAAACATAACAAATATAACAAACATACAAATATAACAAACATAACAAACATAACAAATATAACAAACATAACAAACATAACAAACATAACAAATATAACAAACATAACAAACATAACAAATATAACAAACATAACAAACATAACAAATATAACAAACATAACAAATATAACAAACATAACAAACATAACAAATATAACAAACATAACAAACATAACAAATATAACAAACATAACAAACATAACAAATATAACAAACATAACAAACATAACAAATATAACAAATATAACAAATATAACAAATATAACAGTGCATCGGAATAAAACATGAGGTTAGTTCTATTCCTTCACACGATTATGCTGAAAGTCTCTATGAATATCAAATAACTTGGCCAAGATCAAAGTGTAGTATCTGTTCCGATGGATGCTCACTCTGTAGACCGGTATTGTCTTGGCCTTCGAGCCTTGATTCCGTCGGTTTGAGGTACTGTCCTGTGCAGTTCTAGGAGGTCCACCCTCCCAGGCTTTGCCTCCCCTCTTTGGGGAGGAGTAAGTTTATTGCTTACTGCCTGAGGCGCCCCTACCGGGGAATGCCGACGGGGCTGCCCAGGCAATTTTTAATGGCCAGAGTGCTCACCTTCTCGGGCGCTGGCTTTTCAAGTCCCACTTTCCCGACCCGAGCTTGGGTCGCATCTTGCTTGTGGGAGTAAGATAAAACTGGCCTTGTGCCTAACCTCCTGGGGAGGTAAATAAAAAAAATAAGAAGTGTAGTATCTGTTCCGATAGATACTGCACCCCATAGACTGGTATTGTCTTGACCTTCGGAGCTTGATTTACGCCTGTCTATGGGTCGGTCCTGTGCAGTTCTAGGAGGTCCACCCTCCCAGGCTTTTCCTCTCCTCTTTGGGGAGGAGTAAGTTTATTGCTTACTGCCTGAGGCGCCCCTACCGGGGAATGCCGACGGGGCTGCCCAGGCAATTTTTAATGACCAGAGTGCTCAACTTCTCGAGTGCTGGTTTTTCTAATCCCACTTTCCCGACCTTGTGTCACATCTTACCTTGTAGGAGGTAGATAAATAAAAATCTCTTTTGGTCGAGATCAAAGTGTAGTATCTGTTCCGATGGATACTGCACCCCATAGACTGGTATTGTCTTGGCCTTCGGAGCTTGATTTACGCCTGTCTATGGGTCGGTCCTGTGCAGTTCTAGGAGCTCCACCCTCCCAGGCTTTGCCTCCCCTCTTTGGCGAGGAGTAAGTTTATTACCGGGGAATGCCGACGGGGTTGCCCATGCAATTTTTAATGGCCAGAGTGCTCACCTTCTCGGGCTCTGGCTTTTCAAATCCCACTTTCTCGACCCGAATTGAGTCACATCTTATCTTGTGGGAGTAAAATAAAACTGGCCTTGTGCCTAACCTCCTGAAGAGGAGGTAAATAATACTAAGATACATTTTTATTATTGCTCCTGAAAGGAAGAAATATTAAAAAAAGAAAATGTTATATTCTTATCGATCAGTTATGGGAAAATAGCGGCCCGTGGGGATTTCTGAATGAACGCCTAATTTTACGAGTAAAATACTATTTATTAAACTATACTTTGCTTCGTTTCGTTTTATTGTAGCTTTAAATTTATTTTTCGTATAACCGAATGAATAAATTAGAAACAGATCTGACTACTTTCATGTACATTTTTTATCCAATCTATATTAACTTTACGTTTACATTTAGATGTGACAAATGAAATCATTCAATCGACAGAGTTTTGAATGTGCATCTATAATTAGAAAAAAAATAGTTTTTTAAAAAAATGATGATTCACGAATTATGATTATATTTAATTGTATCTTCGATACATGAATATGTTGTAGAGGCTGATGTATGGTGATCGGCCCCTCAATTTTTGAGAGACGCAAAAAGATACGGCAACGAGTTTCTTTCGTCATAATGTGCATTTGCGAATGATTAGTTCGATTATCCTGACCTTTGGGTCTGGATTTACGCCGGTCTATTGGGGGTTGTCTGGTCCTGTGCAGTTCTAGGAGGTGCACCCTCCCAGGCTTTGCCTCCCCTCTTTGGGGAGGAGTAAGTTTATTGCTTACTGTCTGAGGCGCCCTTACCGGGGAATGTCGACGGGGCTGCCCAGGCAATTTTTAAATGGTCAGATGGCTCACCTCTCGAGCGCTGGCTTATCTAATCCCACTTTCCCGACCTTGTATCACATTCTGCCTTGTGGGAGGTAGATAAATAACAGTTCGATTGTCGGCGTCGCAGGAACGTTGAATGTGCAACCACAACGATGATGATTCAATTGTTGACGTCATAGTGTGGTTAAAAGACAGTTCAGTTGACTGAAGAAGAATTAGTCCGGTCGCAATGCGGTTGAAGAACTGAAAGAAAAACAGTCCTGAAACTGGTCGAGTTAACGGTTCGACCAACGACGCTAGTAAACAGCCGGGCGAAATCTTGATAGTTATGACCATGGCATCTGAACATGTGAGCTAGTGTAGTTAGCTAAACTGCAATAAGCGCCCTGCTGCCAGACAGAAAAATAAATCGGTCAAGCTACAATCTATGGGGGAGATCAGATACGAGGCGATATCTAAAATGTGATTGACGAGGTTCCTGGGCAGATTGAACATATAACACACTTTGATCTTGACGATCGATCAAGTAGCTGGCATTTGGCCTTTTGGCTAAGATCAAAGTGTAGTATCTGTTCCGATGGATACTGCACCCCATAGATTGTCTTGGCCTTCGGGGCTTGATTTACGCCGGTCTATGGGTCTGTCCTGTGCAGTTCTAGGAGGTCCACCCTCCAAGGCTTAGCCTCCCCTCTTTGGGGAGGAGTAAGTTTATTGCTCACTGCCTGAGGCGCCCCTACCGGGGAATGCCGACGGGGCTTCCCAGGCAATTTTTAAACCCCACTTTCCCAACCCGACCTTGGGTCACATCTTACTTGTGGGAGTAAGATAAAAACTGGCCTTGTGCCTAACTCCTGGAGAGGAGTAAATCAATACTTGTTTCGCACTGCAGCAAGATATGCAAAAGTCCTTATGGTTGGGAAAGCCAGCAATCCCGAGGGAGCACTGTGGCTGGTGCAATATAGCCATAAACGGACCCGTTGGCATTTCCCGGTAAGGGCGTTCCAATAACCCCCTCCAAAAGAGAAAGTAATGCCTTGGAGGATGCACCTTTTAGGACATTGCCGGACCATACCTCATCCCAACAAAAGAAAGCTTAGTGCTGTCAAGTCAACCTCTGAAATAGCCATCTCGGATGAACACGTGGTCAAGAATAAAGATCATAATTCGTTCTCGGTCGATGGCCTTGGCCTCGTTCTCTAACAGAAAAGACTCTATGAGATAAATGGGAGTTTTTTTTTGCCTTTGTGCTTAACACGTACATTCTTTTCTTTCTTAGCAATAACATTGTATTGTATGGGATCGATGGGTTTAATTATATTATAGTTTGTTAAGACAAACTATTAATAAGTGTTATGTCTTATCGTCTTTTAGTATCGACACATCCGTTACAAGGAATACGCGGGATTCTTAACAGTATTCAACGTGTTCAGAAAATTCATTTGTATTCTCTACTTAGACAATATCAAATGTTCATATTCACCAATGCTATTAGATGGGCTTCATACTAGAGAAATGCATTTACATTTTATTTGTATCACTTAAATTAACATTTTATGCATTCCTTTCTAAAGTGCAGACGAAATTTATAATTCTATTTGTAACTTAGTCATTGCTGGGCTTTTATGAAAAGTTCCTTCAAATCTAGCAAATCAGATGATATCTTATACGCATTCTTTTAGTCTCTTCCGTTACCTTGGCAATAATCAATTCATTTTCATAGGCGTACATTTACGCGCGCAGATTTTGTCTACGAAAGTGTTTTTTTTTTCTCCCTGATTTATCATTCCTTTATATTCGGCCTCGTTATTATTTACGGCGCATGCGTGCGACCGGGCGGCCATTATTTTTGTTTAACGCTGCATAAGATTCGTCTACAAAGAGCCAATCATTCAAGTGATATGCAGAGACGCACACATATATCATGACACTCTTCTGCAACTAACCAGTTTTTTTTGTCTTTTGTTTTAATGCGTTCAACTTCGGTTCAATTTTATTGTTCTTAATCACAGTCTAAATAGTCGTGATTCGTCTCAACTGCAGGTCAATTAGAGCACGAGTCATTCGGTTCGAAGTCGATGCATAATATTAATATTATTTTTCTTAAATTTAATTACTTTTATTCACCACAAAAAATGCACATTGCGACTGTGACGTAAAGGGTTTCTGTGATTAGGGGCCAGATTTATAGGGGCATTCTAAGTGGGGAGTTGTGCAGCAAGATGTTTGTTCACATTACATTTAAATTTCTGCATATTGTTACAGTTGGGGAAACAGAGAGCATGGATGGAATTCCAAAGGCAAGTTGTTCAAGGAAAGAACCTATTAGAGTAGAATGTTTTCTGGTATCTGGGGACCTCTACAATCTGCATTACTATATTCTAACGGATCTTCGTTGTATTTATAAGTGTTTCCAGCTCCTTTCTTTATATTTTAAATAGCTTAAGGTCATCATTATACATGAGGTGATTTGTTTCTTTGTCTCTGTTAATATGTATCCTGTATAGCATCCCCTGGGTATGTTGGTGAGTGGCATCACGACTATGGTAAACAGTGGTGGAGATATAGAGTCTCCCTGGAAGATGCCGCTCTGTCTATTTATCTCTGCATAGTGTTGTCCTCCACATCTCAGTTCAAATGGACCATGTTTCCATTGTTTTCTCCACAAATTTGATAATTTTGTCAAATATTTTGTACATCCTTAAAAAGTCAGCTATCCATGCTTCAGGGATTCTGTGGTCGGCTTTTTTGTAGTCGACCAATGCCATACTATGATTTTTCGTCGATATACAGAAGGTAGTTTGCTCCTCTTGTCCCTTTCCAGCATGCTGTCTGTTTCTCGGGCAATAGTACACGGCTATTAAGATAGTAGTACATCTCTTCACTTAGTTGTGTCGTTAAAATTTTTCTACGTGGTTAGTAGGCAGGTCATCGGTCGGTAGTTACTTGGGATCATTCCTTTATCGCTGTCTTTTTGGGATTAATGTAGTCCTTCCTTTCATCATTAATTCAGGTATGTCCGCTTCACGTATACGTCTTCTTTTGTGTTATTTTTTCACGTAGGCCCGTGAACTTTTAAAACTAGAATTCGTGTATTCCATCGTATCGAGGTGATTTCTAGTTTTCCGTTTTTCTTAAGATAATCTTAAATGTTTCTTCATTAATTTCGTCTTCTGACCCTTGTATTTTTATTCAGTTACTCATCATTTCTGTTGTGGTCTGGTTGCTTTTCTCGTACATTGCTCCGGAATTATCTTGTTTCTGTAAAAAGAAAAACAGAATAATATATTTTATGAGAACTTATGATGTAATAATTTCATGAATGTTATATTCGAGTCTGTTATTCCTGGTAAATATAGAAATGCTGGTAGTTTAATCACTCTTCGAAATAGTTTGTTAAAGTAACAACTAGATTCTCAATTGTGTTTTATAATGCTTTGAGCAGTTTCCTATATTAAATAATCTATTTGTACTAAACAATCAACCTTTTAATTTAAGAAGACAAGTCAAAGAAATATCGCCATATTCTTGAGTTTACACTTTTTCTAATATAACTTTTATTAGTGTTGACACAGTTGCTAATAACATACACACACACTCACTTGATAGCGTGTAAATCACATACACACACACACTCACTTGATAGCGTGTTAATCACATACACACACACACTTAATAGTGTGTTAATCACACACACACACTTAATAGTGTGTTAATCACATACACACACACACTTAATAGCGTGTTAATCACATACACACACACTTAATAGCGTGCTAATCACATACACACTCACTTAATAGCGTGCTAATCACATACACATACACACATACTTAATAGCGTGCTAATCACATACACACACTTAATAGCGTGCTAATCACATACACACACACACACTTAATAGCGTGCTAATCACATACACACACTTAATAGCGTGTTAATCACATACACACTCACTTAATAGCGTGCTAATCACATACACACACATACTTAATAGCGCGTTAATCACATACACACACTTAATAGCGTGCTAATCACACACACACACACACACTTAATAGCGTGCTAATCACACACACACACTCACTTAATAGCGTGCTAATCACATACACACACACACTCACTTAATAGCGTGTTAATCGCGACCTCACACTCTTTCTACAGATATACACTAATACACACTATTAATACACACTAATATACTTTACTTCGATTGTGTAAAGAAAGAATTTTTGTAAACATTCTTTGGTAAAGCACATACATTATTTATTGTTGCATGTGTAAAATAAAAAGGAACTTCATCAACTTTCTTTTCCATTCAATTATAAATAAAATATTCAAGAAAATGTGTTCAATTTGAAGATTTTTCTGTATCATTTCTTTGAAAAGTTTATTCTACAGATTTTTATGCTATATATCTACATATATAAAACTATGTATGTATGTTTATATGTTTTGTGGTTTAAATTCCGAAACTAACTAACCGATCATTATGAATTTTGGTTGTTTTGTTTTACGGCATATCAACCCTTTTCGGGTTATTTAATGCTAAACCCGGTCATTTTGGTGAATGTTTTTTGTCTTCAAATTCTTTAAATCTTCAAACATTTATTCATCGTGTTTAGTTTGGTTGTTTTGTTTTACGGCATATCAACCATTTTCGGGTTATTTTAATGCCAAGTCCAGTCATTTTGGTAAAGGTGTTTATGCTTCAAGTTCTTTATATCTTCAAACATGTATTAATGGTGTTTGGTCTGGTTGATTTGTAGAAGAAAAATTGTTGTTTTGTTTTTTTTACTTTACAGAACATGATTGAGTTTTGCTAAGGGAAAGGATAAAAATAATAACATCGGTGTTTGGTGCATTTTAGGTCAGGTAGCCGGTATTTTCAGCCAGACTGATCTGGTAGCACTAGGCATAAAGTTTTGTAATGTGGGCTATATTTAGTTTTATATAGTATCATGCAAATGGCTAAAGGCGGGTGAAATCCATTTGTGAAAATCTACATCATTTTTATTTTGATGAAATTTTAAGTATAGGTAATAGGATATCAATTGATAAATATTCTCAAAATTTCAATTTCTTTCGAGTATATGAAAGTATTGTAACGGGAAATAATATGAGTACATATATTTCAGATTTAGATTAAGTTATTTGGCACTAATTAAGCAAGATCCCATGAATTTTTATTTCTTTCTTAAGACCCCTTAAGCTAAACCCCCAATTTTAGACATTTTTTCTAGTATTAAAATCGCTTACTGAATTTTGATCACAATTGAAATAAGGGTTCTAGACGTAAGATTTAGTAGCATATATATCTTCGTTTTAGTCTTCGCAGGGAGACATAAAAGTGGTGCAAATTCTGTTATTAACTATTTTTTGCATATGTAACGATAGTTTAGTTCAAAATGTTTTATTAGATTACAAGATGCAAGCGAAGTGGACTTCATGTAAATACAACACGTTTGAAAGAAAGGTAAGCAAGAAACACACTTGACGATGTCAGCTCGTAATTACACGTCAAGTGCATGCTGTAAATTCGTTTCATACATAAACTAACATCTGCTTTTTATAGACAATCTTCTACTTTACGACAGTTCGGACCGTTTAATAACCCGGGTTCGTGCGAAGCTTTTTTGCGGCTTTCTCTTTTTTTTTTTTTTTTTTTTTTTTTTTTTTTTTGCTGGAAATTTTATATTCAGGTTGTCGAGTTTTAACCAGTTTTGAAAGAATAACAACGTGAACGTAATGGCTTCCTGCTTGTAAAAAGAAATCAAATGGCAGATTAACTGAAAGTAAACGAGTGTGAATCGCACGTGGAAAATGATAAACAGTTTATTCTACCCGTTGACATATAAACAAATGATGATGGAAGATGATGCTGGAAGATGATGCTGGAAGATGATGATGGAAGATGATGATGGAAGATGATGCTTTGCTATTTCCAGAGGTAAAATACACCTTGTTTTGATTAGGTTACGTGGCTCTTTGTAAACTTTCAATGTAAACACACACACACACACGTATATATATATATATATGTATATATAAACCCTAATCCTGAGGACGACTACGAAAGTCAAAAGCGCTCGAAAAAAATGGCCGAATTAAGAACTATCGGAGAAGTACTATACGGATTGCCACATGAAACCAGAAGGATAGCTCGACGGTTTGAGAACCTCACGAAGAAGATATACAAACGCGAAAGTTCCGTGACGTTCAACAACGCTTGCTTATATATATATATATATATATATATATATATATATATATATATATATATATATATATATATATATATATATATATATATATATAGTCTAAAGAAGCTTCCCATTCCTGGTTCCCCATTCCTGGTGCTGGCACTTTATCTCTGTATGAGATACATAGATATCCGAGTGTTTCATTAAAGTTCTCCTTTACGTCTTAAACGTTTAGTTAGTAAAAAAGTGAACAATATTAATTTTCCATCCCTAATTGACCAGTTAACTATGTTATAGTATATTATTCTTGTGGTTTGTTGATCTTACTGGATTTCTGGACAAGAATTCATCTAGTCTGGTGGGTATCTAGCTTAGTGCTGTTACTAGAGGCAACATTACTCGGGAAAAGGTGCACCATTCCTCGTATGAGCCAGTGTGTGGCCATACCGAAGAAATTTGATTTGAGCTTTGAATACTATGTTATTTTAAATATTTGGTCAGGGTTTACTTGTAGGTGAAAGCATCCTCATGCCAGGTTGTCCTGACAAACCCCTGTAAAGAGAGACCGAAGACACTCAAAGATAGTGGCTCGTAGGCATTCAAATTATATATATATATATATATATATATATATATATATATATATATATATATATATATATATATATATATATATATATATATATGAAGCAATCCAACAAAAGATATAAGCGTCAACTAATATCTTATAATTAGTGAAACATCCGGATAAAAAACTGAAGCTCAATATACTGGATAGAGCATTAATATTATAATATAAAATGAAGTAATAAAATAAGGTGTCAATCAAATTTTATTAGAATTCAAAGTTCATGCAAAGCATCCTTAAGTCCTTAGCTCATGAGTTTTCAAAGATAATTCTTCTCTTCAGAGGACCATTACCGCAGTTATACTACTACAGGCAATAAAATTACGCTTTACCTGGATGGACTGTATGGATTCAACAAAAGTATGTTTTTGGATTGATATGTTTGATGTTATGTATTTTTATGTATTTGTGTATATAATTTTATATATTTTCAAAGCGTAATTTTATTGCCTGTAGTAGTATAACTGCGGTAATGGTCCTCTGAAGAGAAGAATTATCTTTGAAAACTCATGAGCTAAGGACTTAAGGATGCTTTGCATGAACTTTGAATTCTAATAAAATTTGATTGACACCTTATTTTATTACTTCATTTTATATTATAATATATATATATATATATATATATATATATATATATATATATATATATATATATATATATATATATATATATAGTCTCGGAAGTTTCTCAACCATTAAAACTATATTAGAAAAAAAAAAAAAAAAAAAAAAAAACTTATAGTCCCAAGTCTTCCAGTGGAAAATCACTCATGTAAGTCAATTTATTTTTTACAGTTATTATATTAGTTTATTTCTAACACTATTTTAAGGGATCATCAGTTGTTTACCATGAAAAACTGTTTCGGGAATTTAACATAATTTTATTACAGAATATACCTTGCATTGAACAATCGAAGTTTGATATAAATATATATATACACGTGTATATATCTTTTTGGTTTCATTTTACTTCAGTTAAAGTTGTCAGAAATCAAGGGGGCCCTTCCTGGGGCTAACACCTGATCTCCATTTGAGATACATAGATATTCGTAAAGTTCTCCCATTTATTTCTCAAACGTTGTGTTTGTAAAGAAGTTAAGAACATTAATTTTGCTCACCCCAATTGACCAGTGTACTAGGTTCTAATATATATTTCTCGTGGTCTCTTGGTCTTACCGGATTCCAGGATAAGAATTCATCTAGTCTGGTGGGGTACTCAGTATTATGTTGTTAATTGAGGTAACATCATTAGGAGAAGGTGCACTATTCCTTGTATGAGCAAGTGTATAGCCGTGCTGTTGGGATGTTATTTGTGCTGCGAATACTATGTTATTTTGAATATTTGGTCAGGGTTTACTTGTATCCTCATGTCATGTTGTCCTACCAAACCCTTGTACAGATAGACCAAAGACATTCCAGGATAGTGTTTAGTAGGTAATTCAAACTGTATATATATATATATATATATATATATATATATATATATATATATATATATATATATGTAGAGAGAGAGAGAGAGAGAGAGAATAAATATGAAACTAAAAGTAAACTTTTAGTAGAAAGAACCTATAGTGAAATGGTAAAAGCTCAATATACGAGATAGAGCAATTATAAAGATAGATGGACGAAGAGTGATAAACTTGCACGAATGTACAAATTTATTTCAAACTTCGATTGTTCAATGCAAGGTATATTCTGTAATAAAATTATGTTTATTATTCTTTCCTTAAGCCAAGGCTTTTCAAAGATCGAGATCTTATCATCAGAGGGATTATACAGATAGATAAGTTGGCAATATCTATCTGTATAATTCCTCTGATGATAAGATCTCGATCTTTGAAAAGCCTTGGCTTAAGGAAAGAATAATAAACATAATTTTATTACAGAATATACCTTGCATTGAACAATCGAAGTTTGATATAAATTTGGACATTCGTGCATGTTTACCACTCTTCGTCCATCTATCTTTCTTTATATATATATATATATATATATATATATATATATATATATATATATATATATATATATATACATTGGGAAAGATTTGTATTAGTGTTTCCAATATAAGGACTATTTGTTTCGGATTACGTGTTCGCAATAGAGTCTATAAATGAACAACTGAACTCATATGGAACATCATTTTTGTTTAATGTTGAGTAAGCAGTGTTATTGCTTTTTATTATTAGGTTTAATGTTTTAAATTCAGTGAAGTAGATGTTAGTTTAAATTTCGTGTGTTTTTCGGTAGGTGCAGTATATCTGTGTAGTTTGATTGTTATTGCTTGTTCGCCTATTTTGTAGGCGATGTACATTTGTTTTTTTAGTATATGTGGAACAATCTTAAACCCTACCCACGAGCAATAAACAATAAAAGCCGATTAATGGATGTTAATAATCTGATGAAATACATAACATCCACATATCAAAAAACTGCTACGAATAACTAAAGCTTCCGCAATTACCATAGCGAAACTCACTTTGATAAAACAAAAAAACATGCCACTTATCAGATACTAGCGCCTTAAATGCCATCTTTCAGATACTAGCTCAATTAAACACTACACCATCACACACAACAAAACACTACAATCAGCTGAAATTCTAAAAATTCAAACCTCTAACAAAAAAACACCCGCATGTCATGTGACGATTAAAACTCCTCGAAACAATATCAATATTAATATATATATATATATATATATATATATATATATATATATAGTTAATTATTTTGGATGGGAAGAAATCCAATAAATTTCTCGATTATTATTCTATAAAAGCTTAATATTTATTTATTAATGATTTTACAGCAGTTTTTATCTGATGGTGCTAAAGTTTTCGCGACTAAAACAAAGATTGGCAAATGAATTGTTGGTGTGAGCTATTTTTGATCTGCAAATTGAGGAATATATATATATATATATATATATATATATATATATATATATATATATATATATATATATATATATGAAATTAAAAATGGAAAAGCGGAAGACCTTTTCGCTCAACGTTTCGCCCAAATTTCACGTGGGCTTTGTCAAGAGCGGACGAAGAATACAAAAATGACAAAAGACGAGAAAGTCTGTAAATTATGGGGAATATATATAGTGGTTGGGTTCATGTTGAGGTGAAGGGTATGCAAAAAAAAAAAAAAAATAGAAATAAATATATATATATGCACATAAATGTGATCAAAACATATATATAACACATATACATACATATATATCAAATATACATAGAAGTAGCATTGGAAAAGAAGAGCAGAAAGGGGTCCAAAGGATATTTAATTTAAAGCTCAGGGAATCATCCGGTGTCTAGAATTATCTTGTTTTCACTAATGATTGCTTTTGATAGGTTGGGGGAGATATTGTAGAAGCTCATTCTTTGTTTAATTTTATTTGTGGAAAGGGCTATGAGGGCAGATTCAATTATTCGACGTGTTGACTTGTTGTGTATTATTTTGATTAAAGTGGATTTCTCAAAGTCAAAGTAATGGCCATATTTCATAGTATGAGCACATAAGGCGTTAAGTGTGTTGTTGGTTTTAATCGCTCTTTTATGCTCATAAATCCGCTTGTCCAGATTACGCTGCGTCTCTCCAATGTATACCTTATTACAGTCTAGACAAGGAATGGAGTATATGCCAGCTTTGACATTGGGTATCGTGTTCAGTTTAGATGGTTTGATTAAATTTATAATACTTGCAGAAGTTATTTGGGATATGTTTATGCCTAGTTTATTAAGTTCTGTGTAAATCGGGTTATTGTTGAATTGGTTGGTAAAGCTATATATCTATTTATTATAGGGCTGGTGGATAAGTTTTTCTGTTTGGAATTTGAGTAAATCTGTAGAGCTTTTCTTTTAGAATTTTGTATAAAATACTTTGGGTACTGTAATGTATTGAGAGAGTGTTCAATGTATTTAAATTCGTCATCTAAATATTCATTGCTGCATATCCTAAGTGCTCTTAGGTAAAAACCAATTATGATGCCAGATTTTATTTTATTATTGTGGTGCGAATAAAAATGAACATAATCGTTCTTATTGGTTTGTTTACGGTAGACTTTATAAGATAAATTATATATATATAGTGGCATCTTTCTTTTCGGGAGAGACAATGGATATCTTTTAAAAAGACATCTGCACGAGGAAAATTTTATAGGCCTTATTCGACCACGGTTAAATTAAGTAGAAGTAAAAAGTCTATGACGTGGTAAAGTAAGTACTTCATGCTGAGATCGAAACCTGACCGTTTTGTATGGCGGTGAATTTAGATACCTTAAGCAAAATTATCTCCGAACTTAACATTCTTTTGTGGAACGTTTCAATAAAGAAGATTTGTTATTTACAATAAAGAAATCGATCTGCCTTCTTCCTGATTCTATCAAAAATCAGCATCAATATGATCTTGTCAACGCTACAAATTAACAAAATGGCTAAATCTTGCCATTGTTTTCGAGAAAACAGTCAATGTCTTGTGAAAAAGGACCACGCATGACCTCTGCAACTGACACAGACACGAGCGATCAGACAACCGACAGATTAAAATGTTGCTTCTCTCTCTCTCTCTCTCTCTCTCTCTCTCTCTCTCTCTCTCTGTCTCTCTCTCTCTCTCTCTCTCTCTCTCCCTCTATCTGTCTCTGACCTTCCTTTTCATACCGCTAGCTTGCATCCAATAAAACGCGACCAACTGTGCTTTGGTGTTGTCATGACAACCGAGCATGCTTTTTTGTCTCCCCTTTCTCTTCGCACGCCCCCAACTCCCTACACTGTTTCAAACCAATCGTATCTCTTCAAATGGACCCTTTTGTTTATACCCAACCCTTATATCAGCTTTTATAAGGTTTTACCACTGCTTGTCACGCACAAGTGCCCAAGATGTGTTGTGCAGAGAGATATGAACACAGGAGAGGGACGGGGTGCTTCCAAAAGTCGACCGGGCGCGCCAATTGTTGTGATTGATAACATTGTCTTCGGATGAGGAAGGGGGTGAAAATGAGAAAGAAAGGAAATAATAAGTAAATTAGAAAAAACAATTTTTTAAATAATATTTAAAAAGTGCCAATAAAATTCTTTTTTAAATAATATTTAAAAAGTGCCAATAAAAAAATTTAAAGAAAATAATATTTAAAAAGTGCCAATAAAAAAATTAAGAAAAATAATATTTAAAAAGTGCCAATAAAAAAAGTAAAACAAATAATATTTCAAAAGTGCCAATAATAAATTTAAAAAAATAATATTTAAAAAGTTCCAATAAAAAAATTAAAAACAATAATATTTAAAAAGTGCCAATAAAAAAATTTAAAAAAATAATATTTAAAAAGTGCCAATAAAAATTTAAAAAAAAATAATATTTAAAAAGTGCCAATAAAAAATTTTAAAAAAATAATATTTAAAAAGTGCCAATAAAAACATTTAAAAAAATATTTAAAAAGTGCCAATAAAAAATTTTTTTTAAATAATATTTAAAAAGTGCCAATAAAAAATTTAAAAAAATAATATTTAAAAAGTGCCAATGAAAAATATTTTTTAAATAATATTTCAAAAGTGCCAATAAAAAATTTTAAAAAATAATATTTAAAAAGTGCTAATAAAAAAATTTAAAAAGTAATATTTAAAAAGTGTCAATAAAAAAATTTAAAAAAATAATATTTAAAAAGTGTCAATAAAAAATTTTTTTTAATAATATTTAAACAGTGCCAATAAAAAAAATAACAAAGCAAAGGAAGATCCAACAAAAAAATGACTAATTGTCCTTTCAAATTTGTTAGAGAGAGAAAATGAATAGAAGAAAAGCAAGAACAGTTTTAAAGAATTGAAAAAAGAAACAACACAAACAAAGAACAAATAGAGGACAATAAGCTTACCATATGCACTAATTTGTTGAGTTATCTGTCGTTCTCTTGCCTGGTCTATTATTTTAACCTAATTCCGCAAACGTTGGTGACCTCCCCTTTCTCTCAAAACATGATTGGTCACGCTTGAATTTTAATGTACTAGATATATAAAAGGCTTGGGAGGTAAACTGAAGGCAATCTACCAGAGTGTACTAAATAAAGCGTTCAGTTTAAAATCTCCAGAAAGTTACCGAAAAAAAGCCACCTGAAGCAGGCCGAAGAGTACAACCGTCAAAGCATTGTAAAAATTACAGCAAAGACTGTTCTCAGTCAATGTTTTTATAGCTTTCCTTCCCTCAGAGATTGAACTGACAACATCCTGGTAGAACACACTTTAGAATATAAAACATTCGTAGCAAGACGAGGTCTTGCTACAACATCGAAAAAAGTTTCCTATCTTTCTTAATATGCGGGTTCTTTTCACGGACTTTCCGTCTATGAACTGTTTCCCTACAGACCACAACATGGTCGTCTTCAAATCCAATGTGAATAATCATTTATCATTAACCGTCCTCATAAGTAAACAAATTTTAGTCATTCCATTCATCGTTTTAGATCCCCTTCTTCATCATTGAACTGACAAGCTAAACATCTTATTAACTCTTATCCTTGAGCGGCTTTTGAATTTGATAAGTAAACACATTTTAGTCATTCCATTCATCGTTTTAGATCCCCTTCTTCGTCATTGAACTGACAAGCTAAACATCTTATTAACTCTTATCCTTGAGCGGCTTTTGAATTTGATAAGTAAACACATTTTAGTCATTCCATTCATCGTTTTAGATCCCCTTCTTCGTCATTGAACTGACAAGCTAAACATCTTATTAACTCTTATCCTTGAGCGGCTTTTGACCTTGATAAGTAAACACATTTTAGGCATTCCATTCATCGTTTTAGATCCCCTTCTTCATCATTGAACTGACACGCTAAACATCTTATTAACTCTTATCCTTGAGCGGCTTTTGACCTTGATAAGTGGTGACTGATTAGTAAGTAAAAATCTCTTAACCAATACTTATATCCACTAGGCATTATGTCATGTCGAGCAACCTGGAGTGAGTTTCTCGGTTGTATAGGTTAAGGGTATTGTGCGCTGAGACTTTAAGTTTTCTGATTTTCCAGTGTCGCTCTTTGTCTGTTAGTTTTACCTCATTTCACAAACATGTTGGTACCTTCTTACATGATCAGCCATACTTGATTTAATGTCTCTACTCAGAATTCGCCTGTTCGATCTTTTCCAGCCTTACCTTCAGAGTATGTTATATTTCACATTTATATTGCCCTAAACAATTGCATGGGATGGAATACATATAGTTCATGGTCATTTTCATTTCCATGGGTGGGCTTGCCCTGAACAGATGCCCTTGAAAAGTTAGATTACTTCTAAATATCCGGCTGATGTCATATGAGCTAAATATATTTTGTATCTTTTCCAATTCTAGCATAGAGTATTGATTTACTCCTCTCCAGGAGTTAGGCACAAGGCCAGTTTTTATCTTACTCCCACAAGTAAGCTGTGACCCAAGGTCGGGTCGGGAAAGTGGGGTTTAAAAATTGCCTGGGCAGCCCCGTCGGCATTATCCGGTAGGGGCGCCTCAGGCAGTAAGCAATAAACTTACTCCTCCCCAAAGTGGGGAGGCGAAGCATGGGAGGGTGGACCTCCTAGAACTGCACAGGACAGACCCATAGACCGGCGTAAATCAAGCCCGGAAGGCCAAGACAATACCAGTCTATGGGGTGCAGTATCCATCGGAACAGATACTACACTTTGATCTTAGCCAAAAGGCCAAGAACGTAAGAGTAGACTCGGTAATAATGGGACTCGATCGGTTTGCACCGATTCGTAATAATCGGTTCTTAGACTTTCATTAAAATCAAAGATGGCCGACTTGCAAATAGTATTTTGGGGTCGCCGGCACGTGTATCGTGAGATGTGACTATTAGATGTAAGTCAAGTTTTTTTTTCTTGTATTCCAGACGATTCATCTTCTCTATAACATTCAAACTTTGTAATATCATAACTTCGATTGTATAGAGCCGGTGATGAAACGGCTGTAAAATTGTAAATATAAGACAATTTTCTTGATACGAGTTTTTTAGCCTTGTCGGAAACGAAATGAATTTATGATTGTTGTATAATTACATATTAGAAACTTTGGATCGTGAAAGTGTAATATCCATTGAGCTAAAAACAATTGAGTTTGACTACACAACAAATATATATATATATATATATATATATATATATATATATATATATATATATATATATATTGAAAAGTCACACATTCGAAACGTTGGCGGAATGGCAATAATAAAGAGAACATTCTTTTATAAAATATTTAGAAAACCTTCACAACGCAAATTATTTGTTTTTAAAATAAATTATTTATTTACCTTAAAAACATTTTTTTTTTTTAAACTTGAGTACTTTCGGTAATATATACCATCTTCAGAAGAATGAGCATATTTTTTTCTTCTTTTTCTTCATTTTTTTTTTCTTCCTGACTGGGACAAACTTATCGCAGTCAGGTTGAAATTCGTCTTGATTTCATGGACGAAAATGTTGATATGGCTGTGTGCATCACGTGGTTATGTGGGAAAGGTATTTTGAAAAGTCACACATTGGAAACGTTGGCGGAATGACAATAATAAAGAGAATATTTTTTTATAAAATATTTAGAAAACCTTCACAACGCAAATTATTTGTTTTTAAATATTCTGGTCTAGTGGTTAGAGCGCTAGTCTACGAATATTAACATCAATGCTGATGACGGCTTCTAGCCAGAAACGCGCGTCCATGTCTAACATTTGTGCATGCAAAAAATGAATTTGTAAATTAATTATAAAAAATGTATACAATAAATTTGTTTACAAATTAATTAATTAAATATATATATATATATATATATATATATATATATATATATATATATATATATATATATACCCAAATGAAGTTGATGATGCATATTTATTTGCAACTTTTTTATAACAAAGTGTACATTAATAGGCAAGTTCATGTGTATCACATACAAAAGTAGTTTTTTCTTTTGTCATGTCAGATTTTGTTTCATGGTAAAGATTCCGTTTTTAAAAGTCGTATGAAATTCTAAAATCGAAAGGATATTTCATTTTTAGATTTGAACTTCATGGCATCAATCCACGAGATATAATCTAATGTTGTAATATTCAAGAAAATCATCCAGTTTTTAATTACTCTGCAAGAATTGCAAGCTTCGCGTTTGGTGCCGTTTTGAGAATTGCGTACGGATGGAAGCGATTATGAAAATGATTAAATTACGCTTAACTCGGCACTACAGCATGTGCAATTACGTTTATATTCTTGCTATTTATAGGAAGCGGGGATTGAACCCAGTTACTGATTGATTTACACCTGCTGATTGCACTGCTAACCTGATTCGGGCCGTATCGTATGTCATGGATGAAAATGGATGTAACAGATATTTTTTTATCGACAATATAGTGGATGATAAGAATGCTCTCAATTTACTTACCACCACACGAGAGCAGATTTACACACAAATTTGATTTTTAATGTGGAGAAACTCCAGCTTTTTAAACAGGGGCACTCTGGATTTGGAAGGAAATCAAAATTGCCTCAATCTAGAAAGATTTTCCTCATCACTGACTGATAACAGTAAATATGAAGAACAGATACTACACTTTGCTCCTAGCCAAAAGGCCAAGGAACAATAAAAAGTGTCTACGCTTTTAATTTATACCTTTGTTTCAAGCGATAAAACAATACTACCTTTTTTTCTACCCTCTCAGAAGATTGGGTCACACATGAATTTTTGGCTTCTTTAAAAAAAAAAACACAAACATAAACAGATCTTCATGAAATTGGAATTCGTCTGACATCTTTTATAAATTTATACTAATTTGTGCTATGTGATTTTCCTAAGCAACAGACTCCCAAGAAAAAAGTGAAAAATTGACGCTACACAATCATCAAATATTGTGGTGGTGCGGCATTCATCTTAGTCGGGTTGAGCCGGTTTCATCTGACGGGCCCCATAAAAAAAATTGAATGTTATAAAGTATAAAAAAATTGAATGTTATAAAGTATAAAAAATTGAATGTTATAAAGTATAAAAAATTGAATGTTATAAAGTATAAAAAATTGAATGTTATAAAGTATAAAAAATTGAATGTTATAAAGTATAAAAAATTGAATGTTATAAAGTATAAAAAATTGAATGTTATAAAGTATAACAAATTGAATGTTATAAAGTATAACAAATTGAATGTTATAAAGTATAAAAAATTGAATGTTATAAAGTATAAAAAATTGAATGTTATAAAGTATAAAAAATATAAAGATAAAATATAATAAGGTGTCATTTGATTTTTTGTTTGTTTTTATGTTTTTTTGTTTGTTTTTGTGAAATTGTTAACTTTACTTTATACAGCACAGTTTGTTCAGTCGGGTAGCACCACTGACGAGATTCCGAGTCGACGAAATATATATTTGTGTTCACAATACAAGCATGTACTAATGAAAGCAAAGTAACAAGCTGGTGATACCAGATCAGGCTGCCCTGTAGCTCCCTGAGACGAAATTCACCTACATTGACGTTTTTTTTTTTTTTTTTTTTTTTGTAAAACTTAATTATGTTCTACAAAACCAAAAACAAAAACAACAGCCCCTCTCCCTTTCTCCCTCCCCTTTTTTATTTTATTTTTAGAACTTGAAGCATAAATCTTTTACTATAATGACCAGATTCGGCATTAAATAACCCAAAAAGGGTTGATATGCCGTAAAACAAAACTACCAAACCAAAAACGATGATTAAACATTTGAAGATATAAAGAACTTGAAGCATAAAAACTTTTACCAAAATGACCTGATTCGGCATTAAATAACCCAAAAAGGGTTGATATGCCGTAAAACAAAACTACCAAACCAAACCAAACCATACCAAAGTAACAAGTCAAGAAAATATACTTCAATAAAACATTTATTGTATGCGGAAAAGACTATGAAATAGTGTTCATTAAAACGCACACAAAGTGTAGGTAGAATGATGTAAGCGTGTGTGTGTATGTAAGTATTTGTGTGTGTACGTATGTATGCACGTAGAGAGGTAGGTGCATGTACTGAATGGTATGTGCATGTGAGACAAAGTGTCTATTGGGAATGTCTATAGTAGAAAGTTTGAGTATTGTGTATGTATGCATGTGAGTGGTGAAAATTTCTTATATACCAAGATACTGTCCTTGTGTGTGTGAGCACATAGTGATAGTAGCCGTCAGTCTGAATATGGAGAGAAAGAGACTGTCTGGCTGATGTAATCTGTAGCAGGTTGTAAGAGAGAAAGAATGAGAGCCAGTTTGTGTATCCCTTTCTATACGGCAAATCAGGACGACCCCTGCCGCCACCTGGTGATATGTGTGTGTAATTGTGTGTTGAGAAGGGAGTTAATGCTACAAAAGCAAGGGGCCACAAGATTACTCACTCAATTCCGTGTAATGCGGATTCTTTCTGCTAGTTTCAATATAAAATAGTATTTTTTTCAAGTTTTGAGACAATCATTATTTCCAGAGAGTTCATTAAATATTTCGGTCAAACAAAAATGATTAATTTGCAATTTCCTTTTAAATAATTTTTTAAAAAAAACGAAATAAAGCTTTTCTTGCATTTTTTAACAAGCAAAAAAATCGTCTCAGTAAAATTTAATCAGTCAGAATGATAATTAGGGAAATATATTTGTGTGGATCTTTTAATTTTAATGGAACCTGATAAATAGGAAATGGGAGTGGATGATGATGTTGGGGAGGGGGCAGTAAAAGAATGGATGAATGAAAAAATAAAATTAAAAAAAAAACATTGAAGAAACCGGGTTTGTTTTGTTACACGTTTTATTTAAACGCCATCTTGCGAGATTGGGGTTGGTACTCAGTTTTCTTCTTTTTTTTATCGATATTTCTATGTTTATTTATTTCTACTATTTGCTAGATATTCATTATTTCTCCTTGTATTTCCTTCTTTTTCACTTTTGTTCCTTTTGTTTCATGTTTCTTTCCTTCTTTTTCGTCCTTCTTTCGTTCTATTTTTTATTCTTTGTTTCTGTGTGTTTTTTTCTTTCGTTTCTTTTGTTGTTTCTTGTTTCTTTCCTTTTTTGTTTTATTCTTTTGTTCTTTGTTTCTTTCTTTACTTTTTTCGTCCCTCGTTTTGTTTCATGTTTCTTTACTTCTTTTTCTTCCTTCTTTCGTTCTATTTTTTATTCTTTGTTTCTGTGTGTTTTTTTCTTTCGTTTCTTTTGTTGTTTCTTGTTTCTTTCCTTTTTTGTTTTATTCTTTTGTTCTTTGTTTCTTTCTTTACTTTTTTCGTCCCTCGTTTTGTTTCATGTTTCTTTACTTCTTTTTCTTCCTTCTTTCGTTCTATTTTTTATTCTTTGTTTCTGTGTGTTTTTTTCTTTCGTTTCTTTTGTTGTTTCTTGTTTCTTTCCTTTTTTGTTTTATTCTTTTGTTCTTTGTTTCTTTCTTTACTTTTTTCGTCCCTCGTTTTGTTTCATGTTTCTTTACTTCTTTTTCTTCCTTCTTTCGTTCTATTTTTTATTCTTTGTTTCTGTGTGTTTTTTTCTTTCGTTTCTTTTGTTGTTTCTTGTTTCTTTCCTTTTTTGTTTTATTCTTTTGTTCTTTGTTTCTTTCTTTACTTTTTTCGTCCCTCGTTTTGTTTCATGTTTCTTTACTTCTTTTTCTTCCTTCTTTCGTTCTATTTTTTATTCTTTGTTTCTGTGTGTTTTTTTCGTTCGTTTCTTTTGTTTCTTGTTTCTTTCCTTTTTTGTTTTATTCTTTTGTTCTTTGTTTCTTTCTTTACTTCTTTCGTCCCTCGTTTTGTTTCATGTTTCTTTACTTCTTTTTTTCCTTCTATGTTTTCAGTCTCTTTTTCTTTCTATCATTCCTTGTTTCTTTCCTTTATTGTTTCTTTATTTTGTTCCTTCTTTCGTTTCTTGTTTCTTTCCTCCTTTGTTTTTATTCTTTGTTTTGATTATTTTTCTTTCTTCTATCGTTACTTGTTTGTTTCCTTGTTTATTTCCTTTTTAGCCTCTTATTTACTTATTTCTTTTCTCCCCTCTTTCATTCCTTGTCTGTTTTTTTCTTTGTTTCCTTCATTTTTTTTCTATGTTTCTTTATTTTGCCCCTTTTTCTTTCGTTCTTTTATCTTTCTTACTTTCATTCTTTTTTATTTGTCTATCTGGCATCCGGGCGTTACAAAACAAAACAAAACAATAAATAACAACCCGCCAAACCTTATGAAAATCGATGTGTCGATTACGACAATTGCTCTGATATGATTTGTCTAACATTTGGGTTGGATTGACTCAGCAGTTGCGAAGTTGTTTTAAAACTACGATTGTGCATGGTTTGTCCTGATTAAGTTTCACATAGCATCTTCGTTGGTCTGTCACGTTTAAGTTCGAAATAGCATCTTCATCTCTAAACGCGAAGACGCATTCTAAGAACATTCGTTCCGTTGTTCTTTCTCCGAGATTTGCGTGCAGGTGACCTTTTAGTACACACACCTTCGCGCACAGTCGATCACCCACGCATGCGCGCATCAAACAGGCAGCCAACCACGTGATCATACGCACTCACGTGTACGTAAACACATACAGACAGATGAGAGGGAGGGGTGGAGAGGGAGGGGTGGAGAGGGAGAGAGGTCACCGAGTAAATAAGAATTGGTTTATTTTAAGAGTCGGCCATTGCATCGACGACACGAATCACAGCGCAGACGAATCTGCAACGAACTTCAAAGAATCCATTTTCCCCTGGCGGACATTAATTAACGTCAACGTTGCAAGAAAATCAGAAAAAAAGAAGGGGAAACAAAAATCAATAAATACTGTCCCTTCTTCTTCTTCTTCGATGTTTTGTTCGAAAAACGTGTGACACTGGCCCTCCGTCACACGAAAACGCGCATAGCGCCCCCTACGCGGCATTTCCTTTTTTCTTCTTTTTCATCTTTACACTCGTCTGTTACCACCCCTTCCCACCCCAAGCATATCTCTTTTACGCGTTTTCTTTTTCCATTTCGAAGTCTGTTATATAGAGGCTTTGTTTGGCTTGTGGGGATTCTCTTCTAATCTGGAATCACAGTAGGGGATGCTTCGTTCTGCGTTAAGGGTGGTTCTATCTTGTAGGATCTTTGCCTGTTTCCCTCTTTGTAACATACTCTGTCCAATGTATATAAGTCGTTTACGTGTACCGATTAAATTACTTTGAATAAAATATAGTTTGTATTTTAACTTTATATACAAATACGCTCTTCATGTTAGGTGAAAAGAGAGAGAGAAAAAAAAGTAAGAGAAAGAGAAGAGAGAGATTAAAACACCGCATCTTTTCATCCAATCACGTTACGCAGCGACCAGCAACTAATAAGAGTGTCGTCTGCCCCTGTCTGCTCTCGTGCCTGTATTCTATCTAGAATCTTGCATGGGTACCTATCGTATAATATACATACAACCACCTATCATATAATATACATACAACCACCTATCGTATAATATACATACAACCACCTATCATATAATATACATACAACCACCTATCGTATAATATACATACAACCACCTATCGTATAATATACATACAACCACCTATCGTATAATATACATACAACCACCTATCATATAATATACATACAACCACCTATCGTATAATATACATACAACCACCTATCATATAATATACATACAACCACCTATCGTATAATATACATACAACCACCTATCATATAATATACATACAACCACCTATCGTATAATATACATACAACCACCTATCGTATAATATACATACAACCACCTATCGTATAATATACATACAACCACCTATCATATAATATACATACAACCACCTATCGTATAATATACATACAACCACCTATCATATAATATACATACAACCACCTATCGTATAATATACCTGGTGATACCAGATCAGGCTGCCCTGTGGCTCCCTGAGACGAAATTCACCTACATTGACGTTTTTTTTTTTTTTTTTTTTTGTAAAACTTAATTATGTTCTACAAAACCAAAAACAAAAACAACAGCCCCTCTCCCTTTCTCCCTCCCCTTTTTTATTTTATTTTTAGAACTTGAAGCATAAATCTTTTACTATAATGACCAGATTCGGCATTAAATAACCCAAAAAGGGTTGATATGCCGTAAAACAAAACTACCAAACCAAAAACGATGATTAAACATTTGAAGATATAAAGAACTTGAAGCATAAAAACTTTTACTATAATGACCAGATTCGGCATTAAATAACCCAAAAAGGGTTGATATGCCGTAAAACAAAACTACCAAACCAAAAACGATGATTAAACATTTGAAGATATAAAGAACTTGAAGCATAAAAACTTTTACTATAATGACCAGATTCGGCATTAAATAACCCAAAAAGGGTTGATATGCCGTAAAACAAAACTACCAAACCAAAAACGATGATTAAACATTTGAAGATATAAAGAACTTGAAGCATAAAAACTTTTACTATAATGACCAGATTCGGCATTAAATAACCCAAAAAGGGTTGATATGCCGTAAAACAAAACTACCAAACCGTATAATATACATACAACCACCTATCGTATAATATACATACAACCACCTATCGTATAATATACATACAACCACCTATCGTATAATATACATACAACCACCTATCGTATAATATACATACAACCACCTATCATATAATATACATACAACCACCTATCATATAATATACATACAACCACCTATCGTATAATATACATACAACCACCTATCGTATAATATACATACAACCACCTATCGTATAATATACATACAACCACCTATCGTATAATATACATACAACAACCTATCATATAATATACATACAACCACCTATCGTATAATATACATACAACCACCTATCATATAATATACATACAACCACCTATCGTATAATATACATACAACCACCTATCGTATAATATACATACAACCACCTATCGTATAATATACATACAATCACCTATCGTATAATATACATACAACCACCTATCATATAATATACATACAACCACCTATCGTATAATATACATACAACCACCTATCGTATAATATACATACAACCACCTATCGTATAATATACATACAACCACCTATCATATAATATACATACAACCACCTATCGTATAATATACATACAACCACCTATCGTATAATATACATACAACCACCTATCGTATAATATACATACAACCACCTATCGTATAATATACATACAACCACCTATCGTATAATATACATACAACCACCTATCGTATAATATACATACAACCACCTCACTTGTGACTCATTCCCAAATCCATTCAAATCCTGATTGTTGATCCTGAATCCGTGCTCAATTTTCTGTCATCCAGTGCTAATCTGGCACACGGTGTAACACTTTGTGCATTTTTTATAAGTTTTACTACGTTTTTTGTTTGTTTGTTTTGTTTCTCATTTTCATTTGCGATCTGTACCTCAACATTCAGTTTCTGTCGATCACAAAATATAGTTTGTATTTTAACTTTATATACAGATCCACTATTCATGATAAGTGGAAAGAGAGAGGGAAAAAAGTTCACAGGTACCGATTAAAATACTTTTACTTGGAATAAAATATAGTTTGTATTTAACTTTATATCCAGATACATTCTTTATGTTAGGTGGCAAGAGAGAGAGAGAGAAAGTTTACGTGTACCGATTAACACACTTTTACTTTGAATAAAATATAGTTTGTAATTTAACTTCTAAGTTTTAAAAAAATGACGCGCATTTTCTTTCATCTTAGATTTTTCTTGGTCATGTTGGTTTTTTTTATTATTCATTTGTGACGTCCTTGCTTTTTGTGAAATTTGGGTTTTTTTTTACCCAAATTCGTCTTGATTTTATAGAGTAAAACAAGTTATTCTTCTTTTTTACTTATGAATCAGCATGGCACGACTTTTGACCGATTCGATTCTGCTGTAGGAATCAGTTTTCCCAATTCTTTCTAGAAGCAGGTACTTGTATGAGGGATCACGTGAAGGTTGCCAACATCCATAGTGATAATGGCGCTATGGAATCGACATGATTCGAACTTGTCATGCACAGTTCGCCAGCCTACGTCGGTATCCACTTCAGCACAGCCACCTTCTATGCATTCGATTATTAAGAAGCTTCTCTTCTGTTTGGACATGGATCGGTTGTCCATCTTTTTTTAAAGAAACGAAATGAGAACAGAAGACGACTGCTTGAACTTCACTAACCATTATTACATGTAATTTAACATTGGCTATAAAATATCTCCGAAATGTAGTCATGGGCGAAGCTTAACGCTGTAAGGTTGAAAACTCTTGAAGCTGGACTTTGGAAGAATTTTGAGTGTTTTTTCGCATTGAATCCTTTAGCTGAGATATCTACAATAATGAAGGCTTCTTCCTGCTGAACTAAGCACATCCAACCGTTATTACCTCAAATTTATAGAACAAACTGATATTATTTACAAATTGTTCTTTTATTCAGGTTCTTATATCATAAATTAGTACGATAGAGGGGAAGGGGGGATACTAGCTCAGTTTGTTTTAACTACTCATTTTTACGACCTCGTTTTTATACATCCACTCGATTCGCTTCCCAGTCGGTTTCTTACCTAAAAAATATTTTCTACGATTTTTGACGACGTCACTTTTCATGTAATTCACACTTTTCTCACTTCCCGTTTTTTTTTTCTTCCGTTTCCACGTTTTGTCCCAACTGACCTTCTAACCTCGCCAGAACACTTTGCCCCGCCTGTCCTTAAATACTTCTAAGAACATTCAAACAGAGGAAAGCAATTATTTTAAACTAGCTGAAATAGCCAACCTTCAATATATAACGTCAACATCGGTTTGTGCCACAGAAAGTGGTCGTTAAGGGCACAGAAGAGTATGTAAAGGTATAACGACATACAGACCAGCAATAAATGAGAGTAGTAGAATGTCTCAGGAGACTTACTGTCACTCAATTTCAAGGTGAAACTCGCCTACCGTTATCGGTGAGAATTCTAATGATAAACGGCTAGTATAGAAATGCAAAGCGAGTTGCAATAGTGATCGAAAGAAGCGAAGAGTACTGGAAAGCTGGGGAGACTTGTTGTCGCTCAGCCTCCATTGAACACCGTCTTTTTTTACTGCTGAGCGATCGTTGGCGATGACTCGTGTGCTTGGCCTTTTGGCTAAGATCAAAGTGTAGTATCTGTTCCGATGGATACTGCACGCCTGTCCTGTGCAGTTCTAGGAGGTCCACCCTCCCAGGCTTTGCCTCCCCTCTTTGGGGAGGAGTAAGTTTATTGCTTACTGTCTGAGGCGCCCCTACCGGGGAATGCCGACGGGGCTGCCCAGGCAATTTTTAAATGGCCAGAGTGCTCACCTCTCGAGCGCTGGCTTTCCAAACCCCACTTTCTCGACCCGATCTTGGGTCACATCTTACTTGTGGGAGTAAGATAAAACTGGCATTGTGCCTAACTCCCGGGGAGGAGTAAATAAAACTCGTGTGAGAACTCCTAGTTAGTAAGAAATAGTAATCGATATAAAATAGATTTAATCTTTTACTTTCTATAAGAAGCGATTTGACATAATTTACATTCGATGTCTGTAATGAGCGAGACGAATGCGACCAGTAAATGATGTAGATCGAGCCGTTCCAATCACCTCCGCCGACGTGTGAACCAATGAGCGACTTTATGAATGGACTAAATAAACCAATCATTTTAGCGGAAAGGACCGAGAAGCCATTATCGACTGAGGTGAATACGTCCAAATGAATGGCGGGCCCAAATTATAGAACGGACAAGTTTGGTTGTTTTCTATTTGCTGATATTGACAGAAAATAATTTCAGCTGATTTTAATCGAATCTTTTTTTGCGGTTGATTGAAAATGGCAATCGCTGATGGCGCCTACTCATTATAAAACAAACGAGCAATCAAAAAAACAGTGACGTTTCACTGTTGCATGGAGACATAATCTGATATCACATCTTTCTTCAGGTACCAACTTACTTTAGTTCTAATCACACACATTTAATTCACACCCAAAACAAGAAGATTTTATGACTGGCGTTTACACGCCACGTCGATCTCTACCGATTACATTCAGTAAATGTTTTGGACTTTACTTTTTTTCACTTGGTGCGATTAGAACACAATCTTGTATTCAATAAATGCATAATTAAACATTTGGAAAATATGAGTTCAATTTGAAAGTACATGAAAATCTTTTTCAACCACTAAATCTAAAAAGCCTATATTCGGAACATCAGGGAGTTTCATCGGATGTCCTGCTTGCTTGGTAGGCCGAGAGCAGGCTTAAGGCGATTCCTCAAATAGTGGCGATGGAGAGGCACTCGTAAAGCCAAGCTAATTAACGGTGGTCTCTAATGTGGCACGGTATTATAACTTGATATAAAGAAAATGATTATGTTCTTATTATAATGGGGCTTTTGTGTCTTTGTGTAACCGAAACTATGTCATAATTTATGTCATATTCTAATTCTCAATTATTTCATTTTCAATCAATTAAATGTGATTTTACTAAACTAATTAAATTAAAATAAGTAAAAAATATCATCATATATTATAATTTTGACTATGATATGATGGTACAGGGTGACACCCCAACAAAAATGCCACCGTAACAATTACTATCTTTTCTACAACCAAACCCAATTTAGTACAAATAAACCTCAATCTATGTCTGACTTGTCCACCAAGTTTCAGTCATGAATGTCCAACAGTCTTTGTTTTATCACCGTTCAATGATAAGTACACGTGCAAAATTGTCATGAACTCTGACACAGCCCTTTCTTGCCACTGGTTTGAGATTTGATGACTTTCTTCAGTTCAGAAATACTATGTAGATTGTGTTGATAGACATTATCTTTGAAATAACCACAAAGATAAACATAATTGCATGAAGTTGTAACTTTAGTCAGGTTAGAAAGTGACATTCTCCGATTTTTGAAAAAAAATCTGGTTAGCCTCCCAGAGGGTCAAAAGGCCCCGAAATGGCAAAAAATGACATTTTTTTGCCTCATAACTTTTAATCCATCCATTCAATTTCTCTTAAACTTGGTCAAAATGTGGAGGCAATTGTTCTTAATAGAAAATAAGTATCGCTGACCTTGGAAAAAATCTGGTTCGCGCCCCCAGAGAGTCAAAAGCCCCCAAAATGGCAACAAATGACCCTTTTTCCCCATAACGTTTGATCCATGCATTCAATTTTTCTTAAACTTGGCCAAAATGTAGAGGCAATTGTTCTGGATATAAAATGAGCATCCTTGACCTCAGAAAAATTCTGGTTCGCGCCCCAGTGGGTCAAAGGAGGGTCAAAAATGCCCCAAATTGCCCAAATTGCCCAAATTTATTGCATTTTACACTCGCAACATCGAGTCACAGACAGAGGGGGACCACGCACGCGCAGCTTGTTCATTAAAGTTTCGTTTGTTTTTTACCTGTGAACAACGCGTGTGGTAACTGCCATTTTAATGACGCTCTCGTGCTTTTACGTGTCCAGAAATATTACGTGAAAATGTACGTTTTATTATTAATATATAGTCTTCAACGTATATGTGTCATTTATATTCTAATTACCGTTAAGCAATAGAAAAACGTTCGTAGTTAAAATGAGATCCAAATAAAAGTTCACAGACTAAATATGGTGGCTAATTTTCATATTAGTTCTTAAAATTTTGCTTTTCGATAATTGCATAGTTTTATTGATTCTAATTCTAACTCTTTGGTTTATTTTATAAATAGATTAAATTAGATAGTTACATTAGATAGACAGCTAACATCCATATTATTCTATTCTTCAATTGCATCTTTTGCTAATAAATGGAGATGATTAGTCAATGAGAGTAACTTGTTAATAATGGGAAATGTCTTTTACCGAAAGGAAATTCCGGCGGATATAGTATAAACTCGATGAAATCGATAGGAATTAAAATATTCTTTCTTATTAACATAGACGTAACATTTCCGTAAATGACTGGCTATTAAAAATTAAATATCAATCTATAAGATGCAATGTTATGTAGGCTTAATCTAATAAATCCGCCTGACTTTTCTTTATATATTACATACTTTTAGAATCTATATAAAAAAAATCCTTGGGCGTATATGTTGGCTAATGTTCTTAATAAAACACTTCAAATACGCATTAGTGTGTAACATGTGAAGTTAGCAGAATATGTTTTTAGGAGATAAGCGTAGAAGGGCATGGAGTGTGATTGGCAGGGAATGCCCCAAGAAACAATGGATCCCGATGTATCAGAGCAGATAGTCGATTGGTCAATCTAGTCAGGTGTTATTTTATTACTAACGTAGTGTTATTAATGAACGCATATTTTCTTATTGCTTTTGTATATTGCATAATTCAGTATCACGCAAGTGTATGTTGTTCTAATTGTTAAAATTAAATAATAAAAAAGAGTTGTTGGCGTGCTAACATTAAAACATTTAACATTTTACTACTAAGCTCTACTCACTGTTGACGCAAATATTGAAAATCTATGCATAATATATATCATCTTATAATATTATATGTGTATACATAAAATAATAAATTATATATATATATATATATATATATATATATATATATATATATATATATATATATTAGTAAGTTTTTGAAAGGCTGTGGGCAATGCAAGTTCCGGGTAAGATGCAAGTTGAAAGGAACAAAAACAATAACAATAAATCGAATACGAAATATGACTTACTATTTATTTTCCTTTATTTCTTACATAACAGCGGTACTCGATTTATTGTTAAAGGAAAAATAAATAGTAAGTCATATTTCGTACTCGATTTATTGTTATTGTTTTTGTTCCTTTCAACTTGCATCTTACCCGGAACTTGCATTGCCCACAGCTTTTCAAAAACTTACTACTACTATACCCAGCTATGCTTCAAGCAAACTACCATTCTCTACTATATATATATGTATATATATATATATATATATATATATATATAATGTATTTCTATGTAATTATTTTTATAGGTGATTGCAGCGTTAGATGTTATTAGCTTACTTATTATTTCAATTGTTTCACTTCCTTATTGAAATAATAAGTAAGCTAATAACATCTAACGCTGCAATCACCTATAAAAATAATTACATAGAAATACATCGTATATTTGTGTGATAAAAATCGCACATATTTCTACACAGAGCTTCTTGGTACAGCGGTAGAACGCTGGACTATAGACATCAACATCGAGGGTTCGATCTGTTTGTAAGTTAGCCATGCTGAGTACGTGTCCATATATCATCTTATAATATTATATGTGTATACATAAAATAATAAATTATATATGTATTACTTTCATGTGCGTATTTAATAAAATTATATATATATATATATATATATATATATATATATTGTTCTACAAAATTCAAATTATGTTTGAACACCTTGATTGTCTAGATAAATGTTAAAGCGGCCGTAAGAATGAATCTCTTTATTTAAAAAATAAAGATATCGTCGCTGTAATCTGCTGTTCTATTATCTATTTATAAACGCTCTGGAATTATAAATTATTATCTATTGAGCTTAAACACTTAAGGTTTGACTACAAAAATACACACACGCATACATATGTATATATATTAACATCCACGAACACGTGTTTCCTCTTTTAAAGACATCTCATCAACGTTTAGTATCTCGGCTTGCTTGGTATTTCTTATAATGTAGGAGAAACTGTACAGAATTTAATTATGCAAATTAGGTTCCGTAACGGATTCAGTTATTGTTTAGGGAAGAATCTCGCATATTAGCTGAAGCAGAAACCGTCTTTTTCCTACCACAGAGTGCCTTCCCCTAGCGAATATATATATATATATATATATATATATATATATATATATATATATATATATATTACATGGACGGCGGCGCCGTGGGGGGGGGGGGCTCAAGCGCCCGCACTTTTTGACTCCCCCCCCCCCACTTTACGGTCATCAATAATGAAGTTATATATGCATGTGTTTAACCGGCCCCCCACTTTTTAGCCCCTCAACTTTTATAACTGTCCCGCCGGTCCTGATATATATATATATATATATATATATATATATATATATATATATATATATATATATATATATATATGTGTGTGTGTGTGTGTGTGTGTGTGTGTGTGTGAAGAGAGAGAGAGACAGAGACAGAGAGAGAGAGAGAGAGAAAGAAGGGTTGAGACCTGAAAAGAGAGGGAAGAAAATAGAATGAGGGACAGGGAACGTGATTGAGAAAAAGGGCATGCGAAAGAGTGGGGAGAGGCAGATTGATGTGGAGGTATAAATATGTACAGAGAAGAGAGAGGGGGGGTAGAGAAAATATTTATAGTTTCAAACTAAAACGAGAAGGGTTAAAGTGTTCGAGAGAGAAAGAGATGTGAACAACGAGAGAATTGTTGTACACAAATCGATGAATCCGAAGTGACTGAATTTGCGAAATTAAATAAATGTTTCTACGGATTATTATTAGACTTGACTGGTGTTTAGAAGAGATGGAAAACACTGATATGTGATTTGGGACAGCCGTGAGTAGAAGGGTGTGATTTTCCATAAATAAACGCTTCTAGGTTATTTTTGTTTTGTTTAATGGATGCCAGAAAATGGGCCTGGCATAAGCGTAAGCACACGTGCCCCATCATATTCTGAGGCCAAAAATTAAAACGGATAAACGATCTGTCTTCCAATCGAATTAGCCACTTAAATATGTGGCTATTTTAAGCAGGAAACTGTGAGAATAAAATGAAGCAAATACAACTGCATGAATAATAATGATGATGATGATGATGATGATGATGATGATGATGATGATGATGATGATGATGATGATGATGATGATGAGGAGGAGGAGGAGGAGGAGGAGGAGGAGGAGGATGTGAAGACCGAGGAGGGAGAGCACTAACCAGACCTCTACTGGAAAAGTGCGGAGAGTGCTGGCACCTTTGGGGAGGTTTATTGCCACCCGGATCCCAGAGGAGACCAATGCTCGTTACCAACGCGAAATCAATGGTAAGCGGCTGCTGCATTACCGCAAAATCATTTGCAATGGTTATCGAAAAGAGGTGGAGATTACTGGAAATCTGGGGAAGCTTGTTGTCACTCAGACTCCAGGGAATACCACCGGTTATTATCTGTGAACAATCATTGACGATGACTTGTGTGAGAACTACTGAGTGCAAATAATAATAATAATTGTGTCCAGTGCTCAGGTCGACTACAACTCACTAAAAGTGCATGTTATAGTTCATAAAATAATGTACAATTATCAGGGAAATCAACAGTGCATAAGTTATTATATATATATATATATATATATATATATATATATATATATATATATATATATATATATATATATATACACAGGGTGAGCCAAAAGTAGGTGAACAGTAAAAAAACATTTTTTTGTCGAAGCGTAAGAGGCAGACTTCAAAGCTGTGTAAATCACGAAGGAAAACAGTTTGAACACTTGCGTTGATAAATAACATTTAATTTTCATTAATATAATTGTTTTATTACATGTAATTGTACGTATAAGTGATCTCTAAATAAATGTTTTTTACTGTCCACCTACTTTTGGCTCACCCTGTGTGTGGGGGGGGGGAGAGCGACATCAAGTGTAGTTTTGGCAGATTTCGGGAAACGTATGGGTTTTAAAGGATGCAGCTAATGACTGGTGCAGTTTGTTCCATCCTTCTTCGGGTGTATTTTTTTCGAACTTGGGAACCTGTACGACATTTCGAACTGAATACTTTATTTTATCCACGGGGGTAGATTGTTCTTATTTCATCATCCATGACCAAGTAAAAGTGTCAATTTATATTATTCTTAGCTATTGTCCCCTGTAGTAACGATTGCCCGATCAACTCACAGAAAACTGTCATTTAGACATTGTTAACAAAAGCTATTACCTGTTACGTCACCTGTCCATGTGGTCAATTGTAGCATTAATTCTGGGAGCTTGAAACCTAATATTGTCTAGATGTGTCATATTAATATTTATTACTATTTTTTTTTTTAATTTTGAATGAAGGATTCAGTTCCAAATTCTCCAGAGATTCCCGAGTTTGACATAACTATTTCTAAGTTTGACTATTAGGTTTCCAAGTTCGAAAATATGAACCTGAAGAAGGTCAGATGTTACATCGACCGAAACGTTGAACATTTAACAACTAAGATGAGAGTAATTGTCCGAATAATCCAAATTATACAAATTTAACTCAAGTGCTTATTGCAAGAGTTAAAAGAGGGATAAATATCAACTACTCTAAGTTATAAGGACAAAAACAAATTATCTTTAGATATTTTTTTTTGTGTGTGTGCTTTAACGAAGAAATTAAATTATAAAGTCTCACAGTCACCGGACGAATATTTACTATTATCATAAAGATGGCTGACCCCAGATATCATAAAGATGGCTGACCCCAGATATCACAGCATGTTAGAAACCGTTGTTTGTTAGTAGATTCTGATTAAATCGAGCTATAATTCTGACGGTCCGTTTTGTACTTGTAAAAAAAAAAACAGTAACGGAATGCTTATCGCGATTATTTAGAGAAACAAGTGTTCTCATTGGTTAAAGCATTTTAAATCGTTGGGCAGCCATGTTAATTTCGGACAGAGCATCCAAACAGATCCAGAAATGCATGCAATCTAATCAAAACATTAAAAAAACGAAAACAAACGCCCCTTTTAATGTGTTAAACCTTTTCTCAGATAAGCATAACTTGTAGCTTTTAAAGCTACAAGTTATGCTTATCTGAGAAAAGGTTTCTTTAAGAATGAAACTACTTTACTTATTATTTAACTTCCAAATGCCACACAACGAACTGTGAATCGTGGATAATACACAGTTTTGTACTTCATATACAAAACAGCTGCTATTTTCACAATAAGTACAACTTCTTTTTAAACTACTACTACTACTACTACTACTACTACTACTACCAATACTACTACTACTACTACCAATACTACTACTACTACTAGTCCTATTCCCTCCTCCTCCTCCTCCTGCTTACGCCAGAGTTTTTGCTTTTTTTACTATTGGATCACCACTTGTCACGGTCGTTCTTGGCTCGAAGATAAAGTTTAATGAGACGAAATGATTGTCAGCCAAAAGATGACGAACACTATGGGAGTATCGATCAATGGATTGAACTGATTATTACTTATCGGGCGGTTTTTGACAAGGATTTGTTGACATTGGATTTGAAGAGGACAAAGTTGTAATCAGCAGGTAAGCAAGTCCCGCAATAATGTGTTCCACAGATGGAAAGTCCTTGCAAAGAATGTATGTCCATGGAATGTATGTTCCGCCTGGCGCTAGGCACATGGAGGAAGAAAGGAATGCTTTTTACCGATGGGGTGATAAAACGAGTTCTTGCTGCGAATGTCTTACAAGGAGGTAAAACAAAGCGTAATTTTCTTAAGGCACGTCTCTTCAATCTGCGCATTTAACGCTGAACATGCTATTCTTTACAAGCAGGAGAAACAAACAAACGTGATATTCAAAATTAAGGCTTGAAAGATCAATGAACAATAAGCTTGACAGACCAAATATGCCATTCACAAAGTTACGCTTGACAGACCAAAGAAAATAGCATATTTTAAATAATCGCAATCCTCTTGGGTCAGTCCAATCTAACTTATAAGTGCATATGCGAAGACATTGTGACAAGCAATGCATTACATTTTTTTTTAAACTTGACCATGTAGTTTTTTTTTAATATTAATATTTATTGAAATAAAACGTGACAGATCGACACACAAAGAATTTCATAAAGATGCAAGAACGCAATTAAAAAACGATTAAGTGTAACGAGTGGTGGTTTAACACAAGAAGAGAAAGGCAATGAAGAATCGTATGGCGAGGAACACGACCAATCGCTAATATACAATTTAATTTCATTATTTCAAGGAGGACTGTCGTTTGGTAAAATATTGATTTGTTGTCATGGAAACACACACACCTTCTATCCCTCCCCTCCTACCCCTCTCTCTATCTTTCGCCCCCTCTATTTCTCTCGCCCCCCTCTCTCTCTCTCTCTTTCGCCCCTCTAGTTCTCTCGCCCCCCTCTCTCTCTCTCTTGCCCCCCTCTATCTCTCGCCCCCTCTATTTCTCTCTCTCTCTCCCCTCTATTTCTATCTGTTTCGCCCCCCTCTATTTCTCTAACCCCCCTCTATTTCTCTCGCTCCCCTCTATTTCTCTCTCTCCCCCCTCTATTTCTCTTACCCCCCCCCTCTCTCTCGCCCCCTCTATTTCTCTCTCCCCCCTCTATTTCTCTCTCTCCCCCTCTATTTCTTTCGCCCTCCCCTCTATTTCTCTCTCTCTCACCCCCCTCTATTTCTCACCCCCCTCTATTTCTCACCCCCTCTATTTCTCTTTACCCCCCTCTATTTCTCTCACCCTCTCTATCCTTGCCTTTTCCTCCTATAATCCTTCACTCCGTTTTATTCTTACTCGTTTTTTCAGTATTTTCTTTATTTATTAAATTTCCAGGATTCTTGTCAAACATACTTTTTCAATAGCCGTCATTTCTGGTTTTCTACTTACTCTTGTGGCATATCTTAATTCGAATATACGTATAAAGTTGATTATTCTACGCATAGCTCCGAACACGTGACACCAGTCGCGTGACTATCCTTTTCATCTCATTTCAACAACTCGCTCATGGCGATGTGACGTTTTTTTCAGACCGTTCTCCGGAACACATTCGATATCTTTCCCCAATAGACACAATACCATAACGTACACTTTGTACAGAGCCAAACTAGTTGCCATACTGTATTCTCTCTGACACCGCGCCACAAACAAATAATATTTTTATTAATCGGTTAAGCGTCGGTGGAGCAAGATGTATCTTCGTGTTGAATATACAGGAACCTTGTCGAGTCTATTTTCAGTTTGGTCAACACTTTCTCTTCTCTGGTTTTCCGTTTCTTTGTTTAGCACGAATTTTACATTTTCTTCTTTGACTGTATTTCCTCATATTTTTGTCCCACATTTTTTTCTTCTAATTGCAATCTCTTACACGCTATTTATTGACGTATATTATTTTATTTCGTTGACATTGCATTTTTAGAGTGAGGTACTCGCGGTAGGGACTATGTGAAAGTTCTAAACGTCCATAGTCCGCTCTTCTATCCTCTCTCGTTTCTGCCTATTAGCTGTACGGACATATCTCCTTCTACATAATTGTACAGTTCTTTGCAGTGGCGGTAGTATGACGAGCTCTTGCTGTGAATGTCTTGCAAGGAGGAACCAAAGATTGCAGCTCAGTCGAACCACTTCCATGGGAATAACGATAGAGTAGATAAAGAATATGTCTTCTGTGAGAAGGGGGCTGTAGAAAACAGAAGAGATAATCCCTCTGCTAGATTGCCAAGTCGTTTTTTTTTTATCTGTTAAGGTAAAAACGAGCACTTTGAGCGACACCACTCTAGATGCGGCAGCTGTGCTCCATTTTCGAACTTACCTGACTCTTATATAGGTATCAAGTTGTTTCTGGAGCGTAGAATAATCTAAAACCTAAGCGCAACAGGCGAACCGACATACATATATAGGCTTTAATGGGGATGCATGGAGGCATTTATTAAACATCCTCAATAGTTTATAACGAATCAAAGAACACCTTGTCTTTTTTCTTTCTTCTGCTTCAAATGTCACAAACTGACACTTTGTACTTTTCGACAAGAAATATAGAAAACACGATTCAAGTTCACGCGATGCCATTGGTGAGCGATGATTTTGATTAAAAATAGCAGAGATCCATGTTCGCTTCAGCAGACATTCAAATGCTTTCTGTTTAGCAATACAAATATATCCGTATACGCATGCGTGCACGTCTCTACGCGCATGTGCAGACAGCAGCAATTATAAATTGCTGTTCAAACATGGATTTGCGGAGGCGTGAATACAAAACAAAAACAACGCTTTGAAGATGATCAAGGAGATTTTTATTTGATTGAAACACACAAAGTATTTAGTCTTCATTCAAACGTATCAAGTCTAACACATGTCGAGAATGAAGAAGTTTTAGTCTTAAGATTCACTTTTATTTTATTAGCGTGTAATAACAATATATATATATATATATATATATATATATATATATATATTGTTATTGTAATATATATATATAATATATATATATATATATGTATATATATATATATATATATATATATATATATATATATATATATATATATATATTTATTCTGGTACAGAAAAATTAGTACAACATTCGTACCGTCGGTTTCAAGCACGGAAGGTCTTACCCATCCGGCTCTCTTCAGCTTCTGTTGTCATCTATTTTGGAAATGTGAGGTCACATGACACTCTTGTTGGGACGCGTTATTTGCTCAGTGTGTTGTGTGTGTTTGTTTAAATTTGAATTTAGTGTCATAAGACCGTTGAGATTTAAAACACGAGAGAAGAAAGAGAATTCAAGATTAAAGGGAATAAAAAGGGGAATAAAAAAAGGGGGGTAAAAAATAAAAAAATTAAATATAAAAAAACATATATATATATAAAAACATTTTAATACTAAGAATAAAGGAATAAAAAAATAAAAAAAATAAAAAAATAAAAAAAAAATAAAAAAAGAAGAAAAAGAGAAAAAGAGTATAAAAAGTGGGTTAAAAAATATATATATATATAGAGAATAAATTGTAGAGAATAAAAAAGAGCGAGAGAGAAAGAAAGAATAAAAATGGAAAGAATAAAAATATATAAATAAAATATATAAATAAAAATAATAATAATAAAAAATAAAATTAAAAATTAAAAATTAAAAATTAAAAATTAAAAATTAAAAATTAAAGATTAAAAACAAAAATAATAAAAATAAAGAAAGGGTTTCTCTGAAATTCCCGTGAGCCAAATTATGAATTTGTATCATTAGCCGTTATATTTTTGAATGTATGCGTTCTAAAGACCGTTGATGTGTAAGAATCTTTTCTCTAGATTGGATTGATTTTTAATGAAGAAATTCGGACTAAGGGAGGTAACTAAGATGGAAATATGAAATATTTGAGTTTGTTAAAATGGGTTTGTAGATTAATCTGGTGGTTGCTAAAAGATAAAAAAATAAAAAATTAAATATTTTTGCATTTTGGTGAAAGTCGAAGTTTTTGCTCTTGGAATTTATGTGGATATAGTTTTTTGAGTAATCTAGTGATTGATAATTAAATTAAATATTTTTGTATTTTTGTGAAGGTCGGAGTTTTTGCTCTTGAAGTTTAAGTGGATATAGGTTGATGAGGTGTTTGTTCGTTTTTATTGTGTTTATATTAGTAGAGGGGGGTAGTTAGACATTATGTGAATCGGTCAGACCAGTTTATAAGCAATGCTTGCCTCTTGTGTACACATCCCTTGAATATTTCATCGCGGACATTTAAACAGGCTGTATTCGGATCGATGATGGCTTTTGAAATGTGGTATTTTTCAGCGTCACATAGAGGACATCTGTTTATGGCTGGAGAGAAGGATGGTTTTCTCTCAATTATTTTCCATTTGATGGTGAAGGGTGTGTTTTCTTCTTTAAGCTCCAATACATACACAAGGGATCCTGCCACCCCCCACCATCTTTAAAAATTTAATCAATAATATTAGCCAAAGAATCTCAAACCTTTCATCCAGTCCCGAAATTTTCAACCAAGCAGCACCATATTACAACAAAGCGCTCCGCGACAGCGGGTTCAGAGAAGAAATCTCATACACCCCCAACCGAGACCAACCACGGGGGACCCGCAATAGAAGGAGATCGGTGATCTGGTTTTCCCCACCCTATTCAACCAATACCAAAACAAAGGTAGGCCAACTTTTCCTCAAGTTGCTCGACAAACACTTCCCACCCACAAATGAATTACACAAACTTTTTAACAGAAATTCTGTTAAGATCAGCTATTCCACTGCCCCTTCAATAAGAAAAATTATCTCTGCAGAACCCAAAACAATTACAAACGCAGGCTGCTCATGCCAAGACAAAAACAACTGCCCCCTGGAGGGAAATTGCAAAATCAATTCAATCATTTATGAAGCAACCGTCACAGACCAGAATACCAGTAATGCAGAAAAATATATTGGGATGACGAAGGGAAATTTCAAACAAAGGCTATATGCACACAGAAACTCCTTCAGATACAAAAACAAGGCTAATACGGCACTCGCGACCCGAATATGGCAGCTTAAAGAAGAAAACACACCCTTCACCATCAAATGGAAAATAATTGAGAGAAAACCATCCTTCTCTCCAGCCATAAACAGATGTCCTCTATGTGACGCTGAAAAATACCACATTTCAAAAGCCATCATCGATCCGAATACAGCCTGTTTAAATGTTCGCGATGAAATATTCAAGGGATGTGTACACAAGAGGCAAGCATTGCTTATAAACTGGTCTGACCGATTCACATAATGTCTAACTACCCCCCCTCTACTAATATAAACACAATAAAAACGAACAAACACCTCATCAACCTATATCCACTTAAACTTCAAGAGCAAAAACTCCGACCTTCACAAAAATACAAAAATATTTAATTTAATTATCAATCACTAGATTACTCAAAAAACTATATCCACATAAATTCCAAGAGCAAAAACTTCGACTTTCACCAAAATGCAAAAATATTTAATTTTTTATTTTTTTATCTTTTAGCAACCACCAGATTAATCTACAAACCCATTTTAACAAACTCAAATATTTCATATTTCCATCTTAGTTACCTCCCTTAGTCCGAATTTCTTCATTAAAAATCAATCCAATCTAGAGAAAAGATTCTTACACATCAACGGTCTTTAGAACGCATACATTCAAAAATATAACGGCTAATGATACAAATTCATAATTTGGCTCACGGGAATTTCAGAGAAACCCTTTCTTTATTTTTATTATTTTTGTTTTTAATCTTTAATTTTTAATTTTTAATTTTTAATTTTTAATTTTTAATTTTTAATTTTATTTTTTATTATTATTATTTTTATTTATATATTTTATTTATATATTTTTATTCTTTCCATTTTTATTCTTTCTTTCTCTCTCGCTCTTTTTTATTCTCTACAATTTATTCTCTATATATATATATATTTTTTAACCCACTTTTTATACTCTTTTTCTCTTTTTCTTCTTTTTTTATTTTTTTATTTTTTTTATTTTTTTATTCCTTTATTCTTAGTATTAAAATGTTTTTATATATATATATGTTTTTTTATATTTATTTATATATATATATATATATTTTTTCATATATATATTTTTTTATTTTTTACCCCCCTTTTTTTATTCCCCTTTTTATTCCCTTTAATCTTGAATTCTCTTTCTTCTCCCGTGTTTTAAATCTCAACGGTCTTATGACACTAAATTCAAATTTAAACAAACACACACAACACACTGAGCAAATAACGCGTCCCAACAAGAGTGTCATGTGACCTCACATTTCCAAAATAGATGACAACAGAAGCTGAAGAGAGCCGGATGGGTAAGACCTTCCGTGCTTGAAACCGACGGTACGAATGTTGTACTAATTTTTCTGTACCAGAATAAATAAATATTATGCTCTTAATTTTTAACTTTGATTCTTAATTAATCGAGCACTCTGCTGGGATTTTTCCTACCATTCTACAAAGAATATATATATATATATATATATATATATATATATATATATATATATACATATATATACAGGGTGATTCATAGGTCACTTAGCTATTTATTTTTGAAATTCTAAAGTTAAATAATACGGTAATACAAAACAGAAAATTTATTCAACAAATTCATTTATGGGAGTTGAAAATTACAGCAAATTTTCAAAATTTCCACCTTCGTTCAACATGCATAGTTCCACTCTTTTTTGCAAGGAATATACGACTCTTTGTAGCATATTTGATTGATTATGGTGTTGTGCAAAGGAGGTTTTATCTTCACATCACGTTTCCATTGCCTAACAAACCATTGCCTAACAAATGGCAGTAATTAGAGAGTAAGATAACAATTATCAAAAGTTCATAGTATGTTTGTGTTTCATATGGTAATCATTTTAAATAGCTAAGTGACTTATGAATCACCCTGTGTGTATGTATATATATATATATATATATATATATATATATATATATATATATATATATATATATATATATAGGGTGGGCAAAAATAAGGGTCCTATTTTTAAAAATTCATAACTTTTTTATTTATTGATTTTTTTTAATTTTATTTTTAGAATAAGTAAAGGACCCCTTCCAAAGCAAGCATGAGCCGTATTAGCCCTAAGGAACGTACCCTCATTTAGAAAACATTATTTTTGCTTAAAAAACTCAAAACAGTGTAAAAAAACAATACTTTAGTTTTTGTAAGTTTTAAGAAGTGTTTTTCGGCTAAAATTTGTTTTGTTTGTTTCAAAAAATCTCGGAAGGGTCAGTCTACACACACATAAAGTTTGGTGAGTTTAACTTTTATTTTGTGGAAGTTATTCAAATTCAAGTTATTCAAATTTAAAGATAGGACCCTTATTTTGGCCCACCCTGTATATGTGTGTGTGTGTATGTCTGTCTTGCTAAATTTTTTAAACAAACTCTTTACATTCTCTCTCTCTCTCTCTCTCTCTCTCTCTCTCTCTCTCTCTCTCTCGCTATATATATATATATATGTGTGTGTGAGAGTGTTTGTGTGTGTTTGTGTGTG